>CM055903.1:33354268-33822268 GCA_029582155.1 Panopea generosa | reverse complement strand
TGAAGCCTGATCATGGTCCACATATTACAGGTTATATATGGAATGAAGCCTGATCATGTCCAACATATTACAGGCTATATACTAAATGAAGGCTGATCATGTCCCACTTATTACAGGTTATATATGGCATGGAGCCTGATCATGGCCTACATATTGCAGGCTATCTATGGCATGAAAACTGATCATGATCCACATATTACAGGTTATATATGGCATTAGGCCTGCTCATGTCCAACATATTATAGTCTATATATGGCATGAAGCCTGATCATGTTCTACATATTACAGACTATATATGGCATGAAGCCTGATCATGTCCCACATATTACAGGTTATGTATGGCATGGAGTCTGAACATGATCCACATATTACAGGCTATATATGGCATGAAGCCTTATCATGGCCCACATATTACAGGCTATATATGGCATGGTGCCTGATCATGTTCCACATATTTCAGGCTATATAGCATGTAATTTGTTCGACATGATCAGGCTTCATGCCATATATAGCCTGTAATATGTGGAACATGATCAGGCACCATGCCATATATAGCCTGTAATATGTGGATCATGATCAGGCTTCGTGCTATATATAGTCTGTAATATGCTGGACATGATCAGGCTCCAAGCAATATATAACCTGTAATATGTTGGACATGATCAGGCTCCAAGCCATATATAACCTGTAATATGTGGATCATGATCAGGCGTCATGCTATAGATAGCCTGCAATATGTAGGCCATGATCAGGCTCCATGCCATTTATAACCTGTAATAAGTGGGACATGATCAGCCTTCATTTAGTATATAGCCTGTAATATGTTGGACATGATCAGGCTTCATGCCATATAGACCGTAATCCGTTCAAGTACACCAAACGGACGCAAACGAAACGAATATCAAACGCGTTATAAACGGTATACAAATGGACTAAAAATGCAAACGAAACGATAAACGAAACGATACACGGACACAACAGTACGAACGATCCACGAACGACACAAAACGATAATGCAAACTTTAAACGCATCAAATAATAAAGATTCGGATATCCTCTAATATTGTCGTAGTTATATTGACAATGAAATAAATAATTAAACGAAATGATTGATCTATTTGTCATTTAAAATCTTTAAATTGCTATACCTGTAACTTTATTTTAATTTCTGTTGTTATAAGTTTTAATACCGAATTATCCGTGAAAAACATTGCCTCGGGCATCGTTTCTTTACTTGTAAAAGTGTGATAAAACAATCAGATGACGCATGACCTGCTTACACAACTACCCCAATTAACTGATTTAATTATCTGAACACCGATTTATGTTGCTGTTCTGTTATATGATTGCCAATCAGGAAAAGTTTTTTACGCAATTTTAGAAAATCTGTTTGTTACACCAAAACCTTTCCACTTAGGGATTTTACAGAATTGTATATAAAAATAGTTCATATATATATAACAAACACACGTAAAGGGTTGGTGTTTGTTTGTTACTGGGTGTCTTCCAAAATGTTTGTTGTCAATATAGGCATTTGTTAAAAAAGGATTACTTTTAAGCTGATAGTTATTTATAACTACACATACACCTAAATTTGTGTACAGAATGAACACGCTGACCCTTTCACTATCACCTTGTGCCAATGTCCGATGACGTCACCAGTGAAACAAACATTTTATTCACTAAGTGGGTATCTGGGACATTTTTGATGGAAGGATATCAGAGGAATTCTATCGGTGTAATATACATTAAAGTCCTTGAGAGCGTCAGACGGAAGTACATGTACCAGCGATTTTAGAAGCCATGCCACAAGACATAAAACTTTTACCCTTAAAGGCATCTTTTTTTATGGAAACATCCCCGCCTCCCCCATGCATTTACCGTAGTGAAATAGAACGTGACGTTAAATGACGCAAGAAACTGTCAGAGTGACGACATTGCACATTGCCACGAGGTCAAAAATAAATTGTGTCGGAGTTATAGTCATAAAGTGTGTGCGTTTGCTACATAAATTAAGGCATGTATATTTGTAAATATATTTATCTTTGCGGATTATATAAATTATTTTGTTTAATGAATTGTTATAATTGTTTAACTTGACAATCTATCGAAATTCATAACTGGAATTAAAATTGGAAAAAATACCTGTAAATAATGCATTATTCCTGTAAATAAAATAAATACTTGCCACTGTTTCTTGCATAATAGCAGATTATACACCACTGCAGATATAAAAAAACACGGACTGGTTCACATTTATTGACTATATACTTTTTCGATACCGTAATATTAATGTTAGTGTAAACCAGTCTGGCAATGTTTGGCCAATCTTATGATTACGTGACCGTAACGTGTTTATCTGATGTAATTGACATGCCCCGTACCATGTGTATTAAATTTCAATGATTGAGTTATAAAACCAGGCGATTTCTTTAAATATTTAGTTCTTATTATTTATTCTACTGCGGTGTTACAATTGGACAACCAGAGATGATGCGATTGGTGAAAATGTCGTGTATATGTTAAATGGAAAAAGATACACGCTAAACGATTCGAACGCAAACGCAGGCTAAAATGCGTTCACCATCGTTTTGAACTGCATTTTCGTATTTTCTCTAACTAACGTTTATCATAAAAATGCAAACCATTAACGAAACTCAAATGCATTTCAAACGCAAAACAAACGCGTTTGACACGCAAAACAAACGCAATTTTGGTGTACCTGAACGGATTACGGTCTGATCAGGCTTCATGCCATACATGTATATAGCCTGTAATTCGTTGGACATGATCAGGCTTCATGCCATATATAGCCTGTAATAAGTGGAACATGATCAGGCTACGTGCCATATATAGTCTGTAATATGCTGGACATGATCAGGCTCAAAGCGATATATAACCTGTAATATGTTGGACATGATCAGGCTCCAAGCCATATATAACCTGTAATATGTGGATCATGATCAGGCGTCATGCCATATATAGCCTATAATATGTGGGACATGATCAGGCTTCATGCCATATATAGCCTGTAATATGTGGATCATGATCAGGCTTCATGTAGTATATAACCTGTAATATGTTGGACATGCTCAGCCTTCACGCCATATATAACCTGTAATATGTTGGACATGATCAGCCTTTATGTAGTATATAGCCTGTAATATAATGGACATGATCAGGCTCCAGGGATCTTTGGGTTGAGAAATGCATTGCTTCAAGTACAGTTCTATTGTATACATATGTTATTCATTATTTAAAATCATCATTAGGCATTCACAATATAAGAAACATGTTTTACTGTCAGCTAATGACAATTCCCATTTCAACAACAATTTAATTTATTGTCAATAAGTAGTTAGAATCATTAAAAAATGTGTGGCCGATACATACGATATCAATTAGTTGAAAACTTAGCAATAAATACCCAAACAGTCTTAGCTTGTTACCCAATGTTGTTCAGACGGACATTATTTAAAATAATGAAAGCTGATGAATATTATTGTATTTGATCACAACCCACTATAAATGGCAGACATATCTGGATATTCATGTACAGACTTTAGTATCAACAGTTTACAAGAACACTAAATGTTGTATGCATTCACATGTCCTTTCCACCAATATACGCGGTGCTGAATACACGTACATCCGTTATAGTCTAAAGAGAAACAGAGTACTTGGATAGGTAACATTTATTCTTATTTTTCGACGCCCATACTTTAATTGACTTGTGAGTGTTTACTTTTGCAAATAGTTCACTAGTCCCAAGCTCTGTGCTCATATACGAGAAAATATGCATCTGAAAGCAAACATTTAAACATGTTGCTTTAATCAAATTTATTCTGTTTATGTGGGGGTGTGGTGCAGGTAACAAACTATTACAAATTACAAAATATATATCATAAGACAGAAGAATGTTTCCTTGTCTTATTTGTCTATAACCCATAGAGATATGGAGTGCGTGGTCCAGTGGTAGAGCACCAAACCCATGATCAGAGGGTCGTGAGTTTGATCATCCGCTACGGCTATATGTGGTGTCCTTGAGCAAGACACTTTTTCCGCATATGCTTTGTACTGGTTTTACCCAGGAAGACTTTGAGCGTGATTTTTCTAAGTTGTAAGAAATTGTTTCGCAATCGAAGTAAAATAAATAAGTTTAAACAAAACTAGAGATATACACATCCTTGCTATAACCCATATATTTCTCTCTGCAAATTTTTCAATTTAAATCTTATTTTTTTATTTATTCTTCAACAGTAACAAAAGACTTAATTATAATAATAATCATTAAAATAATCATAGATTTTAAACTAAAAAATCTATGTAAAATGGCTGCTAAATGACAGCGAAGCAAGGTAAAGTGGAATGTCTTGGTCATATTCACCGTCTATCAAACTACAGAGGACAGTTATTTTGCATAGCACGCATTAATTATTCATTATTTTATCAACATAAATCAATGTTTTAAGGAATTAAAGATTGTTTACGCAGTATTTGCCTTCAAAAAAGACATATGTATGTGGTCTAATTTTCCACTTGGTTTTGTTCGGATGGAAATGAGACGTAGTGGGGTTAGTCTCACCCCTATTACGGTGATTAAATGAGACTAGGACCCGAGTGTACTTAGGGCCATAAAGGGGCACCAAGGACTACCATGGTGTTTCATATTAAGACTAAGTGTGTCAGTTTAAGAAAGAACATATTTTAATTAATTTAAATTATGATAATTATGGCATTTATCACCTTTCAGTGACATTTTTTTATTTAGATTATTTTCAATAATAAAGTAAGAACAAGTTTTTTTCGCCAATGAATCAAGATTCTGTTAATTAATTAATATAGTATGGAATAATGATGGCAATGATAATTGTGCATGTTTGAATTATCAGTCCAGGGGTCATGAGTTTGAATCCTCGCTCAGCAACAGTCTCCGTGATGATTGATATATTACATTGTGTCTCATTATCATTTGTCTCTCACTGCTGATTCAAGTGGGAAAGTTATCAGCTACTTGCGGAGATGGGGTGTGCTCAAATACTGGTTAAACTTTAGGATCCCAGGAAATGGCGGTTAGGTTAACTGATCGTCTGTTAGCCCTCATGGCATAAAATGGCACTAAATATTTAGTTTGTTTGAATTGTCATCATTTAATGATTGACCCACACAAGATAATATGCGCAGCTCAGTTTAGCCGTTGTTGCTGACTAAAGCAATAGAACATCCAATATGAGAAGACTACTTAAAGGACCACAATGGGGCTACTAAGGACAACAAAGGGGTCACTTAACTTTTTATTAGTTGATAACTTACAGATGAAATTGTAAATATAAGACAAAATTTTAAGCAGCTAATTTTATGGAATTAGATAACTTTTCAGGGTAGTGTTAACCCCAAGATAATATATTATTTGTATCAAGAAAATAATTTGTTTAATGTTGCCACCATTCCATCTAAGTTGTCTTATCCAAGTACTTTTTAGGCTTGCTGTGAAAGCTTTTAGATTAATCATTTTTAACCCTCCTTCTGAATAATATTTTGTGACAACTACATTTCTTATCTTTGTGGATCCTTTCCAGATGAAGGTATAAAAAGGGCCTAGTGTTCAAAATCCCCTTAATAGGTAGTCAATGTCCCCATGGCAAAAAATGACATTTTAGTCAGATGATGATAATTGTATTTATCATCACCACCGGTTTCCTATATAGACGACACCTCCAGAAAAGTATTAGTAATTTTAGATTTTTGGAGGACAGTGTAAAGATACAGAATACCCTTATATAGTGTCCCTGGTTCTTTTACATGCCTGGTGTAAAACACTGATACATGGGACATCAAGTTTTGTCAGTCTCATCTGAAAGACTGATAAGTATTTTTAGTCGGATACGGGGGATCAAACCTCTGACCCCTGTGTTTGCAGTCCAAGGCCTTAACCTTTATCCCCTTATGGTATTCATAATCCCCTTTGATCAAATGTTCACACTGGTTATTTATGGTTCATTTGGACCATATTTATTTACCACATTCACAGATGGGTTAATGTACACTTGGTTTGTAGTGCTGGGGTACATCTCGATAGTGTAAGCTAGCAGGCTTTTCTGTGTGAAAAGAACTCCAGGTTTGAGTCCTGGTAGGGATCGTGGCACTCTTACCAAGTTGAACAAACTTATGTTGGTTAAAAATCTATAACTGTGTACTTGATGAGGTAAACACTTATTTCTTTCTATACCAATCAACATTGAAAATCTTAGCACAAATGTGCACATGTTCACTTAACACAGGCCATGATTACGTAAACCGAAATAGAATTGTATGGTCTTTTAAGGAAATATGATGCAAATATTATGCAATTACTTAGTTTCGTAAAGCTTATAATTATGCTGTATTTACACTGTATGTTGAACTGTAAATAGGTCAATATGTAATAGCATCAACTTTAGAAAATAACATTTAAGCTATTCATATGTTTTTGTGTTATTTTTATAATTTTATGTATATACAGTCAAACCTGTCTTAAGCAGCCAGCCAAGGGAAAGGGCCAAATTGGCCGCTTAAGACAGGTGGCTGCCTACTACAGGGTCATCAATTTTCACCCAGATTAGCGAAGTATTTTTGTATATTGGCACAATTTCACAACCTCAACACGTTCATCCAAAGTCAAACACTTCCGTTTTGGTGGCATTGCTAACACGCTGACAATCAAAACGTTTATGATTTAAGTCACAATAAATCATTTCCAAATTTTATATTTTCCACAATTAGCGGTTTTTACAAGTGTGAACTTAATGAGTTAATTCCTTATCGTTCGTTAAAAGCACGAACAAACTGCCATTCTAATTATCGTCTCAAAAACGTTAGCTTCTTTAGTCTTTTTATATGCCGACTTTTTCACAGTTAACGTGTTTACACAAAACACTTTGATCTGACGCGAGCTAAAAATAGAGATGTGAAAATTATCATGCACTACACTCGTGTTTGAGCCGGAAAAATTGCGATTATGTAGAACACAATAACAGCTTTGTTTGGTTGGAGTCAGAAAAACGGCGATTATGTAGACCACAATAACAGCTTTGTTTGGTTTGTTTACGGCCAATTAAGAAAGTTTGAACTAAAAGAAACTTATTTTAAATTAAAGATTTATTATAATTATTTGATTGATTTGGTTTTTAGTACTTTAATTAAATATTAATTCTGTGGCCGTAATGAAACTTATATGCCAAAATCGATATTTTACGGTTAAATTTGTTAATTTGGTGGCCGTTTTAGGAGGTTTTTAATGCATTTGGGACCAAAAATGTTGGCCGCTGGCCGCGTTGACCAGGTGACCGCCTATTGCAGTTAAATTATATAGTAAATTTCGACGGGAGGGTCTGAAACTGGCCGCTTAAAGCAGGTGGCTGCTTATAACAGGTGACCGTTAGTACAGGTTTGACTGTATATGTATGACAATAAAATAAGTGATACCAATAGCTTTAATTTTAAAAAAAACAACTTATATTTCTGGTCATTACTTACAGCTTCATGACACATATTTTTATGCCCCCCCACCCTGCAAATATTTTTGGTGGCATATAGTAATTGCAGCATCCGTCTCTCCATGTGTCCATCCGGTATTTCGTGTCCGGCCTGTAACATTGTTATGCATAGCTGGATTTTGTTAATACTTGCTACAAATGATCAACTGTGACAACATAACATGGCAACGTGTCGCGGTTAAGACCCACACCCCTTACCTCAAAGGTCAAGGTCACACTTGGAGTTTGTTTGACAACACTTTGAATCTGTGTGAGATTTCGTGTCCGACCTGTAACTTTGTCATGCATAAATGGATTTTTAAATACATGCTACAAATGATTAACATAACATGACAACATGTCGCGAGTAAGACCCATACCCGTACTTTAAAGGTCAAGGTCACACTTTGAGTTTGTTTGACAACACTATGAGTCTGTGTGAGATTTCGTGTCCGGCCTGTAACTTTGTGATGCATAAATGGATTATGTTAATACTTGCTACAAATAATCAACATAACATGATGACGTGCATGAATAAGACCTACACCTGTACCTCGAAGGTCAAGGTCACACTTTGAGTTTGTTTGACAACACTTTGAGTCTGTGTGAGATTTTGTGTCTGACCTGTAAATTTGTCTTGCATAAATGGATTTGCTAATACTTACAACAAATGATCAACATAACTTGAACATGTGTTGCGCGTTACACCCAGACTTTCACTTCAAATGTCAAGGTCACAGTTTAACTTTGTTTAATGACACTTTCAGAATGAAACTTTGTCACCTATGGATTAATTTCAAAAACACTTGGCTTAATTCATCAGCAAGGCATGATGAAGTGTCACGTGTAAGACCCACATGCATACCATAAAGGTCAAGGTCACACTTTGAGTATGTTTGATAACACTTTGAGTCTGTGAGATTTCGTGTTTGATCTGCAACTTTGTCATGCATAAATGGATATTATTAGTATTTGTTACAAATGGTCAACATAACGTGACGACATGTCGCACTTAAAGCCAGACTCCCACTTTAAAGGTCAAGGTCACAATTTAACTTTGTTTGACAACACTTTCAGTCTGTTGAGATTTAGTGTTTGGTCTGTAACTATCACCTATGTATACATTTTAAAAACACTTAGCTCAGTTGATGAACATGACAAAATTAAGTGTCGCATGTAAGACCAAGAACCTTTCCCCAAAGGTCAATGTCACACTTTCAATTTGTTTGATATTGCATGTCTGGTCTGTAACTTTGTCTTTAAGCTCAATTGATCAAGGTGTCATGACGACATGTCACAAGTAAGACCTAGACCAGTACCTCAAAGGTCAAGGTCACAATTTGAGTTTGTATGAGAACACTTCGAGTCTGTTTGAGATTTCAAGTCCATCCTGTAACTTTATCATACATGGATGGATTTCAAAAACACTTGGCTCAATTTTAATTGATCAACATGACATGATGACGTGTCTCGTTAAGACCCATAACCTTACTTCAAGGTCACACTTTCAGTTTGTTTGATATTTCATGTTTGGTCTGTAACTTTGTCTAATACATGGAGGGATTTTAAAATAGCTTGACACAAGTGATCAGCATGTCATGATGATGTGTCACCTGCATTTACCTGTTGGAATACCCAAACCATTACATCAGATGTCAAGGTCAAGTTTACATAAAGGTCAAGGTCACACTTTAATGTAAAAAAAACATGAAATTGCATGTCTAGTCTGAAACGTCAGTCCATTTCTCTTGATAGTCATGGATACATCGCTACCTATTATAACATTATTGTTATTTTCACAGACTATTTGGGGGTCATGCTACACTTACCAGTGACATTTCTTGTTTTAATTTCACAATACAACCAACAGTTTTATTCCTCTGTGCTGAGGCTCATTTTCATAGTTTATGTTTATTGTGTTACTGATATTATGATTTATGTTTATATATTATTTAAAATGACAAAGATATGAAACTTGTTATATATACACTTGTAGTATCCTCCTAAGTGGTCTTTAGAAGTCCTTGGTGCATCCGTAGTGATTTTTGATATTCCTAAGTGCGTCATTTGTGTTCATTGGTAGTCCTGAGTGATAGCTTTGTTATATTTAGTGGTCCATTGTGACTCTTTTGTGGTCTTTAGTAGTCCTTAGTGCCTCTTCTGTGGTCCTTGAAAGTCTTTAGTGACAACTTTGTTGTATTTTGTGGTCCTTTGTGCATCTTTTGTGGACATTGGAAGTCCGTAGTGACAGCTTTGTCATATTAAAGGTCCTTTGTGCCTCCTTTGGGGTCTTTAGTAGTCCTAATTGCCTCTTTTGTGGTCCTTGAAAGTCCTTCTAAGTGACAGCTTTGTTGTATTTAGTGGTCCTTTGTGCCTTTTTTGTGTTTTTTATTTGTTCTGAGTGCCTCTTTTGTTCAATGGAAGTCCTTAGTGGCAGCTTTGTTGTATTCAGTTGACATTTGTGCTACTTTTGTGGTCGTTTTTAGTCCTAAGTGCCTCTTTTGTGGTCTTTAGTAGTCCTAAGTGTCACTTTTGTTGTCATTGAAAGTCCTTCTTAGTGACAGCTTTGTTGTATTTAGTGGTCCTTTGTGTCTCCTTTTTGGTCTTTATTAGTCCTGAGTGCTTCTTGTGGTCCATGGTAGTCCTTAGTGACAGCTCTGTTGTATAAAGTGGACCTTTGTGCCTTTTTTTGTGTTTTTTATTAGTCCTGAGTGCCTCTTTTGTTCAATGGAAGTCCTTAGTGGCAGCTTTGTTGTAGTCAGTTGACATTTGTGCTACTGTTGTGGTCGTTTTTAGTCCTAAGTGCCTCTTTTGTGGTCTTTAGTAGTTTTAAGTGTCACTTTTGTTGTCATTGAAAGTCTTTCTTAGTGACAGCTTTGTTGTATTAAGTGGTCCTTTGTGCCTTTTTTTGTGTTTTTTATTAGTCCTGGGTGCCTCTTTTGTTCAATGGAAGTCCTTAGTGGCAGCTTTGTTGTATTCAGTTGACATTTGTGCCTTTTTTTGTGGTTGTTTTTAGTCATTATTGACAGCTTTATTGTATTTAATGGTCATTTGTGCCTCTTTGTTGTCTTTAGTAGTCCTAGGTGCCGCTTTTGTGGTCTTTGGAAGTCCTTAGTGATAGCTTTGTCATATTAATTGGTCCTTTGTGCCTCTTTTGTTGTCTTAAGTAGTCATAAGTGCTGCATTTATGGTCCTTGGAAGTCCTTAATGACAGCTTTGTTGTATTTAGTGGTCCTTTGTGTCTCTCTTGTGGTTTTTAGTAGTCCTTATTACCTCTATTGTGATCCTTGGTAGTCCTGAGTGACAGTTTTGTTGTATTTAGTGGTCCTTTGTGTCTCTCTTGTGGTTTTTAGTAGTCCTTATTACCTCTATTGTGATCCTTGGTAGTCCTGATTGACAGCTTTGTTGTATTTAGTGGTCCTTTGTGCATCTTTTGTGGTTTTTAGTAGTCCTAAGTGCCTATTTTGTTATAACTGAAAGGCCTTAGTGACAGCTTTGTTGTATTAAGTGGTCCTTTGTGCCTCTTTTGTGGTCTTAAGTAGTCATAAGTACCACTTTTATGGTCCTTGGTAGTCCTTAGTGACAGCTTTGTTGTATTTAGTTGTCCTACGTGGCTTTTTGTGGTTTTTGTTAATCCTGAGTACCTCTTGTGGTCCTTGGAAGTCCTTATTGACAGCTTTGTTGTATTTAGTGGTCCTTTGTGCCTCTTTTGTGGTCTTATGTAGTCTTAAGTGCTGATTTTGTGGCCTGTAGTAGTCCTAAGTGCCACCTGTGGTCCTTGGAAGTCCTTAGTGGCAGCTTTGTTGTATTTAGTGGTCCTTTGTGCCTCTTTTGTGGTCTTTATTAGTCCTAAGTGACACTTTTGTGGTCATTGGAAGTCTTTAGTGACAGCTTTGTTGTCTTTAGTGGTCCTTTGTGCCTCTTTTGTGGTCTTTAACAGTCCTAAGTACCACTTTTTTGGTCCGTGGAAGTCTTGAGTGACAGCTTTGTTGTATTCAGTGGTCTTTTATGCCTTTTTTTTGGTCTTTATTAGTCCTAAGTGACACTTTTGTGGTCATTGGAAGTTCTTAGTGACAACTTTTTGGTGGAACTCAACTCTTATGACAATAATGTTAAAATATTTGAAGCAGTTCACAAATATATTTTATCTACTAATGGCTTCTCTTAAAACATGTAAGCCTGAAATCTAACAAGGCTATGTTAATTTACGTGGTGAGGTCAGCCTGTCTGTCAGTTTCATCCATGCTGCTTAGAACATGTCCATAAATGTTTAATACTATTATTATGTGAATTTGTGTAGTAAATAAATAACTAAAATCACTTTTCTTGCTTCATTTTTGAAGTTTCTAAAACATATTACCAATATTCCTAATAATATGTTATGTTATTTTATTAAGTATATTTTGAATTTGTTTATATTCGCAATGATAAAAACAAAATATGTCATGGATCTCTATAAGATTTATCTTCAATTCTAATCCATATTTATAGTTATACCGATTTGTATGTATGTAATTTTGAATGAATCAAAATAAACCAAAATATCATATACACTTTCATCACGTAGACCTTCTTATTTCACTAAGGCTTTACATTTTTACGGTGATACACCTTTCCATAAAATTATCAGATAGCATTAAGAAACATAACCCTGATTTCTTCCCATAGTTATGTGACTTTAAGATTTAGTCTTCAGCAAATCACATTCTCAGCTCGAACAAAACGCAATTGGTATGTCCGTCAGTGCTTGTTATTTGCAACCTACTTTTTTCACGGGATGACTACTTTTTTCACGGGATAACTACTTTTTTCACGGCTTTTTGTTTGCCCATGAACAAGATCTGAGTCCTGTTTGATAGTCGGTTGATTTTAGACAATACACTGAAGAAAGATTACCATAAGGTACCGGTAATACAATTCATATGAGTTCAACAACCGTGCATAACCCTGATTGTGGAAAACAGTATGTGGTCCATCTTTTTGCCATATTGCCTTTTCATTTAAAAAAATGAACACAACTACTTACTATGATAAAGAAAGCATAAAACTTGCATTAATGATGAAGCAAACTTGAAAGAAAAAAACAACAAGGGGGGAGGGGGGAGATATTATAGCCATTACATTTTCACCCCCTCCCACTTATCCCATTTTTCCCAACTTCAGTTCTAAATAATCACATTCAATAGTATGACTTATATGCTATTTCATACAAAAAAATATATTTGTTCATTGAAATATCTTATCTGGTGAGGAAAGAGGGGCGGGTAAAAATATGATAGCCAGTATGTCTTCACCCACCTCCCCATATATATTTTTTTTAAAAATGAAAAATTTTTATTATGATAAAGAAAGCATTACAGTTGGTCTTATGATGAACCAAACTTAAAAGAAAGAAATAACAGGGGAAGGGGTTGGGTGAAACTATTATAGCCATTATATTTTCAGCCCCCCCCCCCAACACACACACACCAATTATATTTTTTTATACAACAACAACAGAGGGGGGTGAAGATATTATAGCTATTATGGCCATTATATTCCCCCCCCCCCCCCCCCCCACCACCATTATATTTTTTTTAAAAAATGAACCCACATACTTATTATGATAAAGAAAGCATAATACTTGCATTTATGATGAAGCAAATTTAAAAGAAAAAAAATAACAGAGGGGGGTGAAAATATTATAGCAAGTATATTTTCAACAACTACCCCCTTATATGTTGTTAAAAAATTAACAATTCTTATTATGATAAAGAACACATTGCATTACAGTTGTACTTATGATGAAACAAACTTAAAAGAAAAAAAAACAGGGGATGGGGGTGGGTGAAAATATTATGGCCATTATATTTTCACCCTGCCCCTACCAATTATATTTTTTAAAAAATGAACACAACTACTTATAATAAAGAAAGCATAAAACTTTCATCTATGATGAAGCAAACTTAAAAGAAAAAACAACAGGGGGGTGAAGATATTATAGCTATATTATTTTCATTCCCTCCCACTCATCCTATTTTTCCCAACTTCAATTTTAAATGATTACATTCAATAGTATGAATTATATGCTTTATCAGACAAAAAATATATTTGCTTTATTGAAATAATTTATCTGATGACAATTTTGAAAAAAATAAAATTTGGGGGTTTGGAGGTGGTGGTGGGGGGGGGGGGGGGGGGGGGGGGGGGTGAAAATATTATGGGGGGGGGGGGTTGAATATATTATAGCAAAGTTCTATATTTTCACCCGTGGGTGAATTTTTAGGCGGGTGAAAGTATAATATGACACCGGGAGTAGGTGACAATGACATAGTCTTCGTAGTAGTACACAAGGTCATCAAGAAAAAACTACCAAGACAGAATATATTCTTGTGGAAAAACACAGACAATGGTGCCATAAAGACAAGCGTATCGTGCTTCACTAGAGACTTTACAGATGCAAACACCCCAAGTTCAGATATTGAAATGCTATGGAGCTAATTTAAGAGCGCCTGTACATCCATCATGGAAGACAATGTCCCGTCCAAGCTGTCTTCGAGTCGTTTCAACCAGCCATGGATCAACCGCAAGATAAAGCGCCTGTCAAGGCAGAAGTGGGCCTTCAGGAAAGCAAAACTTAACTGACGCGTATCAGACCTGAAGATGTATAAACAGCTTTAAAAAGACACCCAGCATGAGTGTAAGCAGGCCTACAATGCTTATGTGCAGACATCGTCTCTGAAAACAAGAACCCATAGAAGTTATACTCCTTCATTAACAGCAAATGATGTGATAGCAGCAGGGTCTCCCTACTGAAGAGGAATAGTAGTGGGACACTCAGATCCGAAGACCAAGGCCACAATACTGAATGATCAATTCAGTAATGTCTTCACAGAGGAAGACACGTCATACATGTGCACCTTGGCACTCCACCAACACCACCTATGGAAGATTTTACCATCAGCTGCAATGGAGTTGAGAAACTACTAAGGGACCTAGACCCCGACAAGGCACAAGGACCTGATAACATTCCCTCACACTTTCTGAAAGAATTAGCTTCAGAGCCCATCACCCTTGTGTTAACCGCTTCACTGAGACAGGGAAAAGTCCAAGCGGACTGGTAACACTGCTTTTCAAAAAGGGGAACAGAACCTCTGCAGTGAACTACAGGCCCATATCTCTGACCTGTGTGCTGCAAACTGATGGAGCACATCATCCACAGTCAAGTGATGCGTCACCTAAATCACCATAACATTCTAGCTGACCAACAGCATGGATTCAGAAAGTGATGTTTAATGGAGAGCCAACTCATACTCACCATCCAAGACCTCACAGCTGGGATTGAGAAGGGAGATCAGATCGACGCCATACTACTGGATTTCAGTAAGGCCTTCGACAAAGTCTCACACCTGTGCCTTCTCTACAAGCTCTGCCACTAAGGTATCCACAGTGAACTGATCCAATGGATACAGAGCTTCCTGGCAGATAGAAGCCAACAGGGACTTGTTGAGAGCCACGCCTCTTCTACAACCCGTCATCTCTGGAGTGCCACAAGGTACAGTATTCGGCCCACTGTTGTTCCTCCTGTATATCAACGACATGCCTGGAAGAGTCTCGTCTACAAACGAACTATTTGCAGATGACAGCCTGCTATACAGGAAAACCAGATCAGAACGCGACTCTGACATTCTGCATGAAGACCTCAGAAGCCTAGAACAATGGGAAGTCAACTGGCAGATGCAGTTCAATCCATCCAAGTGCGAGGTCATACGAATAACCCGCAAGAGGAGCCCATCGCCAAGCAGTACACTGTACATGGACAGACACTCAATCTTGCCCCAAGTGGTAGATACCTGGGTGTGACCATCAATGAAAACTGCTGTGGAATAGTCCTGTTGATGCCATCACAAAGAAGGTCAGTAACAGCCTTGCCTTCTTGAGGAGAAATGCAGCCTGCTGCCCCACTGAAGTGAAGGCCCAATCTTACAAGACACTGGTTCGTCCAATCCTCGAGTATGCATCTCCAGTCTGGGACCCCTACACCACAACTAACATCAACAAATCGGAGGCAGTCCAAAGAAGGGCAGCGAGATTCACATATTGAGATTACAGGACTACAAGCAGAACCAGCAATATGATGGACAAACTTCAGTGGCCACCTCTACAACAGAGAAGAGAACATGCTAAGCTTGTCATGGTCTGCATGTCCTGATAGACATTCCAGCAGTCATGTACCTCCACCCCACTGCACCATTAACAAGAGGACATTCCACCAGATACATGCAGCCTTTCTGCTGGACAGACATTTACAAGTACAGCTTTTTCCCATATGGTATTCACCTGTGGAACCAGCTGCCAGATCGCATAGTGACTGCCCAGACCATAGAGGGCTTCAAGTCCGGTCTGGTCACCAACCAGTAGTTGATGCCATCCACGTTTTTATTGGTTTTTAAATTCTTAATCTGTACATTATTGCACCTCACAACGACTTTGTATATACACCAAGTGCGTTTATTCCTCAGAGTGGGCCCTGCACTTTATCAGGAAGAAAAAGAAGAAGATTCTCAGAATGTTAAAAACGACAAGTAATTGTATAAATGTCCGTGTGCATGAATCAACCATCCAATATGAATACAGCGAAGGTGAAGTGTGATGTAAAGCCGAACTCGTTAAGCCTTTTTGAACACTAATTGGATACCGTAATAATAATATTATGTTGGTTCCCCATACTTAAACACTGTATCTCAGACTTTCGATTCTACAAGGAACAAACATATTTTAACAGTTCATGTTATTCTGTCATTGCTAACAGAGAATTATACTGATGATAACATATTTGTCAAGATGACCTAAAAAGATTTGGGTAAACTGCAATCTGCCTTGCAAAAAGCAGCACTGCATGGGTGGCAGGCAATTAAATTTTAAGTTTCATTATGGTGCAACAGTTTTAAGAGTAATTTGACTAAATGTGGTGCTACAGCAGCAGATTTAAAAGACTCTGGCACGTCGCATGACGCGATCGCAAAGTTTCTTTACCCGAGTGATGCTCCTCAAGAGTACACCCCTGTCAAAATTTATGGAGATGGCAATTGCTTTTATAGATCAATCTCCAAAGTGCTTTTTGGTCACGAAAACAGACATACTGAGTTGCGCATCAGTACAGTATTTGAACTCGTTAAGAATAAAAAATTGTATGTCTCTCAAGAAATATACAACACAATGAGCTCATCGCGAACAGAATTACAGTATATCATAGAATCATCTATATCGGACGATGCTCTTGTTTATCAAATTTTGAAAAGGTCTCTCCAGAATGAGGTGCTAAAATCCATCAGAAGTGGTAAATATTCTTCTGTTGTACATTTCTTTGCAGCTGTAAATGTATTAAATCGTCCAATATATAGCATTTACCCACTGGTTCAAAACATTATGTGGACACGTACAGAAACTTCTGATCTTGAAAACTGGAATCCAAACAACTTTGTAACATGTTTTCCATAGTTCGAACGATGATGAGCCTCCTGCCAAAAAAATGAAAACTTAAACAGACCATGATGATATCAATGAAACTGAAACTACAGCCAATGGTAGTAGGAGGATGGGAGCTATACGGAAGAAACAAACCAGTCAGAGAGGACAGAAACGGGACAAAAACAGGAAAGTGGCGACAAGTATACTGCAGCAGATGATAAAGAAATGGGTCACTTTGGAGAAAAAGACACGGGTCCAAATCGTGAAAATAGTAATGATTTGGGAACAATTGATTTATCAAAATTGACATCTGTCGAGAAAATACGCTTTGGAGAAAACCAGAAAAATCCAGATCTGTTTTTAAATATGAAGCCCTAATCTATTTCTAATGGAAAGGGAGATACAAAAAAGTCAAAGTTTTTTTCTTTTCAAAGTTCATGGAAGAGACAGTATAAATGGCTTACATAATATAGCCAAATTTTGGATGGCAGTCTGTGTACTTGCTGCATATTATTCCCTCAAAAGAGCTTGAAAAGTAATAACACATTTGTAACAAGGCCATAAGCCGCATACAAAAAGGCCCTTGAAAAAAAATCCTCCCTCTCAAAACATGAAAATTCTGAGTACCATAATATGGCAAGACTCGACTATCAAACGACCAAATCCATTCTTGAAAGGCCCACATCCTCCTTACCATACAAAATAAACAAACAGAACCAGGCAATCTATGACCGTAATTTCAAATTTCCAATGAGTGTATATAATATATGCGTGTATATGTGTATATATATACATGTGTATATATGAAAGATCCCATAAATGGGAAATTTTGTTGTTGAGAAATTAATTACTTTCCTTAACATCTTTGTATTGGTATATGTGTGTATGTATGTATGTGTGTATATGTATACATGCGGTCGACATCAAATTTATTGGTTTGGCAGAGGCCTTGATATTGTGTCTATGGTTTGCATTGTAGCTAGGTGCGTCGCCGTAGTCTGGTCTGTACATTTTTGTCTTGGTTATTCACAAATAATTATCTCCATGATCTAACAGGTTCATAAATCTGTCCTTTATATAGAATGTGAGTAGTCATGAATCCTTAACTGGATCCTTCTCATATAAAGCTATCAGTTCATGTATGTAAATTGTCTGTCCAGTCCAGATGTGTTGCATTAAATCCATAGTATATAAGTCATGGTCAACACCAAATTTATTGGTTTGGCAGAGGCCTTGATATTGTGTCTATGGTAGGCGTATCACGGTAGTCTGGTCTGTACATTTATGTCTTGGTTATTCGCCAATAATTATCTCCATATATATATGTATGTATGTGTATATATATATATATCACATTGGTTGCAAAAAGGTACCAAGTGCCTTCTAGTATATACATGTATGTGTATATGTATGTATATATATGTATAAATATATATTGAATATCAGACAGGTAGTACATTATTTGCTTGTTTGTCTTCTTAGGCTTTATATAAGAATCCTGCCTATTTTTTACAGACAACCACTCTTATTTAATGAAACAGATGTCAGAAATATATTCTGGTATATCAAATGCATGTACAAGGAATCGGGTACTATTCAGTTGTTTTTTTTGTTGATCTTTTATTTTAACTGAAATGTGATTGTACATACTATATTAATTATATATACTTTGACATTGTAACTAAAAAAGTAAGTGATAAATATATGTTGAGATATTAATATAAGATAGTCTCAGTTTGTTTATAAAATGTCAATGATAACCGTTGTGTTTTATTTTATTTTTTAAATTTATTTTTCTCTTTAAATACAGTCATTAGTGATTTTTTGTTTTGGAAGGATGTTGATCTTTTGTACATGTAACCATGTATAATCTATTATAAGAAAATGACAACTAGATTTAGCTATATTCATGTGTATATACTCCAGTACCCTTTTTGGTAATAGAGAGACAAAAAAAAAGATTGATGAATATCTCCTTTATTTTGTATGTAAGCATCTGCCAGGCCTCCCCCTATTACATGTATTTTCATGTATTTTTTTTATTTTGTACTTTATGCTTTTTCTGTGGAAACAGGTTGCAGGGAACAATGTTTAGTAGGTTTCAAATCATTATACTGTGCCGGAATGTATCAAAAACATTTTTACAGATTATACAGTTTACGTCTGACCAGACAGCCAATGTGTAGATACAGTTTTATAAATAATGACTGAAAATGTAACCTTTATTTTAGTTAATGTCCAAGCTCTTGGTGATAGAAATAAACATAGAGATATTTCCCATTTTTTGAAGCAAAAACCATATTCAGTATATTTTTTATGAGATACACATTTTGTCAGCAAAGATGAAAATTAAATAGGCGCACAGTGGGGTTACGAATGTTTTTTTAATAATTTTTACAGTCAGTTTAGGGGTGTTGCAATACTATTTAATAATAATTTTGAATATAAAATACAAATATAAAAACTGAAGGTAAAATAAATGGTAATAAACTGATTTTAGATATAACAATTAATAAGAAAAGGATGACTTTAATAAATATTTATGGACCAAACAAAGATAAACCAGAGTTTTATACAGACATTGATAGACATGGAAATGATACAATCTTAGCAGGAGACTTTAATATAGTTCTCAATTCCCAAATAGATACACATAAATATTTTTAATGAATATAATTTGACAGACTGCTTGGAGAGAACTTAACTTTGATAAGAGGGAGTTTACATGAAAATATAATAACTCGCTTTTAAAAGATAAAACTTACGTAGACAAAATTAAACAAGAAAATATCTGTGGAACCGGTGGATGCTCCCCAAGTGACTGTTTGACTGTACCGGCTGCTTGGTTGAAAAATACCAAACTGCATAACAGGAACAATGTGGCTTTGCACTTCACAGAACTCATTCGCAAATCATTAAACCGTAACAAAATGACAATAGCTAGTTTTACAGAATTAAAACCAGAGGTTGTAGTGAAATAGCATCATGACGACAATATGCACATCTCCACTTGGTAATGATGCATCCTAGCAAGTTTCATAAAATTCCAACCACAGGTTGTAGAGAAATAGAGCGGAGAAGAATTTGGTCACAGCCTGAATCAAAGGGCCATAAATCCGTGAAAAATCATCGAACCAGATCACAAACATAGCAAGTTTCATAAAATTCCAACCTGAGGCTGTAGAGAAATAGTGTGGACAATAATTTGGTCACAGACTAAATGAAAGGGCCATAACTCCATGAAAAATCATCAAACCAGAACACATAGACAATATGCGCATCTGCACTTGGTAATGATGCATCCTAGCAAGTTTCACAAAATTCCAACATGGGGTTGTAGAGAAATAGCCCGGACAATAATTTAGTCACAGACAAAATCAAAGGGCCATAACTCCTAGAAAAATCACCGAACCGGAACACATAGACAATATGCGCATCTGCACTTGGAAATGATGCATCCAAGCAAGTTTCATAAAATTCCAACCAGAGGTTGTAGAGAAATAGCCTGGACAAGAACTTGGGGACGCACGGATGGACGCACACGCATGCACGCATGCACGCACGCACACACACATGCACGAAGCAGCGACTATATGGTTCCCCCCTTTGGGGGAGCATAAAAAGTAATTGATAATACAAAACTTCAATATGCAACAAGAGATCAAAATTTAAATGTACAAATTTGTGACATACCTTATATATATATTTGATACTAGATATTAAAGATAAACGTTTTTTTGGAATGTTACTGTCGGAAATTCGTGAGAAAACAATATGATATTTTCTTAAAAAACAAGAAGATCAAACTGATTTTAAACTTCTAGAAGAAATTGACAGACTTGAAAAACAATTGGATAATAATTTAGTTTAGAATATAAAAAAAAGGCTGTTTGAAAAAAAACTAAATGGTTAGATGAATGGGGAAATGGTTACAAATAATTTTGTAATTTAGAAAATAGGAACTTTGTAAGTAAATGTATACCTTCACTAATATCAAATGAAGGCAAAGTTTTAAAAATTCAAGAATTAATTTTGAAAGAAGCAAAGATTTTTTATCAATCATTATATGGCCACAAACCAGTTACAAATATTAATCTGAATTCATTGTTTAAAGATTTGCACATACCTACACTTACCAAAGAACAACAAGAAACTTTAGAAGGCCCTCTTGAATTACCAGAACTATTGCTTTGTTTAAAAAGAGCAAAAAATCTTAAAAGTCCTGGCTCTAGTGGTTTTACAACTAAATTTTATAAATTCTTTCGGATTGATCGAGGTGTTTTCCTCTTGAGGTCCATAAACTACGGTTTATTGAAAGGAGAACTTTCAATTACACAAAAAGAAGGAATTATAATATTTGTTCTCAAAGCTAATAAAGACAGTTTTTAAAAAATTGGAGACCTATTTCTTTATTGAATTGTTCTTATATATTAGTTTCCGCCTGTATTGCACAGCATCTGAAAGATACTACCAAGTGTTATAAATGATGATCAGACAGGATTTTTGGAAGGAAGATATATTGGCGAAAACACTTGCACAATCTATGATCTCTTTTATTACACAGAAAAAAATGATATACCAGGGTTATTGGTTATTGCCGATTTCGAAAAAGCATTTGATACTATCTCATGGTCGTTTATTGAGGAGGTTTTAACATTTTTTAATTTTGGTCAGTTTTAAAACATGAATTAAATTATTTTATACAGATATCAAATCATGCTTATCAGTAAATGATCATCTGTCAGAATGGTTCTTTATCTTACTTTTGTGTGTGGAAATATTGACTGTTCTGGTCAGGACAAATAAAAACATAAAAGGAGTTCAAGAAAATGACACTGAATACATTATTTCACAATATGCAGATGACACCTCACTTATATTAGATGGTACTTAACAGTCACTTAGACATGCTTTAAAGTTTTAAAATTTTATGCAGAAATCTCAGGTCTTAAGTCTAATATTGAAAAAACTAGAATTATATAGCTTGGGAAAAGAAAGGTTCAGATGTTAAATTAAGTGCGGAAGTAGAACTAAATTGGGATCAGGGAGATTTTATAGTCCTTGGAATTACTATGTTTACTAATTTAGACAAAATCATCAAATTAAATTATGAAAAAAAAATTAAATTGAATTATTGTTACGTTCATGGTCCAAAAGAATACTCACTCCTTTTGGAAAGATAACGGTTTTAAAAAGTTTAGCTTTACCGAAACTTAATTATTTGTTTTCTTCATTACCGAATCTGCCTGAAGATCAAGTTTAGTTGTTACAAAATATGTGTTTTAGTTTTCTATGAAACAATTACCCAGACAAAATAAAAAGAAGTGTTGATACTCCAAATTTCAAGGATGGGTATGTTTTTGAGGAGGTAATAACAAAAAATCTGTACAGCAACATGTTTTTTGTGTTTTTTTCTGATATTGCATGAACATAATACTGGGAAGTTTCATCAAATTGTATCCATTGGAAAAATTGACATAAACTATAGAAATTGTCTTTAAGATAATGAATAAACTAAAGGTAGTAAATTGTTTCAAAGTGTATGAATACTAGTAAAACTGCATAGTTATCAATAGTGAATATTCAATATAGATTTATAAAGATTACAATGATGGTTTTATAATTACCTGAAAAGTCATTCCTGCTACAATAGTAGTACTGGTAGCGGTAGTGGCAGCAGCAACAGTAGCAGTAGCGGTAGTAGTATTAGTAGTAGTAGCATTTTTAGTTGAAATTTTGTCCACTAATTTTATGTTAAATATTTACTTCAATACTATTATCTTTTTAAGATAGATTTTTTTAAAAACTGTGCATATTATTAACTTACTGCACTGAAACAAAAAAAAAATAATAAAGAGAGGTAATATACAAGATGTTTTTATGTACATTAAAGCAGAAAAAATAAAAAAGCATACAATTCAAATTTTGTTTTTTATTTGTAAAACATTGATGCAATAGTTTTGTTAAAAAAAGCATGAAATAAAGTTTTTCCCATGTTTTTATGCTATTCACTGGTTGTTTGGCTAAAATATTACTTCCGTAATTCACATTATGAAAGATGTAATGTGATTATACTCGGAAACAAACATGCATATTCATAAAATAATACGTCAATATTTTCACATTTTGCATTAAGGCTTAAGTGGTGGTATTGTTTCAAGTGCCCACCGATAGGAGGTAAGTCACACATGTTCAACTGATAGCAACAATTTCTTAAACACAATGTTTGTTTCTAAAAATATATTACAAAATGCATAAAACATAATGAGAAATTCAGCTGTGTTGTAAAAATTTTAAACGGACCTGTACATTTCTCTAATAAATCATTTGTATTTTTTATAATATTTTTTGCCTCATGGCTATCAACTGAGCAAGGGCACCGCAAACAGTTTTCAAGATAAAAATGTGCATGTTAATGGAGTTTCATTTTTATATATATCAATACATCAATCCAAACTTTTTTAGTATCTTCATCAAAATAACAAAAGAAAAAGATTATTTTTACTTTACCGCTAGAAAAATTGTATAAGTTTGCATAACTCTAAAGATAATGGTCTGTATTGGCTGGTTATAGAACTTGGCCTAGATTTTATAGAGATTCACACTTTTTGTAAGTTTGCTTCAGTTCTGATAAAGAATACTCTAGTTATTGAGCGGAAACGGGCAATTTTAGCATTTTTGACTAATTAATGGGTCATAACTCTGAATATAATGGTCAGTATTAGCTGGTTATTGAACTGGGCATAGATTTTATAGAGGTACTCACTTTGTGTAAGTTTGGTTCAGTTGCGATGAAAAATGCGCTAGTTATTGAACGGAAACGAAAAACTTGACGCCGCCCACCCGCCTGCCGACTTCGCCAGTCTAATAACCAGGTTTTCAACTTCCTGGTTAAAAAGGGAGGTAATAAACAAGATTAATTTTCCTAACACCATTCTATCCCTTTTTGGGCCCCTGCTGACCCCTTATGGATATTAAATCCCCTTTAAAGGACCCAGTCTCAACTGTTATGACTAAACAATGTTCTAGACCTCAAGATGGTTGAAATAATACATAAAATAAGTGAGAAAAACAGAATTATCTGTTTTCCCATAGTATTCCTATGTAAAAATCAAAGTCCCCTTACAGGACCCCAGTATACCCTAACCCCTTTATTTGAACAACTTTGAAACCCCTATTCATAGGGAACATTTAAACCAAATATTAATAAATTTGGCTCAACAGTTTTTTAGAAGAAGTTTTTTGAAATTTCACAATTTTATCTTTTTTTTGGCCCCGCTGGTCCCTTATTTATATCAAATCCCCTTTAAAGGACCCTGTCTCAACTGTTATGTTTAAGCAATGCTCCAGACATGAAGACAGTTGAAACAGTACCTAAAATAGATCAGAAAAGCAGAACTAAAACAAGAGGGCCAAGATGGCCCTATATCGCTCACCTGACTCACCTTGAGTCACCCAATTTAAGTAGATTATATAATACATGTACAATCAAATTTCCAGAAATACGAGATGGGCAAGAATTTTGATTTGTTTTGAAGATGTAACAGATGCATAGAAGAGTTCAAACTTGGTAGAGGTTCACCCATGGTAAATGTCAGTGAAATTACATTGAAATCAGGTCAGTAGATTCTGACAAGAAGGCTTTTGGAGTTTTTACTATAGCTGCCTATATAGTAAACTAGCACCTCACTGTGGCGGTCATGTTTTCTAACAAATCACAACAGCTTGAATAAACTTGGTAAAGGGTCACCAAAGGAACATTTCTGCGAAATTGTTTTAAAATTGATCAGGTGGTTTCTGACAAGAAGTTTTTACTATAGCTTATATAGTAAACTAACCCCATCCCCTGGCTGCCATGTTTTTTGACAATTACTACGGTTTGAACAAACTTGGTGGGGGTTCCTCCAAGGAACATTTCTGTGAAATTATTTTAAAATCGAGCCAGTAGTTTCTGACAAGAAGTTTTTTTAAGTTTTTACTAATTAAACTTGCCCCGCCCCCTGGCGGCCATGTTTTTTGATGAATCAACATGGCTTGAACAAACTTTGTAGAGGGTCACCCAAGTAACAATTCTGTAAAGTTATATCAAAATTGGCCCAGTGGTTTCAGTGGAGAAGTTGTTATAAGCTAAAAGTTAACGACAGACGAAGAACGACAGCCGTCGGACGACAGACGACGGACACCAGGCAATCACAAAAGCTCACCTGTGAGCGTTCGGCTCAGTTGAGCTAAAAATATTACCGGGTTATGTTTATTATAATGACATGTTTACCCTAATTGAACCCTCAAGGTGGGGTCATTTTGAATCCCAGGGACACCATTCATACAAATCAAATAGAACTATAGTTGGTTATCATTTACTACATAAATATTTTAAAAATCTGTTGGGCAGTTCGTGAGAAGAAGACTTTTTATGTTTTTAACTATTTTTGGTAATGGTAGTCATCTTGAATTTTAGATCGAAAAAAAAAATTCTTCTGTATAGTCTCTTATATAGAAGGATAGGACACTTGTATCTCCTGACTAAATGTTGATAAAATAGCTCACCAAGGATTAATTATTTGGTAAATAATCATTCATAATTTACAGATTTCTAGTAAAATGTATGTTGTATGTAATCTTAGATGATTTTAAATCTTTCAGTCACAAAAAATGATCTTGAATTAAAGATATTCAGGTCTGAAGGAAAATTTCTCATAATTTGTTGTTATCTTAGCTGCAGTATACAATTTTTGAAATCAGAAGTACTTTAACAATTTTAAACACAAATTGCTTGGAATGGTATTGTTTTGATGAGAATTTCATTCTGCAATGTAAGAATTTTGATTTGTGTTTCTCAGATGAACGGAATTTAAGGTCACTGAAAACGAGATATTGCGAGATTTTGCATAAATACATGAGCGTTTACAAGATATCAATCAATTGCCATTCCTTCTCTATATAAGTCCTTGTTTCTGACAGATTTTTGTTACTTATATAATAGCCATATTGGATAAACCAGCCCTGCCTGCTAGTGGCAATGTTTTTTTATGCACTATGATAACCTGAACAATTTTGGTAGAAGGTCACCTAAAGAACATTGCTATGATATTACTTTGGAATTGGACCAGTAGTTTCTGACAAGAAGATTTTAAAAGTTATTTCTTTCCATTGCCATGGCATACAGAGTTCCACATGGATCAAGTTTGTTTCAACAATTTTGGTAGTGGACCATCCGAGGATCATTTGTGTGGTGTTTGATTTGAATACTATTTTATGGAGATGTCATTTGAAGCAACTGTTTACGGATGGAAGGACGAAAAGTGATCAAAATAGCTTCTATCCCATATCTAATTGATTAAATTAATTGAACAGATTTAAGTACATGTACAGGTATTATGCATTTAGTTGTTTGACAAAATGTTTATCAGTCCGATAGGTATAAACTCTTTGATCTCTTGTGCAATCCTAAATCCATGTAACCAGATTGACATTAGGTGGAGGGGACAATTGAAAGTACAGTTTGGTACGAGGGGGGATCAGAAAGTTTGTAGACTTTTGCCATATCTTTTTTATTTATTATTGTATTCTAATAATTCTCAGGAAGCATGTGCCGCTATATATTTGCAGTAATTTTGCAAAAAATTTATAATTTTTCATCATTAGTTTATATTCTATAGTAACTACGGAAACGTCGATTTACGTAGTCGGGGCAGTTTTTGCTTTTTTCTTACCTCTACTATTCAAACAAGCGTAGCGTTGCCAAAACGCGTTGTCAAAACGTGTTTTATTTTTAAATAAAAAATATCAATGCCTGCTATATTGTATGCTTGTTTACATCCTTTAAAAAAATGACACCAATTATGCGCATCTCAAAATGATGTCAATATTATGATGTTACGGTATGCCATTTTGTTTGGAACAAAATGACGTCGGGGCACTTGAAAATGAATAAGCACGCGAAATACCGTAGTTCCCTAAAGCTCTGCCCCATGTTAGGTAATAAACAGCTCGTAGAGAGAAACAAAAGTATATACGGTGACTCTAATGTTCCAAGGTCTCTAGTGTTTAAATGTCCAAAAAATTAATGTTTTTGAGATGGCCGGGAATTAGTCATTAAAAAAGAGCAAATTGGAAGTCGATTTGAAGACATATTGGAACCAAAGCATGTTTTACAGAATTTTGTGTCAAGTATACCATCTTCTAATTTAGTTAAAATGTTAACTGAATGGTTTAAAAAGTGGCAAAAAGGTATAGTCCATGGAGGAGAGTATTTTGAGAAGAAGTGACTCAGTAAATTTGATACAAAAGCACCTTTTTAAAATATTGCCGTCGTTTTTTGTTGAATACGTCATCATTTTGCCCCAACATATCTTACTGCTATGCTTTGAATAGTGCCTTATTTTCTTAATAGTTGACGTATCATGCTAAAATTTTCAAAATATGTCCCATATACATTTATTTCAAATACAATAACACTATTGTGCATTGTATAATTGACATAAATAAGTTATGGCAAATGTCTACGAGAAATGTTTTGAAAATTCTATTGTATTATTATTATTTTTTGTTGATATTGTGGGGAGCCTCGCATAAAATGCTTTAATTATAGGAGATAAAAATGAACAAACTAATGAATTACAAACAAGGTCAAAACAGCATTGAACCAAAAAAACTCTGTACTAAGCCTTTTCCCTCATTGTAACAGGGAAAATATAAAAAAGAATCACTTAAAACTGTTTATAATTCTTGTATCATTACCTGTATTCCAATTTATCATGACCATATTTTTGAAAAGTGTCACATACCAAAATAACAATAACCACAGGCAAATCAACAATTTTACATTAACACATGATGAGAATATGCCAAGAGTATAGTATAGATAAAATATGGACTATAGTATAGATAAAATATGGATTATAGATAAAATATGGACTATAGTATAGATAAAATATGGATTATAGTATAGATAAAATATGGATTATAATAAAGATAAAATATGAATTTTAGTATAGATAAAATATGGACTATAGTATAGATAAAATATGGACTATAGTATAGATAAAATATGGATTATAGTATTTTAATAAAGGGTGACAACATATAAACGATTAAAGTCATTATCACATTTTGGATGATATGTTAATAGCACTTTGTTTGGAAGACAATATAAACAGAGTGTCAATAACAACATTTATTAATAAATTTTATTTTATTATCCTTGTTAATGATGTAAAGTATGACATTATATAACGAACATTCGGTGAATCGGATCTTAACTCGGCCAATACAGAAAAAAACAACAATATGAACCAGAACTGGGTTAATACGACTTCTTCTGATAATTTCTGGTCATTTGATACCAAAAGTCGATCATAAAATCAACTTGTGATAAAACGAACACCTTGTAATGTTGAGGTTAACACTATTTTTTTTAAACTTATCTATTTTACTTTGATTGTGAAGTTATTACATTTTACACAAGTTACGCCCATGGTAGAACCAGCACAAAGCATATGTGGACAAGTGTCTTGGTCAAGGACACCACACATAGCCGTGGCGGAGGATCAAGCTTAAACTTAATATTTATATATTATGTTATGTTACACATCTAGAACTGAATTCTAAATCTCTTGTATACAATGAAAAATAAAATACAAAAAGCTAACATGTATCTAGCCACCTTTTTTTAAATTACATAAATAAATTAATTGAAAATTAAGCCAGTTATTAGAAACAGTTAATTGATAAAATTGTCATTAATTAAGTGATTTCATATTGGCCCAGTTTTTTGTCCTCAGACAACCATATTGTACCAAGGCTGTAGGCCACAGGCCAATATGACAATCCTTGGACCAATAACTTGACTGATATGAAATCAATTATTTAATAACATTATAATAGAATAGATGATAGGTAAATAACACAACACATCTATATATCAAAAGAATTACACAACAAAATATAGAATGGCAATTACCAGTACGTCAATTACACATTAAAATGACCATCAATAACAATTTATAGACTGGCAATTACTGGTGCGTCAATTACACAAACCAGTTTTATATGTCAATAATTAAAAACAAGAGGGCCACAATGTTCCTTAATTGCTCACCTGAGGAGACAGTGCCAAAGATGGCAATTTTTGCAGGTGCTAGAGTGCACACAAGTTCGAATATTGCATTTTTAAATGTTTCAAGGGCCACAACTCTGATATTCATAATCCGATTTGGCCAGTTTAAGAACTTTTCTTAAATATTATGGCTATATAACTACTGTGCAAGTTTGGTGAGAATCAAATGAAAAATGTGGGTGCTAGAGTGCAAACACCGTCAAATAGTGCATTTTATTTTATAATTCATGGGCGATAACTCTGACATTAATAATCCTATTTGGCCAGTTTAAGAACTTGTCTGAGATATTATCGTTATATAATTACTGTAAAAGTTTGGCGAGAATCAAATAAAAATTGCACATGCTAGTCCACACACAGTCAAATAATGCATTTTTAATGTTTCAAGGGCCATAACTTTGAATAAATAATCTGATTTGGCCAGTTTAAAAACTTGGCCAAGATATTATGGTCTATAACTACTTTGTACTATGTATGTTTGGTGGATATTAAGGGAAAGCTGCAAGTACTAGAATGCACACAAGGTCGATTAATGCCATTTTTGGCAATTCAAGGGCCATAACTCAGACATTAATTAACCGATTTGGCCAGTTCAAGAACTTGTCTAAGATATAATGATTATATTACTCTGACATTAATATTCCTATCTGGCCAGTTCAAGAACTTGTCCGAGATATTATGGTTAGAAACATACTGTGTAAGTTTGATGAGGATCAAATGAAAAATGTGGATGCTAGATTGCACACAAGGTCAAATATTTTTCATTTTTTAATGTTTCAAGGTAAATTACTCTGTCATTAATAAGCCGATTTGGCCAGTTTAAGAATATGTACACAAGGTCAAATAGTGCATTTTTTAATGTTTCAAGGGCCATAACTCTGGCAATAATATTCCGATTTGACACGTTCAAGAACTTGTCAAAATATTATGGTTTTATAACTACTGTGCAAGTTTGGTGAGGATCAAATGAAAAATGATGATGCTAGAGTGCACACAAGATCAAAAAGTGCATTTTTCAAGGGCCACAACTCTGACGTTAATGATTTGATTTGGCTAGTTCTGAAAAATGTCAAGCTATTATGGTTATATACCTACTGTGCCAGTTTGGTGAGAATCAAATGAAAAATGTGAAAGCTAGAGTGCAAACAAGGTCAAATAGTGCATTTTTAATGTTTCAAGAGCCATAACTCTGGCATTAACATTCCAATTTAGCCAATTCAAGAACTTTTTCGAGATATTATGGTTATATAACTACTGTGCAAGTTTGGTGAGAATCAAATGAAACATGAGGGTGCTAGAGTGCACATAATGTCAAATAGTGCATTTTTTAATGTTTAAAGGGCCACAACTCTAACATTAATAATTTGATTTGGCCAGTTCAAGAATTTGCTCAAGATATTATGATTACATAACTACTGTGCAAGTTTGGTGACAATTGAATAAAAATGCAGGTGCTAGAATGCACACAAAGTCAAATAGTGCATTTTTTAATGTTTCAACGGGCCATAATTCTGATATTAATAATTGATTAGACCAGTTCAAGAACTTGTTTGAGATATCATGATTATATAACTATTACATAAGTTTAGTGAAGAAACAATACAAAATTCATGGACAGACAGCTGACTGCAATAAGAATAGCTCAGCTTTGCTCAGGTCAGCTAAAAATAAAACCACATAGTTACCCTTGAGTCATAATTGTTTATAGTCATGGATGTTTGTATGTGACATTTCTGAGATATAAATAGTATTAAATGAGATAAATAATTTCTTAAATGTTCATGACTGAAAATCACTTGCATAAGACTTACAAATTAATCATCAAACATAATTTTATATGAATGAACGAATTTACAACGTATCAACATAAAAAGATAATAGAAATCCTAGCTCTCTACATACACTTCTATACAAGCTTCTAAAGCTAAGATCTAAGGTATGAAGTTAAAACCTTACATATGTAGAAATTCAGTGAAGGATTAAACTAAAACATAGAAACATGAATTAAAGATGCCCTTGGTTAGGATAACATCATAAACAAATCTTTGGTAAGGAACAAAAATGTCATGAAAAGTGGAAACTTCAGCATTGTCAGTTTTAGATAGAGAACAATCAATTAACTTTGTATATTTTTGGAATAATGTCGCCATTTAAACCAAAGTTCTCAGAAAGAGAGACTCATGGTGGTAGTACAAAGTTCATGAACAATCATCACAGAGATTGTAGCCGGGCCTGGTTTTGGACAAGCCCTGGATTGACAGTCAGATGCATTTCAGGCTGAGTTTACAGGGTCTGGTTTTATTCATATTGCAAAAAGGTGGTACAATCATCATGAATATTAAAGACAGGATATTCCAGCTGAAGATCTTATATTCAGAAATGTTAATACATGATCTCTGTATGATTCCCAAGCGTCTGTGCCTTGAACAATATTAACAACATTATTTCAAAACAAAATCAAATAACAAGAGGCCTATGGGCCTTAACGGTCACCTGATTATCAAAAAAACATTCACATAAGTCTATTAAGTCATAAGAAATTACATTATTTGTCAATTTGTCATATATAGATTTAGTAAAGTAGGCCCCACCCCCCAGGCCAATCTGTGAGACCCAGGGACATGAAATTCACAAATTCTATAAAGGACCCATAGTCAACAATAATCTTGCTCACAATTTGTTTATGAATGCTTCCTTTAATAATAAGAAGATTCTTAAAGTTTACCTTGAATTTAACAATTTTGGCCCTACTCCCAATACTCCAGGGGTTGGGGACCATGCAATTCACAATTTTGATTCACCCTTAGGTTACCAAAGCTGCATACAACATTTCGTTACAATTGAGCTTAGTTTTTGAGAAGTTGAAAATGTGAATTGTCTGGAATGCATTAGATTTTTTAAGGCCCACCCCCTGGGCCAAACCGTGAGACCCAGGGACATGCAATTCACAATTTTTATAAAGGACACATATGTGTCCATAATCATGCTCACCATTTGTTTCCCAGTGCTTCAGTAAGAAGATTTTTTTAAGTTTACCTTGAATTTGACTATTTCGGCCCCATCCCCAAATCCCCAGGGGGGTGGGGACCATACAATTCAAAATTATGAGTCACCCTTAAGTACCAAAGCTTCATACAACATTTCATTACGATTGAGCTTACGTTTTTTGAAGTCGAAAATGTCAATTGTTTACGGATGCATGACGGACAAGGCACGACGACGGATAAAAGGCTATCGCAAAAGATCCCTTGAGACAAAGTCTCAGGTGACCTAAAAATCTCTCAAGCAGTTTTGAACATTTATAAAAAAGCAACCTTCTACAAAGAAAATGTTCTACATGTAAGTACAGATCACAAAATTGCATCTATTCTTTGCCTGGTCAGAGTTATCCATGTGACCTTTGAATAAATACAGTGTTGTTACATATAGTAACAAAAATTCTGGTATTATAGTCATCTAGGCGACCACTATTGCATTAGACCTTCCATGACATTAAACAAATATCAAAAAAAAATATGACATTTGCATATCAAACTGATATATAAAAATTATATGCACAACAAAAATTGCTTAAAAAATAAAAAAAATAAATTTCTTTTGTTTGAATAATAATACATATCACAGGCTTAACATAAAATGCAACAAATCATGCACTTTTTTTTAAAACTGAAGAAAGCCAATTAAAATGTAATTTATTTTAGTTTGATTGCAATGTAAGCTCCAAGCTTTTGTGAATCACTCTGGAGTCCCTGGCTAGAACCAGTATTGGGTGTGCGTTTTGCTTTTGTGAATCACTCTGGAGTCCCTGGCTGGAACCAGTATTGGGTGTGCATTTTGCTTTTGTGAATCACTCTGGAGTCCCTGTCTAGAACCAGTATTGGGTGTGCATTTTGCTTTTGTTAATCACTCTAGAGTCCCTGACTAGAACCAGTATTGGGTGTGCATTTTGCTTTTGTGAATCACTCTGGAGTCCCTGACAAGAACCAGTATTGGGTGTGCATTTTGCTTTTGTTAATCACTCTAGAGTCCTTGACTAGAACAAGTATTGGGTGTGCATTTTGCTTTTGTTAATCACTCTAGAGTCCTTGACTAGAACCAGTATTGGGTGTGCATTTTGCTTTTGTTAATCACTCTAGAGTCCTTGACTAGAACAAGTATTGGGTGTGCATTTTGCTTTTGTGAATCACTCTGGAGTCCCTGGCTATAACCAGTATTGGGTGTGCATTTTGCTTTTGTAAATCACTCTGGAGTCCCTGACTAGAACCAGTATTGGTTGTGCATTTTGCTTTTGTTAATCACTCTAGAGTCCCTGACTAGAACAAGTATTGGGTGTGCATTTTGCTTTTGTGAATCACTCTGGAGTCCCTGGCTGGAACCAGTATTGGGTGTGCATTTTGCTTTTGTGAATCACTCTGGAGTCCCTGGCTAGAACCAGTATTGGTTGTGCATTTTGCTTTTGTTAATCACTCTGGAGTCCCTGACTAGAACCAGTATTGGGTGTGCATTTTGCTTTTGTGAATCACTCTAGAGTCCCTGACTAGAACCAGTATTGTGTGTGCATTTTGCTTTTGTTAATCACTCTAGAGTCCCTGACTATAACTTGTATTGGGTGTGCATTTTGCTTTTGTAAATCACTCTGGAGTCCCTGACTAGAACCAGTATTGGGTGTGCATTTTGCTTTTGTTAACCACTCTAGAGTCACTGACTAGAACCAGTATTGGTTGTGCATTTTGCTTTTGTTAATCACTCTGGAGTCCCTGACAAGAACCAGTATTGGGTGTGCATTTTGCTTTTGTGAATCACTCTGGAGTCCCTAACTAGAACCAGTATTGGGTGTGCATTTTGCTTTTGTGAATCACTCTGGAGTCCCTGGCTGGAACCAGTATTGGGTGTGCATTTTGCATTTGTGAATCACTCTAGAGTCCCTGACTAGAACCAGTATTGTGTGTGCATTTTGCTTTTGTTAATCACTCTAGAGTCCCTGACTATAACTTGTATTGGGTGTGCATTTTGCTTTTGTAAATCACTCTGGAGTCCCTGACTAGAACCAGTATTGGGTGTGCATTTTGCTTTTGTTAATCACTCTAGAGTCACTGACTAGAACCAGTATTGGTTGTGCATTTTGCTTTTGTTAATCACTCTGGAGTCCCTGACAAGAACCAGTATTGGGTGTGCATTTTGCTTTTGTGAATCACTCTAGAGTCCCTGACTAGAACCTGTATTGGGTTTGCATTTTGCTTTTGTGAATCACTCTGGAGTCCCTGGCTAGAACCTGTATTGGGTGTGCATTTTGCTTTTGTGAATCACTCTGGAGTTCCTGGCTAGAACCAGTATTGGGTGTGCATTTTGCTTTTGTGAATCACTCTAGAGTTCCTGGCTAGAACCCGTATTGGGTGTGCAATTTGCTTTTGTGAATCACTCTGGAGTCCCTGACTAGAACCAGTATTGGGTGTGCATTTTGCTTTTGTGAAACACTCTGGAGTCCCTGGCCAGAACCTGTATTGGGTGTGCAATTTGCTTTTGTGAATCACTCTGGAGTCCCTGACTACAACTTGTATTGGGTGTGCATTTTGCTTTTGTGAATTAATCTGTAGTCCCTGACTAGAACCTGTATTGGGTGTGCATTTTTCTTTTGTGAATCACTCTGGAGACCCTGGCTAGAACCATTATTGGGTGTGCATTTTTCTTTTGTGAATCACTCTGGAGTCCCTGACTAGAGCCAGTATTGGGTGTGCATTTTGCTTTTGTGAATCACTCTGGAGTCCCTGACTAGAACCCGTATTGGGTGTGCATTATGCTTTTGTGAATCACTCTGGAGTCCCTGGCTAGAACCCGTATTGGGTGTGCATTTTGCTTTTGTGAATCACTCTGGAGTCCCTGGCTATAACCAGTATTGGGTGTGCATTTTGCTTTTGTAAATCACTCTGTAGTCCCTGACTAGAACCATTATTGGGTGTGCATTTTGCTTTTGTGAATCACTCTAGAGTCCCTGACTAGAACCAGTATTGGGTGTGCATTTTTCTTTTGTGAATCACTCTGGAGTCCCTGGCTAGAACCAGTATTGGGTGTGCATTTTGCTTTTGTAAATCACTCTGGAGTCCCTGGCTAGAACCAGTATTGGGTGTGCATTTTACTTTTGTAAACCACTCTGGAGTCCCTGGCTAGAACCTGTATTGGGTGTGCATTTTGCTTTTGTAAACCACTCTGGAGTCCCTGGCTAGAACCAGTATTGGGTGTGCATTTTGCTTTTGTGAATCACTCTGGAGTCCCTAACTAGAACCTGTATTGGGTGTGCATTTTGCTTTTGTGAATCACTCTAGAGTTCCTGGCCAGAACCAGTATTGGTTGTGCATTTTGCTTTTGTGAATCACTCTGGAGTCCCTGGCTAGAACCAGTATTGGGTGTGCATTTTACTTTTGTAAACCACTCTGGAGTCCCTGGCTAGAACCAGTATTGGGTGTGCATTTTACTTTTGTAAACCACTCTGGAGTCCCTGGCTAGAACCTGTATTGGGTGTGCATTTTGCTTTTGTAAATCACTCTGTAGCCCCTGACTAGAACCATTATTGGGTGTGCATTTTGCTTTTGTGAATCACTCTAGAGTCCCTGACTAGAACCAGTATTGGGTGTGCATTTTTCTTTTGTGAATCACTCTGGAGTCCCTGGCTAGAACCAGTATTGGGTGTGCATTTTGCTTTTGTAAATCACTCTGGAGTCCCTGGCTAGAACCAGTATTGGGTGTGCATTTTACTTTTGTAAACCACTCTGGAGTCCCTGGCTAGAACCTGTATTGGGTGTGCATTTTGCTTTTGTGAATCACTCTGGAGTCCCTAACTAGGACCTGTATTGGGTGTGCATTTTGCTTTTGTGAATCACTCTAGAGTTCCTGGCCAGAACCAGTATTGGGTGTGCATTTTGCTTTTGTGAATCACTCTGGAGTCCCTGGCTAGAACCAGTATTGGGTGTGCATTTTGCTTTTGTGAATCGCTCTGGAGTCCCTGGCTAGAACCTGTATTGGGTGTGCATTTTGCTTTTGTGAACTGCTCTGGAGTCCCTGGCTATAACCAGTATTAGGTGTGCATTTTGCTTTTGTTAATCATTCTGGAGTCCCTGGCTAGAACCTGTATTGGGTGTGCATTTTGCTTTAATGAATCACTCTGGAGTCCCTGGCTATAACCTGTATTGGGTGTGCCTTTTGCTTTTGTGAATCACTCTGGAGTCCCTAACTAGAACCTGTATTGGGTGTGCATTTTGCTTTTGTGAATCACTCTGGAGTCCCTGGCTAGAACCAGTATTGGGTGTGCATTTTGCTTTTGTGAATCACTCTGGAGTCCCTAACTAGAACCTGTATTGGGTGTGCATTTTGCTTTTGTGAATCACTCTAGAGTTCCTGGCCAGAACCAGTATTGGTTGTGCATTTTGCTTTTGTGAATCACTCTGGAGTCCCTGGCTAGAACCAGTATTGGGTGTGCATTTTACTTTTGTAAACCACTCTGGAGTCCCTGGCTAGAACCAGTATTGGGTGTGCATTTTACTTTTGTAAACCACTCTGGAGTCCCTGGCTAGAACCTGTATTGGGTGTGCATTTTGCTTTTGTAAATCACTCTGTAGCCCCTGACTAGAACCATTATTGGGTGTGCATTTTGCTTTTGTGAATCACTCTAGAGTCCCTGACTAGAACCAGTATTGGGTGTGCATTTTTCTTTTGTGAATCACTCTGGAGTCCCTGGCTAGAACCAGTATTGGGTGTGCATTTTGCTTTTGTAAATCACTCTGGAGTCCCTGGCTAGAACCAGTATTGGGTGTGCATTTTACTTTTGTAAACCACTCTGGAGTCCCTGGCTAGAACCTGTATTGGGTGTGCATTTTGCTTTTGTGAATCACTCTGGAGTCCCTAACTAGGACCTGTATTGGGTGTGCATTTTGCTTTTGTGAATCACTCTAGAGTTCCTGGCCAGAACCAGTATTGGGTGTGCATTTTGCTTTTGTGAATCACTCTGGAGTCCCTGGCTAGAACCAGTATTGGGTGTGCATTTTGCTTTTGTGAATCGCTCTGGAGTCCCTGGCTAGAACCTGTATTGGGTGTGCATTTTGCTTTTGTGAACTGCTCTGGAGTCCCTGGCTATAACCAGTATTAGGTGTGCATTTTGCTTTTGTTAATCATTCTGGAGTCCCTGGCTAGAACCTGTATTGGGTGTGCATTTTGCTTTAATGAATCACTCTGGAGTCCCTGGCTAGAACCTGTATTGGGTGTGCATTTTGCTTTTGTGAATCACTCAAGAGTCCCTGGCTTGAACCCGTATTGGGTTTGCATTTTGCTTTTGTGAATCACTCTAGAGTCCCTGACTAGAACCAGTATTGGGTGTGCATTATGCTTTTGTGAATCACTCTGCAGTCCCTGACTAGAACAAGTATTGGGTGTGCATTTTGCTTTTGTGAATCACTCTGGAGTCCCTGACTAGAACCAGTATCGGGTGTGCATTTTGCTTTTGTGAATCTCTCTAGAGTCCCTGACTAGAACCCGTATTGGGTGTGCATTTTGCTTTTGTGAATCACTCTAGAGTCCCTGACTAGAACCAGTATTGGGTGTGCATTTTGCTTTTGTGAATCACTTTTGAGTCCCTGACTAGAACCAGTATTGGGTGTGCATTTTGCTTTTGTTAATCACTCTAGAGTCCCTTGCTAGAACCAGTATTGGGTGTGCATTTTGCTTTTGTGAATCACTCTGGAGTTCCTGGCTAGAACCAGTAATGGGTGTGCATTTTGCTTTTGTGAATCACTCTAGAGTCCCTGACTAGAACCAGTATTGGGTGTATATTTTGCTTTTGTGAATCACTTTTGAGTCCCTGGCTAGAACCAGTATTGGATGTGCATTTTGCTTTTGTGAATCACTCTAGAGTCCCTGACTAGGACCTGTATTGGGTGTGCATTTTGCTTTTGTGAATCACTCTGGAGTCCCTGGCTAGAACCTGTATTGGTTGTGCATTTTGCTTTTGTGAATCACTCTAGAGTCCCTGACTAGGACCTGTATTGGGTGTGCATTTTGCTTTTGTGAATCACTCTGGAGTCCCTGGCTAGAACCAGTAATGGGTGTGCATTTTGCTTTTGTGAATCACTCTGGAGTCCCTGGCTATAACCAATATTGGGTGTGCATTTTGCTTTTGTGAATCACTCTGGAGTCCCTGGCTAGAACCAGTAATGGGTGTGCATTTTGCTTTTGTGAATCACTCTAGAGTCCCTGACTAGAACCAGTATTGGGTGTATATATTGCTTTTGTGAATCACTTTTGAGTCCCTGGCTAGAACCAGTATTGGGTGTGCATTTTGCTTTTGTGAATCACTCTGGAGTCCCTGGCTAGAACCTGTATTGGGTGTGCATTTTGCTTTTGTGAATCACTCTGGAGTCCCTGGCTGGAACCAGTATTGGGTGTGCATTTTGCTTTTGTGAATCACTCTAGAGTCCCTGACTAGGACCTGTATTGGGTGTGCATTTTGCTTTTGTGAATCACTCTAGTGTCCCTGACTAGAACCCGTATTGGGTGTGCATTTTGCTTTTGTGAATCACTCTAGAGTCCCTGACTAGAACCCGTATTGGGTGTGCATTTTGCTTTTTTGAATCACGCTAGAGTCCCTGACTAGAACAAGTATTGGGTGTGCATTTTGCTTTTGTGAATCACTTTGGAGTCCCTGGCTAGAACCAGTATTGGGTGTGCATTTTGCTTTTGTGAATCACTCTAGTGTCCCTGACTAGAACCCGTATTGGGTGTGCATTTTGCTTTTGTTAATCACTCTAGAGTTCCTGACTAGAACCTGTATTGGGTGTGCATTTTGCTTTTGTTAATCACTCTAGAGTCCCTGACTAGAACCAGTATTGGGTGTGCATTTTGCTTTTGTTAATCACTCTAGAGTCCCTGACTAGAACCAGTATTGGGTGTGCATTTTGCTTTTGTTAATCACTCTAGAGTCCCTGACTAGAACCAGTATTGGGTGTGCATTTTGAAAATTGATCAGGCCAAGCATGGAATCAAACCAACAACCTTTAACATGAGATGCCTAAACTACTAAAGTACAAGGGATTCAATAAATATAAAGTATATAATAAAGTTATACCCAAAAATATGCGAAAATATGACCTCCTTCACTTATAATATTTGCAATATGAAGTCATCATAATACCCAGCAAATACTTGTCTTACAGAGTATTACTTAGAGTTGATATGTACTGTTATGTTGGGTCTACAAAGCTACACATGTGTATTCAAGATAGATCTAATAGTGTAAAACTGGGTAATTGTATAGAATGCAGTTTAACAGCTTAAAATGTCTCTGAAATATCAGAAAAAAATGCAAGAAATGCATACCAGAAGCAAAATATTTTTTCATGGGAGTATGCTTGCACACACTTACAGCAAAGTTGGTATTGTGCCTCCTGTAAAATCAAACTTTGGCTACGGCCCCGATATATATATATATATATTCTTACAATTGATATACATACATATATATATATATATATATGTATATCAATTGTAAAAAGACAAATATGCATGGCTTGTTATGTTTGAGTATTTTAATATATAATATACTGGTATTGTGTTGTTTTTTTATCATTTTCCAATTGCTCTTCTCTTTTATCATTATACCCACATGTGCACTGTCAATAACAAAATAATAAACTAAATGAAATATAACAATGACAAAACAAATATGCCAGGCTAGTTATGACAAAATAAGAGGCCATAGAGGGTCTAAATCACTCTACAGAGTTTTATTTAAAGTTCCCTTGAAAAGTGCTTGTAAGCCCTGTGGCAGGGAGCATTTGTGGTCGAATCATGCTGATTCAAGAACTTGTCAGAGATATTGTGACCCTGGGGACCTGAATTCAAAAACCCTTCAGGAGACCCCAATACAATGCTACATGTAAAATATCTAAGGTCTATGGCTTAAACTTTCAGAGAAAACGTTTTTTAAAATATGCTTATTATTAAAACCCTGTGGTGGGGGCATTTGTGGGTCGCATCACACTGGTTCAAGAACTTGTCCGAGATCTTGTGGTTATATATCAGTTGGTGCAAGATTGGTTGTATCGTATCTACAAGAAATAGGTAAACAAATGGAGGACGAACGGCACACAGCGACAGATGTGTGACAATTTACCAGCCTTGCTGGCCAGTAGAGTTAAAAGATAATAAAAACATGTCATGTTTGGTGTATGGAAAAAGAAAGTTTTCCTATAACTGAAACTAATCATAAAATATCTTGTAAAAGATTTGGTAGGTAATACTGAATTGACCAAAATAACATATAGAAAAATATGAGCTGATGGCCATATATATTAATATATTAACATTAACAACGTAACTCGTACAATTAATTAGAACCTGTATAAAACTTTGCTGTTCAGGCAACATCCTACAAATGCATTCCCATGAATACTCATTTTTAGCTTCAAATACATTTTACAATAAAAACAGCATTGCCATAGACTGTATCACAGACTCGGATGTTCCTGCTTGGGTCCATCACATAGCATTGTTGGGAGCATGCTGGTTGGCTACATCTAGCAATAATACAAACATGTTGATTGGTCAGTTAAGTTTACACTGGGAAAGCCCTTAAAAATGTTCAATTTGATGTTTTTCTCACCATATTACCTTTACGTCTCACACCACTATTTCATTTCCCATAGGGATCTATTGTAACAGTTATGTCCAAAACATAGTGAAAAATAAAATCTGCAACATGTGCCTGGGCTCAAATTCTTCATTAAATGTATGGATATAATTATTGATTTGACGGTACAAAATGCTCGATAATTGATAAATAGGACATGGAAGTATAGACTGGATGCACCAAAACACTATATATATATGGAAAGAAGATTGTTGAGCAGTCATTAAATATGACCATTACATGCAACAAGCACAGTTTGTTCAATTACTTTACCCATGATTCATGTAAGTTCATATCTCATGAATTTTAAACAAGTGAAAACCATTCCTTAAAAATATATACATTCAATATTAACATTTTGCAACACAATTTTGACTGTTTCTTTTTAATCTATTATTTAATAAATATCAATGAAATCATCTGAAGTTTAATGGAACCAGTCTTAACTCAGGATCTCCTGGCTGCTTTCTCAGATTTAATATTTTAAGTATTTAAGCACATACTTAAATAGGTGAAACAGAAACCAGGTCTTAAAGCTGATAAAAGACTACCATGAAGCATGTTTATTTGGAAGCAATTAAAACGAACCAGTGGTTAATTAATTTCAAATATCTTAAACTTTTGGTGCACTTCTGTCATTTGTCTCTGTCTTTCGGAGTCTTGTACCCTGTTTTATGGCTCCCAGAAGGGCCGACCTGCCAGATGCACTCACCGGTGGTGGTGGAGGTGCCCCAAGGGGTGGGGGTGGTGGCCCAGGAGGTGGAGGAGGAGGTGGTGGTGGGGGGGGAGCTAACACTGGGGATGTAGGTCGTGTTGATGCAGGAGACTTTGTTGCTGTATTTAATGATACAGTAGAGGCAGTTTCTCTAAGACTGGTATGTGATCCCTTTATCCTACTTGATCTGAAAATAAACATTTCATAGATTACATCAATGTAAATCATGCACAATTATTAATTTAATCACAATTAAAGAGGGTTTATACTTTAAAAAAAAATATTCACAGACCTGCATATTGATGTGTGAACATAAGAAAAACTGATTGAGATAAATATTACAACTTCACAGATGTGCATATTCATGTGTAAACATAAGTAAAATTGCTTGAGATTAATATTACATATTCACAGATGTCAATATTGATGTGTGAACATAAGAAAAACTGACTGAGAAAAATATTACATGTTCACAGATGTGCATATTGATGAGTGAACATAAGTAAAACTGACTGAGTTAAATATAACATGTTCACAGATGGGCATATTGATGAGTGAACATAAGTAAAACTGACTGAGTTAAATATTACATGTTCACAGATGGGCATATTGATGTGTGAACATAAGTAAAACTGATTGGGATAAATATTACATGTTCACAGATGGGCATATTGATGAGTGAACATAAGAAAAACTGATTGGGATAAATATTACATGTTCACAGATGGGCATATTGATGTGTGAACATAAGTAAAACTGACTGGGATAAATATCACATGTTCACAGATGGGCATATTGATGTGTGAACATAAGTAAAACTGATTGGGTTAAATATTACATGTTCACAGATGGGCATATTGATGTGTGAACATAAGTAAAACTGATTGGGTTAAATATTACATGTTCACAGATGGGCATATTGATGTGTGGTTATGAGTAAAACTGACTGAGATTAATATAACATGTTCACAGATGGGCATATTGATGTGTGGTTATGAGTAAAATTGATTGAGATTAATATTACATGTTCACAGATGGGCATATTGATGTGTGATTATGAGTAAAATTGATTGAGATTAATATTACATGTTCAAAGATGGGCATATTGATGTATGAAGATAAGTAAAACTGATTGAGATAAATATTACATATTCACAGATGGGCATATTGATGTGTGAACATGAGTAAAACTGACTGAGATTAATATTACATGTTCAAAGATTAGCATATTGATGTGTGATTATGAGTAAAATTGATTGAGATTAATATTACATGTTCACAGATGGGCATATTGATGTGTGAAGATAAGTAAAACTGACTGAGATTATTATTACATGTTCACAGATGGGCATATTGATGTGTGATTATGAGTAAAATTGATTGAGATTAATATTACATGTTCACAGACGGGCATTTTGATGTGTGAAGATAAGTAAAACTGACTGAGATTAATATTACATGTTCACAGATGGGCATATTGATGTGTAATTATGAGTAAAATTGATTGAAATTAATAGTACATGTTCACAGATGTGCATATTGATGTGTGAAGATAAGTAAAACTGACTGAGATAAATATTACATATTCACATATTAGCATATTGATGTGTGAACATAAGAAAAAACTGACTGAGATAAATATTACATGTTCAAAGATGGGCATATTGATGTGTGAACATGAGTAAAACTGACTGAGATAAATATTACATGTTCACAGATGGGCATATTGATGTGTGAAGATAAGTAAAACTGACTGAGATAAATATTACATGTTCACAGATGGGCATATTGATGTGTGAACATGAGTAAAACTGACTGAGATAAATATTACATGTTCACAGATGGGCATATTGATGTGTGAAGATAAGTAAAACTGACTGAGATAAATATTACATGTTCGCAGATTGGCATATTGATGTGTGGTTATGAGTAAAATTGATTGAGATAAATCTTACATGTTCACAGATGGGCATATTGATGTGTGATTATGAGTAAAATTGATTGAAATAAATATTACATGTTCACAGATGGGCATATTGATGTGTGATTATGAGTAAAATTGATTGAGATAAATATTACATGTTCGCAGATTGGCATATTGATGTGTGATTATGAGTAAAATTGATTGAAATAAATATTACATGTTCACAGATGGGCATATTGATGTGTGAACATGAGTAAAACTGACTGAAATTAATATTACATGTTCAAAGATGGGCATATTGATGTGTGAACATAAGAAAAACTGACTGTGATAACTATTACATGTTCACAGATGGGCATATTGATGTGTGAACATGAGTAAAACTGACTGAGATAAATATTACATGTTCACAGATGGGCATATTGATGTGGGATTATGAGTAAAATTGATTGGAATAAATATTACATGTTCACAGATGGGCATATTGATGTGGGAACATGAGTAAAACTGACTGAGATAAATATTACATGTTCACAGATGGGCATATTGATGTGTGATTATGAGTAAAATTGATTGAGATTAATATTACATGTTCAAAGATTGGCATATTGATGTGTGAACATAAGAAAAACTGACTGTGATAACTATTACATGTTCACAGATGGGTATATTGATGTGTGAACATGAGTTTAACTGACTGAGATTAATATTACATGTTCACAGATGGGCATATTGATGTGTGATTATGAGTAAAATTGATTGAGATAAATATTACATGTTCACAGATGGGCATATTGATGTGTAATTATGAGTAAAATTGTTTGAGATTAATATTACATGTTCACAGATGGGCATATTGATGTGTGAACATGAGTAAAACTGACTAAGATAAGTATTACATGTTCACAGATGGGCATATTGATGTGTGAACATGAGTAAATCTGACTGAAATAAATATTACATGTTCACAGATGGGCATATTGATGTGTGATTATGAGTAAAATTGATTGAGATTAATATTACATGTTCGCAGATGTGCATATTGATGTGTGAACATAAGAAAAACTGACTGAGATAAATATTACATGTTCACAGATGGGCATATTGATGTGTGAAGATCAGTAAAACTGACTGAGATAAATATTACATGTTCACAGATGGGCATATTGATGTGTGATTATGAGTAAAATTGATTGAGATAAATATTACATGTTCGCAGATTGGCATACTGATGTGTGATTATGAGTAAAATTGATTGAGATAAATATTACATGTTCACAGATGGGCATACTGATGTGTGAACATAAGAAAAACTGACTGTGATAACTATTACATGTTCACAGATGGGTATATTGATGTGTGAACATGAGTTAAACTGACTAAAATAAATATTACATGTTCACAGATAGGCATATTGATGTGTGATTATGAGTAAAATTGATTGAGATAAATATTACATGTTCACAGATGGGTATATTGATGTGTGATTATGAGTAAAATTGATAGAGATTAATATTACATGTTCACAGATGGGCATATTGATGTGTGAACATGAGTAAAACTGACTGAGATAAATATTACATGTTCACAGATGGGCATATTGATGTGTGAAGATAAGTAAAACTGACTGAGATAAATATTACATGTTCGCAGATTGGCATATTGATGTGTGGTTATGAGTAAAATTGATTGAGATAAATCTTACATGTTCACAGATGGGCATATTGATGTGTGATTATGAGTAAAATTGATTGAAATAAATATTACATGTTCACAGATGGGCATATTGATGTGTGATTATGAGTAAAATTGATTGAGATAAATATTACATGTTCGCAGATTGGCATACTGATGTGTGATTATGAGTAAAATTGATTGAGATAAATATTACATGTTCACAGATGGGCATATTGATGTGTGATTATGAGTAAAATTGATTGAAATAAATATTACATGTTCACAGATGGGCATATTGATGTGTGATTATGAGTAAAATTGATTGAGATAAATATTACATGTTCACAGATGGGCATATTGATGTGTGATTATGAGTAAAACTGACTGAGATAAATATTACATGTTCACAGATGGGCATATTGATGTGTGATTATGAGTAAAATTGATTGAAATAAATATTACATGTTCACAGATGGGCATATTGATGTGTGAACATGAGTAAAACTGACTGAAATTAATATTACATGTTCAAAGATGGGCATATTGATGTGTGAACATAAGAAAAACTGACTGTGATAAATATTACATGTTCACAGATGGGCATATTGATGTGTGATTATGAGTAAAATTGATTGAGATTAATATTACATGTTCACAGATGGGCATATTGATGTGTGAACATGAGTAAAACTGACTGAGATAAATATTACATGTTCACAGATGGGCATATTGATGTGGGATTATGAGTAAAATTGATTGGAATAAATATTACATGTTCACAGATGGGCATATTGATGTGGGAACATGAGTAAAACTGACTGAGATAAATATTACATGTTCACAAATGGGCATATTGATGTGTGATTATGAGTAAAATTGATTGAGATTAATATTACATGTTCAAAGATTGGCATATTGATGTGTGGTTATGAGTAAAATTGATTGAGATAAATATTACATGTTCACAGATGGGCATATTGATGTGTGATTATGAGTAAAATTGATTGAAATAAATATTACATGTTCACAGATGGGCATATTGATGTGGGAACATGAGTAAAACTGACTGAGATAAATATTACATGTTCACAAATGGGCATATTGATGTGTGATTATGAGTAAAATTGATTGAGATTAATATTACATGTTCACAGATGGGCATATTGATGTGTGATTATGAGTAAAATTGATTGAGATAAATATTACATGTTCACAGATGGGCATATTGATGTGTGATTATGAGTAAAATTGATTGAAATAAATATTACATGTTCACAGATGGGCATATTGATGTGTGAACATGAGTAAAACTGACTGAAATTAATATTACATGTTCAAAGATGGGCATATTGATGTGTGAACATAAGAAAAACTGACTGTGATAACTATTACATGTTCACAGATGGGCATATTGATGTGTGAACATGAGTAAAACTGACTGAGATAAATATTACATGTTCACAGATGGGCATATTGATGTGTGATTATGAGTAAAATTGATTGAGATTAATATTACATGTTCACAGATGGGCATATTGATGTGTGAACATGAGTAAAACTGACTGAGATAAATCTTACATGTTCACAGATGGGCATATTGATGTGGGATTATGAGTAAAATTGATTGGAATAAATATTACATGTTTACAGATGGGCATATTGATGTTGGAACATGAGTAAAACTGACTGAGATAAATATTACATGTTCACAGATGGGCATATTGATGTGTGATTATGAGTAAAATTGATTGAGATTAATATTACATGTTCACAGATGGGCATATTGATGTGTGAACATGAGTAAAACTGACTGAGATAAATATTACATGTTCACAGATGGGCATATTGATGTGGGATTATGAGTAAAATTGATTGGAATAAATATTACATGTTCACAGATGGGCATATTGATGTGGGAACATGAGTAAAACTGACTGAGATAAATATTACATGTTCACAGATGGGCATATTGATGTGTGATTATGAGTAAAATTGATTGAGATTAATATTACATGTTCAAAGATGGGCATATTGATGTGTGAACATAAGAAAAACTGACTGTGATAACTATTACATGTTCACAGATGGGTATATTGATGTGTGAACATGAGTTTAACTGACTGAGATTAATATTACATGTTCACAGATGGGCATATTGATGTGTGATTATGAGTAAAATTGATTGAGATAAATATTACATGTTCACAGATGGGCATATTGATGTGTGATTATGAGTAAAATTGTTTGAGATTAATATTACATGTTCACAGATGGGCATATTGATGTGTGAACATGAGTAAAACTGACTAAGATAAGTATTACATGTTCACAGATGTGCATATTGATGTGTGAACATAAGAAAAACTGACTGAGATAAATATTACATGTTCACAGATGGGCATATTGATGTGTGAAGATCAGTAAAACTGACTGAGATAAATATTACATGTTCAAAGATGGGCATATTGATGTGTGAACATAAGAAATAACTGACTGAGATAAATATTACATGTTCGCAGATTGGCATATTGATGTGTGATTATGAGTAAAATTGATTGAGATAAATATTACATGTTCACAGATGGGCATATTGATGTGTGATTATGAGAAAATTGATTGAGATTAATATTACATGTTCACAGATGTGCATATTGATGTGTGAAGATAAGTAAAACTGACTGAGATAAATATTACATGTTCACAGATGTGCATATTGATGTGTGACTATGAGTAAAATTGATTGCGATTAATATTACATGTTCAAAGATGGGCATATTGATGTATGAAGATAAGTAAAACTGACTGAGATAAATATTACATGTTCACAGATGGGCATGTCAATGTGTGAACATGAGTAAAACTGACTGAGATAAATATTACATGTTCACAGATGGGCATATTGATGTGTGATTATGAGTAAAATTGATTGAGATTAATATTACATGTTCACAGATGTGCATATTGATGTGTGAACATAAGAAAAACTGACTGAGATAAATATTACATGTTCACAGATGGGCATATTGATGTGTGAAGATAAGTTAAACTGACTGAGATAAATATTACATGTTTGCAGATGGGCATATTGATGTGTGAAGATAAGTAAAACTGATTGGGATAAATATTACATGTTCACAGATGGGGATATTGACGTATGAACATGAATAAAACTGATTGAGATTAATATTATAAGTTCACCAATGTGCATATTAATATGTGAACATATTATTAAGTAAAACTGACTGAGATATATTACATGCTCACAGATGGGCATATTGATGTGTGAACATGAGTAAAACTGACTGAGATAAATATTACACAGATGTGCATATTGATGTGTGAACATAATTAAAACTGATTGAGATTAATATTTCATGTTCACAGATTTGCATATTCATGTATGAACATAAGTAAAACTGACTGAGATAAATATATCATGCTCACCGATGTGCATATTAGTGTGTGAACATAAGTAAAACTGACACAGATAAATATTACATGCTCACAGATGGGCATATTGATGTGTGAACATGAGTAAAACTGACTGAGATAAATATTACATGCTCACAGATGGGCATATTGATGTGTGAACATAAGTAAAACTGATATAGATACATATAATATGTTTACAGATGTTCATATTGATGTGTGAACATGAGTAAAACTGACTAATATAAATATTACATGCTCACAGATGGGCATATTGATGTGTGAACATGAGTAAAACTGACTGAGATAAATATTAAACAGATGTGCATATTGATGTGTGAACATAATTAAAACTGATTGAGATTAATATTTCTTGTTCACAGATTTGCATATTCATGTGTGAACATAAGTAAAACTGACTAAGATAAATATATCATGCTCACAGATGGGCATATTGATGTGTAAACATAAGTAAAACTGATATAGATAAATATTACATGCTCACAGATGGGCATATTGATGTGTAAACATAAGTTAAACTGATATAGATACATATTATATGTTCACAGATGTGCATATTGATGTGTGAACATGAGTAAAACTGATTGAGATAAATATTACATGTTCACAGATGTGCATATTGATGAGTGAACATGAGTAAAACTGATTGAGATAAATTACATGTTCACAGATGTGCAAATTGATGTGTGAACATAAGTAAAACTGACTGAGATAAATATTACATGTTCACAGATGGGCATATTGATGTGCGAACATAAGTAAAACTGACTGAGATAAATATTACATGTTCACAGATGGGCATATTGATGTGTGAACATTAGTAAAACTGACTGAGATAAATATCCTGATGCATGTAATACTCCTGAGAAAGAAATTTTCAATCTTAAATGACAAATGGCAAATCTGAGTAATTCCTTTAATTGTGTACACACTAGTAAAAATTGATTACCTTCTCTTCAGCATAACAGAGCTACCATCTCTGACTGCTTTAACAATAGATTTCATATCTTTATTTAGATGTATCTACAAGTAAATGTAAAATATGCATATATACATAAATGTTCCAGAAATATTTCATAAAAAAAGCATAAACACTTAGATACAGAATCAATAAAAGATATTTTATGCCTATTTTTGAGGAAGACATTCAGTCACTTTATCTACAAGTAATTTAGTAGCATTGGTTTTTTCCTGGAAGAACTAAATTTGTACAGGTAGTAAAACCTATTTCACAAAAATATAAAATATGTAACTGAACATTAAAACCTATTGTGGAGATCATAGCTGAGAAACAAACACAGGGTCATTGGGGTTCATTGTCCACCATAGTCCAGGATCAGTTGGCAATGGGGTTAATCTTCCACCATAGACCAGGTTCAGTGGGCAATGGGATCAATCACCAACCAAAGTACAGGATCAGTAGGCAATGGGGTAAATCTCCCACCATGGTCCAGGATCAGTGGGCAATGGGGGGGGGGGGGGAATCACCAACCATAGCCAAGGATCAGAAGGCAATGGGTTGAATCACCCACCATAGCCCAGGATCAGTGGACAATGGAGTTCATTGTCCACCATAGTCCAGGATCAGTGGGCAATGGGGTTAGTCTTCCACCATAGTCTAGGATCAGTAGGCAATGGGGTGAATCACCCACCATGGTCCAGGATCAGTGGGCAATGGGGGGGGGGGGAATCACCCACCATAGCCAAGGATCAGAAGGCAATGGGTTGAATCACCCACCATAGCCCAGGATCAGTGGACAATGGAGTTCATTGTCCACCATAGTCCAGGATCAGTGGGCAATGGGGTTAGTCTTCCACCATAGTCCAGGATCAGTAGGCAATGGGGTGAATCACCCACCATAGTTCAGGATCAGTAGGCAATGGGGTGAATCACCCACCATAATCCAGAATCAATGGGCAATTGGGTGAATCACCCACCATAGTCCAGGATCAGTAGGTAATGGGGTGAATCACCCACCATAGCCCAGGATCAGTAGGCAATGGGGTTAATCAGCCACCATAGCCCAGGATCAGTGGGCAATTGGGTTTAATCACCCACCACAGTCTAGGATCAGTGTGCAATGGGGTTTATTGCCCACCACAGCCCAGGATCAGTGGGCAATGGGCTTAATTGTCCACCATATTCCAGGATCAATAGGCAATGGGGTGAATCAACCACCATAGTCCAGGATCAGTAGGCAATTGTGTGAATCTCCATTGTGGAGATCATAGCTGAGAAACAAACACAGGTTCAATGAGGTTCATTGTGCACCATAGTCCAGGATCAGTGGGCAATGGGGTTAATCTTCCACCATAGTCCAGGATCAGTGGGCAATGGGGTGAATCACCCACCATAGTCCAGGATCAGTAGGCAATGGGGTGAATCATCCACCATAATCTAGAATCAATGGGCAATGGGGTGAATCACCCACCATAGTCCAGGATCAGTAGGTAATGGGATGAATCATCCACCATAATCTAGAATCAATGGGCAATGGGGTGAATCACCCACCATAGTCCAGGATCAGTATGCAATGGGGTTTGAATCACCCACCATAGCCCAGGATCAGTAGGCAATGGGGTTAATCATCCACCACAGTCAAGGATCAGTGGGAAATGGGGTGAATCACCCACCATAGTCCAGGATCAGTAGGCAATGGGGTGAATCGCCCACCATAGTCCAGGATCAGTGGGCAATGGGGGGAATCACCCAGCAAAGTCCAGGATCAGTAGGCAATGGGGTGAATCACCAACCACACTTCAGGATCAGTGGGCAATGGGGTGAATCACCCACCATAGTACAGGATCAGTAGGCAATGGGTTAAATCGCCCACCACAGTCCAGGATCAGTGGGCAATGGGGGGAATCACCCACCATAGTCCAGGATCAGAAGGCAATAAGGTGAATCACCCACCATAGCCCAGGATCAGTGGGGTTCATTGTCCACCATAGTCCAGGATCAGTGGGCAATGGGGTGAATCACCCACCATAGTACAGGATCAGTAGGCAATGGGGTGAATCACCCACCATAATCCAGAATCAATGGGCAATGAGGTGAATCACCTACCATAGTCCAGGATCAGTAGGCAATGGGGTGAATCACCTACCATAGCCCAGGATCAGTAGGCAATGGGGTTAATCAGCCACCATAGTCCAGGATCAGTAGGCAATGGGGTAAAAGACCAATCATAGTCCAGGAACAGTAGGCAATGGGGTGAATGACCAACCATAGTCCAGGATCAGTGGGCAATGGGGTGAATCACCCAGCACAGTCAAGGATCAGTGGCCAATGGGGTGAATCACCCACCATAGTCCAGGATCAGTAGGCAATTTGGTGAATCACCCACCATAGTCCAGGATCAGTAGGCAATGGGGTTAATCACTGACCATAGTCCAGGATCAGTAGGCGATGGGGTTAATCACCCACCATAGGCATGGATCAGTAGGCAATGGGGTTAATCACCCACCACAGCCAAGGATCAGTGGGCAATTGGGTTTAATCAATCACCACAGCCCAGGATCAGTGTGCAATGGGGTTTATTGCCCACCACAGCCCAGTATCAGTAGGCAATGGGCTTAATTGTCCACCATAACCCAGGATTAGTGGGCAATTAGGGTTAATTGTACACCACAGCCCAGGATCAGTGGGCAATGGGGTTAATTATCCACCATAGGCACAGGGATTAATTGTCCACCACAGTCGAGGATTAATGGACAATGGGATTCATTGTCCACCATAGTCCAGGATCAGTTGACAATGGGGTTAGTTTTCCACCATAGTCCAGGATCATTAGGCAATGGGGTGAATCACCCACCATAGTACAGGATCAGTAGGCAATTGGGTGAATCAACCACCATAATCCAGAATCAATGGGCAATGGGGTGAATCACCCACCATAGTCCAGGATCAGTAGGCAATGGGGGTGAATCACCCACCATAGCCCAGGATCAGTAGGCAATGGGGTTTAATTGTCCACCACAGCTGAGGATTAGTGGACAATGGGGGTTCATTGTCCACCATAGTCCAGGATCAGTTGGCAATGGGGTTAGTCTTCCACCATAGTCCAGGATCAGTAGGCAATGGGGGTGAATCACCCACCATAGTACAGGATCAGTAGGCAATGGGGTGAATCAACCACCATAATCCAGAATCAATGGGCAATGGGGTGAATCACCCACCATAGTCTAGGATCAGTAGGTAATGGGGTGAATCACCTACCACAGCCCAGGTTCAGTGGGCTATTGGGTTTGTCACCCTCCATAGGCAAGTATAATCAGTGAGCAATGGGCTTAATTGCCCACCACATCCCAGATTCAGTATGCAATGGGGTTTATTGTTTTACACAGCCCAGGCAATGGGATTAATTACATTCCACAGCCCAGAATAAGTTGGCAATGAGGTTAATCATGCACCATAGCCAAGGATCAGTGTGCAATGAGTTTAATTGTTCAACAGAAGCTAGTATCGGTGGGCAATGGGATTAATTGTCCAATGCAGCTCAGGATCAGTGGGCAATAAGGTTAATTGTCCACCATAGCCCAGGATCAGTTGGTAATTGGGTTAATCACCCACCATAGCCCAGGATCAGTGGGCAATGGAATTAATTGCTTTTCACAGCCCAGAATCAGTGGGCAATAGAATGTATTGCCCACCACAGTCCAGGATCAGTGGGCAATGGGATTAATCACCCACTATAGCCCAGGATCAGCGGGCAATAGGATTAATTGCTCACCACAGCCCAGGATCAATGGGCAATGGGGTTAACTGCCCACAACAGCCCAGGATAATTGCCCACCACAGCCCAGGATTAGTGGGCAATGGGGTTACTGCCCACCACAGCCCAGGATCAGTGGGCAATGGGGTTAATCACACACCACAGCCAAGGATCAGTGGGTAATGGAATTAATTGCTCATCACAGCCCAGGATCAGTGGGCAATGGAATGAATTACCAACCACAGCCATAGGATCAGTGGGTAATGGGGTAAACTGCATACACTAGCCCAGGATCAGTTGGCAATGGGGTTAATCACCCACCACAGCCCAGGATCAGTGGACAATGGGGTTTATTACCCACCACAGCCCAGGTTCAGTTAGCAATGGTATTAATTGCCCACCATAGTTAAGGATCAGTGGGCAATGGGGTTAACTGCCCACCACAGCCCAAGATCAGTGGGCAATGGGGTTAATCACCCATCACAGCCAAGGATCAGTAGGCAATTGGGTTTATTGCCCACCACAGCCCAGGATCAGTTGGCAATGAGGTAAATAACCCACCACAGCCCAGGATCAGTGGACAATGGGGTTAATCTCCCACTACAGCCCAGGATCAGTGGGCAATGGGATTAATCAGCAACCACAGCCAAGGATCAGTGGGCAATGGGGTTTATTGCCCACCACAGTCCAGGTTCAGTGGGCAATGGGATTAATTGCCCACCACAGCCCAGGATCAGTGGGCAATGGGTTAACTACCAACCAAAGCCCAGGATCAGTTGGCAATGGGGTTTACTGCCCACCGCAGCCAAGGATCAGTGGGCAATTGGGTTAATCATGTGACATAGCTATGGATCAGTGTGCAATGGGGTTAATTGTTTGCCACAGCCTAGATTCAATGGGCAATGGGGTTTATTGCCCAAATAGCATAGGATCAGTTGGCAATGGGGTTAATCACCCACCACAGCCCAGGATCAAAGGACAATGGGTTTTATTGCCTTCCACAGCCCAGGATCAGTTGGCAATGGGGTTAATAACCCTCCACAGCCCAGGATCAGTTGGCAATGAGGTTAATCACCTACCACAGTCCAGGATTAGTGGGCAATGGGGTCAATCTTCCACCACAGCCCAGGATCAGTTGAGCAATGGGGTTAATCACCAACCACAACCCAGGATCAGTGGGCAATGGGGTTTATTGCCCACCACAGCCCAGGTTCAGTGGGCAATGGGATTAATTGCCCACTTCAGCCCAGATTCAGTGGGCAATGGGGTTAACTGCCCAGCACAGCCCATGATCAGTGGGCAATGGGGTTAATCACCCACCACAGCCCAGGTTCAGTGTGCAATGGGGTTTATTGCCCATCATAGCCCAAGATCAGTTGTCATTGGGATTAATTGCCCACCACAGCCCAGGATCAGTGGGCGATCGGATTAATCACCAACCAGAGCCAAGGATCAGTTAGTAATGGGATTAATTACCCTCCACAGCCCCAGGACCAGTGGGTAATTAGATTAATCACCCACCACAGCTCAGGATCAGATGGCAATGTGGTTAATTGTCCAACACAGCCTAGAATCAGTGGGCATTGGGGTAAATCAATTGCCACATCCAAGGATCAGTGGACAATTGGATTAATTGCCCTCCACAGCAAATGATCAGTGGGCAATGGGATTTATTGCCCACCACAGTCAAGGATTAGTGGGCAATGGGGTTAATTGCCCACCACAGCCCAGGGTCAGTAGGGAATGGAGTAAATTGTTTTACACAGCCCAGGTTCAGTTGGCAATGGGGTTAATTGCCTATGACAGCCCAGGAAGAGTGGGCAATGTGGTTAATCACCAACCACAGCCCTGGATGATCAGTGGGCAATGGAGTTAATCACCCACCATAGCCCAGGGTCAGAGGGCAATGGGGGGAATTGTCCACCACGACCCAGGGTCAGTGGGCAATGGGGTTAATTGCCCACCACAGTACACAATCAGTGGGCAATGGTGTTGATTGTCCACCATAGCCCAGGATCAGTGAGCAATGGGGTTGATTGCCCACCATAGTCCATGATCAGTGGGCAATGGGGCTAATTGTCCACCATAGTCCAGGATCAGTAGGCAATGGGGTTAATTGCCAATACAGCCCAAGATCAGTGAGCAATGGGGTTAATTGCCTACCATAGTCCAAGATCAGTAGGGAATGGGGTTAATTGCCAATATAGCCCAGGATCAGTGGGCAAAAGGGTTAATTGTCCACCATAGCCCAGGATCAGTGAGCAATGGGGTTAATTGCCCACCATAGCCAAGGGTCGGTTGGCAATGGGGTTAATTGCCAATACAGCCCAGGATCAGTGGGCAATGGGGTTAATTGTCCACCACAGCCAATGGGTCAGTGAGCAATGTGGTTAATTGCCCACCATAGCCCAGGATCAGTAAGCAATGGGGTTAATTGCCAATACAGCCCCGGATCAGTGGGCACTGGGGTTATTTGCCCACCATGGCCATGTGTTATGTCCTTTTTTTTATACTAATTAAGGAGGAATATACCTTTTAAATTGTTTTCGAAATCAGTGGAATATTTGGTATGTAATGAAACTAAAGGTATTTCCAATTTGAATATGCTTTTTTTTCGGCGGTAAATATAACACTTCTTTACCTATGACGTCTTAAACATTGCCATGTTTGGTCTTTTTGACGTCCCGATTTATAGCAGCAAAATCGCGTACTTATCGACCTCAGTACAGTTATACCGAATGACAGAATCGAAACATATATCACCACGTACACATTCAATGAATATATGAAATTACAAATGCAATAAATACGTCAAACGCCAAATTCTGAAAATATTAGCGAAAAACGGAAATTATTATTTTCTTCAAATCAAAATTACCAAAAAACAAACCGAGCGATTTTGGAATAATTTTTATTTGATTTCTAACAATATGCTTCACAGTGATTGTGAGATTTTTAGAACAATTGGCAAACTAGATTTTTTTTTAATTTTAATTATTTAACCCCACCTTACGTCAAAAAAGACGTCAACATATTGCATAATTCTACACGTTTTCCATAAGATTTTCGGCAGTTGATTCAGGTTAAATTATTTTCTAAATCAGTGGTTCAATTAGTATATTATGAAACTAGAAGAAATTTCCAATGTGAATATGTATTTTTTGCAGCGGTCAATAGAATATATATTTATATGTGACGCAAACATGGCCATGATGAGCAGTGAAAAGCCACGATCCAGGTATATTGTCATTGAACGTACGTAGGAGCATGGGGCTGACTGGAAGGGTGGCTTTTCACTGCTATAGTGGGTATTGTTTCAAGCTCATTTTATGAATGTGTACTGAACAGTTTGCTCCGAACTTTAGAAAGGCCAGACCTGTTGTTCTAATAATTGACATTTCCACATTTCACTAGCAGTCGTGGAGCTAGTCAGAAATGAGAACATTGTTTTGGAATCCAGTTCCCTGTAAGTGAAAAAAATGACGGTTTTGTACGTGCACCAAACAGACACGATATCATTTATGCTATAGACAAATAAGTTGCCACTAAACAGCAGAAGTATATATAACTTGTGTGCACAAAATACTAATATAATGGTAACTTGTTTAATTATCACAAAACGTATACCTCATACGCTATACCGACGTTGACGTTTGCTTTAAAGCGTTTTTTGACATAGGGTACGGTTATATAATTGAATATAAAAAAAATCTAGTATGTAAATTTTTCTAAAAATTATGCAAAATTCGCTTGATTTGTTTTTTGGTAATTTTGATTTGAAGCCGTTTTTTCGAGAAAAAAAAAAATAGTTTCCGTTTTTCGCTAGTATTTTCAAAATGTGGCGTTCGTCATAATTTTGGCTTCTGTAAATCAATACATCCGTCAAATGTGTACATGGTGATATATGTTTCTATTCTGTGTATTAGGAATAACTCAACTGAGGTCGAAAAATATGCGATTTGGCTGCTATACATTGGGACGTCTAAAAGGCTGAACATGGCCATGTTTACGACGTCACATATAAATATATATTCTATTGACCGCTGCAAAAAATATATATTCACATTGGAAATTACTTCCAGTTTCATAATATACTGATTGAACCACTGATTTAGAAAATATTTTAACCTGAATCAACTGCCAAAAATTTAATGGAAAATGCGTAGAATTATGCAATATGTTGACGTCATTTTAGACGTAGGGTGGGGTTTAATAATTAAAAAGCAAAAAAAAATCTAGTTTGTCAACTGTTCTAAAAATCTCACAATCACTGTGAAGCATATTGTTAGAAATCAAATAAAAATAATTCCAAAATCGCTCAGTTTGTTTTTTGGTAATTTGATTTGAAGCATTATTTTCGAAAAAATCGAGAAAATAATAATTTCATTTTTTCGCTAATATTTTCAGAATTTGGTGTTCGTCGTAACTATTGCATAATGTAAATTCATATATCCGTTGAATGTGTACGTGGTGATATGTGTTTCGATTCTGTACATTCGGTATAACTTGACTGAGGTAGACAAATACGCGATTTTGCTGCTATAAATCAGGACGTCAAAAAGACCAAACATGGCCATGTTTACGACGTCATAGGTAAAGAAGTGTTATATTTACCGCAGAAAAAAAGTATATTCAAGTTGGAAATTACTTCTAGTTTCATTACATACCAAATATCCCACTGATTTCGAAAATAATTTAAAAGGTATATTCCTCCTTAATTGTAGCCTAATTGCAAAGTAAGCAGAAAGCTTATATTAACAGCTCTCAAGTTTGCTTCCTGGGTAGAACCATTACTGGGTGTTTATCCTTTAGAGTCCATTGGATCAGGCTGGGGATCAAACCTGCAACCTCTAGCATGAGCAGCCAAACATTTATCTACTGCACTATAATATCCTTGAGAAGACACTCTATCCTGATAATATTATGATTACTACTAGTAATACTCAGGAAGACTTTGAGCAAGATTTGTTTAAGCTGTATATAGGAGCTTGTTTCACAATAGATATCATATAAACGACTTAAAACTAAATGATATATACTTAAGTTCTATGCTTAACATTATGTCTAAACATAAATCAAATTGTGAGAAAAAAACATAAAATAGATTGTGGTATCTTAATGTAAAGATAGATACACATTATCCTGTACAATAAAAAGTACTTTGTCAGAAACATATCCCCAATAATAATTGGTAGGTTCTAAGACTTTACACATTGCCACAGTAATCATTATTGTAACTGGCAGATTTATAGCGCATCATCTTTTTATGTTGTTGAAGGAAATATTTAAAGTCTGGTATATATTTAATGCATTTTAATCATTTAGTTTAAGGATGAATGTTTATCAAGAAACACATATAATTATAAAAGCTTATATTTGCATAGATAAATTCAATAATCACATTTTATCATATACAGGAATCTGTTGTTGTTTTGCTAATGTATGAAGAAACATAATATAAACTTCTTATAATTAATTTGTAGAAAATCCTTGCATCAGTGAATAATGTAATATATTATTTTATGTAACGTCCATTTTCATTCTTTATAATGTAAATTTGGAAAGTTCTTAAATTTAAAACGTTATTTTAATTAATTCCATCTTTTGAATCTTTCCCAAAAAGACCTAAATATATACTATCTTGTATTAGAAAAACATGCGTTAAACTGAGCAAGAACTGGTCACATGGTCAAATCAACACCCATTGTATTGTGGGCAAGAAACCCTAACAAACTGTACTAATTTATTATTGAGATAACTTTAAGTCAAAGGTGACATTGCATCATAAATATGCCAAGCCATTAAATATTTAGTCAATGTGTGAAACCAGTTTAAAATGAAGAATCGGATTCGTATATCAACAAGCTATCCAAAAAACGTAACTATTATATGTATATTATAATGATATTTTTTTACAATCGAAGTACCGGTATTTAAATAAATTTATCAGAAATAAAATAGTAATGACATTGCTGTTATTTTGAATATAAACATGGCATATTCAATGCATTACTTTTTGTGATTGAAAAATTAACGAGATGTAATAAACAACATTCTTTGCTTTAATTTCTATTGTATAAAATTGTTTAAACAATAATAAGTGTCTTTATGTAGCTTTTATTGACCTGAAGAAGTGTTTTGAAAGTATAAATAGAAACGCTTTATGGTTAAAACTATACAAAACTGGCATACAGGATAAAATATTATGGGTCATTAAAAATATGTATGAAAAGGTGAAGTCATGTGTTAATAGCTGCAACATTTTTCTGAGTTGTTTGAATACTCGTTAGGTTAATGGCAAGGGGAGGTAATCTCGCTTAATCATGGAAGACTTATAATTATATTTGCAAAATAAGGCTGATGCTAGATTATTGATTGATGATAAAGTATTAATATTACTGCTTTTTGCCGAAGATATGGTAATTTTAGGCAAATCACCAGAAGGAATACAAAATAACTTTAACATTTAACATACATACTGTAATATTTGGAAGTAAATAGTTCTAAAACAAAAATTATAGTTTTTCGAAAACGCGGATGTCTAGTACATGGTGAAAAGTGGTCATATAATGGGCATTATTACTTAGTTACATTAATTACTTAGGTATTTTTAATTATACTGGTTTTGATTGAACAACAAACTTTTAAAAGGTAAAGCTCTTAAGGCTTTAAACATTCTATTGATAAATTGTAAGAAAATACATTTAAAACCCAAAATTTTGTGTCAGTTATTTGATTCATTTGTTGGATCAATATTGTGTTATGCTTCTGAAACATGGGGTTTCACTTAGTCCAAGGAAATTGAACATCTTTATTTAAAATTTTGTAAATGTCTTTTAAACATTAGGTTAAGTATTTGTACAGCTGGGGTTTACGGTGAACTTGGCCGTTATCCGCTTTACATTACATGATATACTAGAATCATAAAGTATTGGTGTAAAATTATTAATACAATGTTCTGACAATATCATTATACACAAATTATATCATCACGGTGTAAGTGAATGTGCAAAAGGATGTAAAAATTGGGTTTCAAATGTTAAGAAACTATTAAATGATGGTTTTCTTACTTATTTACAAATGCTTCTCTTGATAAAATAACAAATAACATTTACTTGTATATTCAAAAGTGTGTTATCCAAGAATGGTATGGCTCAGTTAACAGTAGTCAGGTTATAGAAGAGTATAAATATTTCAAAAGTAGTTTTCATATGAACAATATTTAGATATTCTCCAAAATGATTTAAGATTGCTTGTTACTAGAATTAGATTATCGGCACATACTGTTTATTCTCACGTACTAGGCGCGTCTTTTTTTCCAACTTTTAAGATCGTCGAGAAGGGATGCCCAATATACATAAGTACAAAAGATTTCTTTTTTTTTTTATGTAATGTTTCAAAGATTTATCGATAAAGAAAAGATTTAACTACACCGGTACATTCATATATTAATTTCAGGACAATTATTTCATGTGAGCTCGATTATAGGTGATGATTTATCTAGCAGAGAATGTTTTATTAATATTCAGTCCTTATACATTATATATGCAGTAAAACATGTCAAATAAATAGAAAAATAAGAAGTGTTTACTGCTTATTTATGTCGTGACTGGAAATAACATTTAAAATAGCACAGACCTGTTTACGTTTTGATGAATGCGGAATAAATGCAATACTGTTAGCGTCATAAATGTATTTATTCACACATATATCTTTTATTTGTGTGGTTTGTAGTAGTTTATATTTATAAAATAAAATCAATATAATATGTGGTATTTTGTTATGATTAAAAAAGAATATTGTAAGATTTTTTTAAAAAACAACTTCATGACTGTGTACAAGTGTTACTGGTCATTTCGGAGTATTGAAAGCAGGTACTGCCATGTGACTTCAGCATATTACTTGACATCTTAATTGGTATGCCTGGGCAGGTGTTGACAACTCTGAGTATGTAGTGAGACAGTTATGAGAAGTGTCAACTATTTTGAGTGTGTATAAAACGTAGATTAAAAAAATAACGGCATTCTCTTGAGAAACTTCAAAATTGTCACTACCAACGCAGATGCCGAGTACTACTCTGAAAAACCAGCATTTCTAACAGGTTAGGAGTTTGAAAAACTTTTTGACTCTGACTGTGAACTCGATGACAGTTTCAAGGGATTTTAAGAGTCAGAAATCCGAAGTTATGAAACAGCCCTTTTCAGGACTAACAGTCAAGACTCTTTTTTTAGGGTCACCACATATTTTTTGTCAGAAAATATCTTAAAAATTGTCAAAAATAAAAAATAATAATTATATTCGTAACAAACTTTAACTGGATTAAATCTTGGGAAACAATTCAATATTTTTTAGCGAGTACCAGTCTACTGTTTTTTTCGGACCAATCAAATTCTGTTTAACATATCGAGTCAGGTATTCCTTCCAACATGTTGCCACAGCCGAATCGGGATGAGATTTCAAAACTATAATGCGCTCTATACACAAATATTGGAGAATTGTATTTTTTTTCTTAGTTCTTGGTCTTAAAACATGGATGCGCGATATACAAAAATGCTTCTAATACGTGAGTAAAAATGGTACTCTCAGAATTTAAACAGGTTGTTATGCAAGACACCATGCTCCAAGAAACGAGAGATATTGTCTGTGTTGAACTCAACTTAGGTGGAAGATATATACCATTTTATTTGCATCTGTCCTTGCTACAACAATTTTAGAAAGACGTATATAAATAAACATATTTTTCAAAGACCATCCATGTACAAGTTTATGGAGTTTCTGCAATCAAATGACAAAAGTGATTAAGTTGGATTTGCTCAGTATATTAAAAAAATCTCTGAAATTAAGAAACAGCATTTTAAATGTTTAACATGATAATTATGTAAATATATTAAATATTTGATTTTTATACAGATTTTATTAAGTAGACCCCACCCCATTGCCATATGGTGTGACCAAGGGGCATGAAATTCACAATTTATAATAAAGATCCAGAGGCCTCAAAATTATGCCCCAGTTCTTCCTAAATTTAGAGAAGATTTTTTATGTTTACTGTGAATTTGGCTGTTTTGGTCCCAGACCCAGTGGTAGAGCACCAAACTCATGATCAAAAGGTCATGGGTTCGATCCTCCCCCACGGCTACGTTTGGTCTCTTGCTCGGTGTACTTGCTTACCCAATGATATGAGTAAGAGCACACTGGTAAATATTTTTCTATTACATTGGAATTTGTTCTCAAACTTAAAGTGAGTATATATCAGGAAAAAATGCCTTAAATGTCTTAAAAAATCAAATTATTTTTAAAATGTATAAAAAACATCTCATTATCATTAATAAATGAAACTTGAATGGTTTGGTATGTCAAATCTACCAAAACATGGAAAACTCATTATTTAAATTGGAGTGGTAAACTTAAAACAAAATCCCCATTCTAAAAATAAACAGAACTTAAATACTGATTGACAACTATTGCAGTTTTTACTATGTATAACGGAACAAACTGAAATCTAAACAATATAATGTGATTCTTTTAAAAGGTCACAAAATATGTTGCAATTTTAAGTGGGAAATCTATTTTAGTCCAACCTAGATGTGTTGCCCAAGTTAGGAAATCCCTTATCATTATATTATTATGATCTGTGAAATAGATATCCTATAAGCGATACGGGGTCAGTAAGTATATGTGGGCATGATATATTGGAATAAATGTTTATAGCCAATTTTAAAATTTTTAAAAATCCGGATATACGAGTATTCCCTTTAAGGAAGGCAGCAAATAATGTGAATGAGTCTTTGAATAGCTAACAGGGAGACATCCTTATCTGGTATATATGAGAAATTGATAGTAATGTACAGTAATGAGATTTACATGTTACTTACAGGGGAGAAATTATATGACTCCAATGCAGGAAGAGGAACATTTGAGAAAAAATCCAGGTCTGATATCTGAAAAAGAATAAATGAGATTCACTGAAATACATTGATGGCTACAGTCACTTTCATATTTTGGAATATTTCAAATTCAAATTTTATTAACAAACCAACAAATAAAATGATGGTGGTAGAAAAAGTATGATAATAAAATGATAGAGTATCTGGTTATTAATTTTGTTGTAATATGCATTAGTGATCTGCTAAGTCTGTAAATGTCTGTTGTAATATGCATTAGTGATCTGCTAAGTCTGTAAATGTCTGTTATAATATGCATTAGTGATCTGCTAAGTCTGTAAATGTCTGTTGTAATATGCATTAGTGATCTGCTAAGTCTGTAAATGTCTGTTGTAATATGCGTTAGTGATCTGCAAAGTCTGTAAATGTCTGTTGTAATATGCATTAGTGATCTGCTAAGTCTGTAAATGTCTGTTGTAATATGCATTCCCTTATTATATCTGGTAATGAATTGTGTTTTGAGAGGTCATAGGGTAGAGCCTGTGTCAAACTCGCGACCTCTGTTGTCTGAAGCCAGCATTCTATCCACTGCACTAATAACCCACTTTATATTTAAGAATACAACTTGTTTGGTACTATTATTTGCACACTAGTAACTAAATGAAATGTGCAAGAGTATACTTTTTTCACTTTAATTGCAATTTAACTGTTTTATGTACATTTGTTCACAACTAAGCACAGACTCTTTTTGAATTGTTATTTACATAATATATAAAATTATTTATATTTTTGTTGCACAAACAAAATTATGTTATATATATATATATATTTATATATAAATAATTAAATTCACAACAACGGAATTTATGATTTTTGGGATCTTTTCAGATGCTCATTCTAAATGCATGATATATATATGGAGATAATAATTAGTGAATAACCAAGACATAAATGTACAGACCAGACTACGGCGAGTGCACCTAGCTACAATGCAAACCATAGATACAATATCAAGGCCTCTGCCAAACCAATAAATTTGGTGTCGACCATGACTTATATATAAATATATATGTTAGTGACTCTCCATGTATTTGTTAGTATATATATATAAGTGTCTGTCCATGTATTTGTTAGTGTTTAAATATATATATGTAAGTGTCTGTCCATGTATTTGTTAGTGTATATATACACATATATACATATACACCAACTGTTTTTTCTGGGAAAATTTTTTTAAGACGGTTTGAAGATTCAATTATGGGCCAGTGATTTGAAATTATATTTTTTACGTCAGGAGTATACAGATGGTATGTAAGTACAAATGGTAGATGTGCTGCAGGGTTGTGTGTTTTATTTTTGTATTGTAGAATATCTGTTCGGTTTTGTTCTCTAGCTCTCGAAATGGCAGAATCAATGGCAGATTTGGTGTAGCCCCTATTGAGTAAATGTTGTGATAGTTCCTGTGATCGTGTTACGAATGTCAGAGGGTCTGAACAGATTCTCTTAATACTGCTAAGCTATATGGTATGTTCCTACAACAGTGTTTGGGATGACAACTAGTAGGTAGTAGATACTGATGGCTGTCTGTGGGTTTGGTGTGTAAGTCCACTACCAGTTTATCATCCTTGATGTGTGACTGTGTATCTAGAAATATGTGTTTCGTGTTAGAAATTTCACTGGTGAATTTTATGGTTGGGTGGAAATCATTGGCGAGAAGTAGGAAACTTTGAAGGTTTTCGAAACTGTCACACCATTTCATGTCAGTGTTGTCAATGAAACGAAGCCATGACTGGGGTTTTATTGGTACCAATAGTAAGAGTTGTTTTTCAAGTTAACCCATGAAAATGTTGTCATAAGAAGGTGCCATCTTGGTGCCCATTGCTGAACCTTGTACTTGTAGGTAGTGTTTACCATTAAATTCAAAATTATTGCATTTTAGAATTAGGGTAAGTAATTCAACAAATTTTTCAGTGGGTGGTTGTTGATATTCCCTACTCTCCCATATTTCTTTGCATATATCGTGTGGTATATTAGTATATAGTGATGTTACATCCATTGAGACCATAAGAGTTTCTGGAGCGATACTATCCTCGGATTCAACTTTCCTTATGTAATCGGTAGTGTCTTGAAAAAATAATGGCCAGTTGCGTACATGGGTTTCAGATGAAAATCAACGATCTCAGAAATTCTCTTTGTGGGACGCCCATTTGCTGACACAATGGGACAGCCTGGGTTGCCAGGTTTGTGAATCTTTGGAAGAAGGTAGAACCGCCCGGCTTTGGAATTCTCAGGAAGTAAATTATTTTTATTCTTCTCAGTGATGTAGCCATTATAGAACATTCCATTAACAGTTGTTGAAACCTTTTCTGCGAATTCAAGTTAGGGATCATGATCTAACTGAATGTAATAGGATTGGTCATTCAGTTGTCTTTCTGCCTCTGAAATATAATTGTCTCTGTCCATCACAACGACTGCCGAGCCTTTATCGGCTGGTTTTATTATGATATCAGTTCTGTTTTTTAAGGCACATAGTGCATTTTTCTCAGACTTTGATATGTTGTTGTGATGGTTTTGCTTCGGCTGAAAGGGCCAGATATCATTTTGGACACTTTGAATAAATGTTTCAAGTTCTCTGTGAAGCACAGCAATATAAAATAGGTGTTATCAATAATTGTTCATACCATTTATGAAACAACAAACTGATAAGGAAACTGCTTTAATATTTTATACTAATAGTGTTCATAGTTACACAATATATAGCAATCACAATTGACGGTTTATTCCATTTATATACAGTTTTGATCTAATATTCAGTTTATAATAAATGTCGGCGTACAAAACCGTCTACACACAACTGCCTGTGATTCTATTTTTAACCGCTATACGATACTGTAACAAGACTCATTCCTGTATACGCTACCTCTGTGTTATGTAGGTCACAATAATTTGAACTACTTGTTGCTAATATATACTTCTACCTTTTCTAAAAACAACAAATGTATGGGAACTTACAATCATATGGGCTATGGGCGCATGGTTGCGCGCCTTAGTAGTGTATATAGTTAAAAGTTTTAGTTTGTAATATTTTACAGTAGGTTCCTCAGTCTGTCTGCAGTATTTTATATATAGAAAATTGTTTATATTCTTGTGTTAATGTTAAGGTAACACTTAATAACCATCAGCATGTGAGGAGGGACGGACAGAGGTAACACTTAATAACCATCCGCGTGTGAGGAGGGACGGACAGAGGTAACACTTAATAACCATCAGCGTGTGAGGAGGGATGGACAGAGGTAACACTTAATAACCATCAGCATGTGAGGAGGGAGGGACAGAGGTTACACATAATACCCATCAGCATGTGAGGAGGGACGGACAGAGGTAACACTTAATAACCATCAGCATGTGAGGAGGGACGGACAGAGGTAAGACTTAATACCCATCTGTGTGTGAGGAGGGACGGACAGAGGAAACACTTAATAACCATCTGTGTGTGAGGAGGGATGGACACAGGTAACAATTAATAACCATCTGTGTGTGAGGAGGGATGGACAGAGGTATCACTTAATAACCATCTGTGTGTGAGGAGGGATGGACAGAGGTATCACTTAATAACCATCTGTGTGTGAGGAGGGACGGACAGAGGAAACACTTAATATCAATCCGCGTGTGAGGAGGGACGGACAGAGGTAACATATAATACCCATCTGTGTGTAAGGAGGGATGAACAGAGGAAACACTTAATACCCATCCGTGTGTAAGGAGGGATTGACAGAGGTAACATAAAATACCCATCCGTGTGCAAGGAGAGATGGACATAGGTAACACTTAATACCAATCTGTGTGTGAGGAGGGACGGACAGAGGTAACACTAATTACCCATCCGTGTGTGAGGAGGGATGGACAGAGGTAATACTAAATAACCATCTGTGTGTGAGGAGGGATGGACAGAGATAACACTTAATACTAGTCCATGTGTGAGGAGGGATGAACAGAGGTAACACTTAATACCCATCTGTGTGTGAGGAGGGACGGACAGAGGTAACACTTAATACCCATCTGTGCGTTAGGAGGGATGAACAGACGTAACACTTAATACACATCCATGTGAGAGGAGGGATGGACAGAGGTAACACTTAATACACATCTATATGTGCGGAGAGATGGACAGAGGGAGCACTTAATACCCATCCTTGTGTGAGGAGGGACAGACAGAGGTAACACTTAATACCCATCCGTATGTGTGGAGGGATGGGCAGAGGTAACACTTAATACCCATCTGTGTGTGAGGAGGGATGGACAGAGGTAACACTAAATATCCATCCATGTGTAAGGAGGGACAGACAGAGGTAATGCTTAATACCCATCCGTGTGTGAGGTGGAGCGGACAGAGGTAGTACTTAATACCCATCCGCATGTAAGGAGGGACAGATAGAGGTAACACTTAATAACCATCTGCGTGTGAGGAGGGACGAACAGAGGTAACATATAATACTCATCTGTGTGTGAGGAGGGATGGACAGAGGTAACACTTACTACCCATCAGTGTGTGAGGAGGGACGGGCAGTGGTAACACTTAATAACCATCTGTTTGTGAGGAGTGACAGACAGAGGTAACACTATATACCCATCCGTGTGTGAGGCGGGATGGACTGAGGTAACACTTTATACTCATCCGTTCATGAGGAGGGATGGACAGAGGAAACACTTAATTCCCATCCATGTGTGAGAAGGGATGGAAAGAGGCAACACTTAATTCCCATCCATGTGTGAGAAGGGATGGAAAGAGGCAACACTTAATACCCATCCGTGTGTGAGGAGAGACAGACAAAGGTAACATTTAATACCCATCCGTCTGTGTGGATGGATGAACAGAGGTAACACTTAATACCCATCTGTGTGTGAGGAAGAATGGACAGAGGTAGTACTTAATACCTATCCGTATGTGCAGAGGGATTGACAGAGGTAACACTTAATGCCCATACGTTTGTGCGGAGGGACAGACAGAGGTAACACTTAATACCCATCTGTATGTGTAGAGGGATGGACAGAGGTAGTACTTAATACCTATCCTTATGTGCAGAGGGATTGACAGAGGTAACATTTCATACCCATACATTTGTGTGGAGGGACAGACAGAGGTAACACTTAATACCAAGCTGTATGTGTGGAAGGACGGACAGAGGTAACACTTAATAGCCATCTGTGTTTGAGGAGGGACGGACGGATGGACAGAGGTTACACTTAATACCCATCAGTGTAAGAGGAGGGACAGACATGGGTAACACTTAATGCCAATCCGTATGTGAGGAGAGATGGACCGAAGTAACACTTACTACCCATCCATATATGAGGAGGAACAGACAGAGGTAACACTTAATGCCCGTCCGTGTGTGAGGAAGGATGGACAGAGGTAACACTTAATATCCATCCGTGTGTGAGGAGAGATGGACAGAGGTAACACTTAATACCCATCTGTGTGTGAGGAGGGATGGACAGAGGTAACACTTAATACCCATCCGTGTGTGAGGACGGGATGGACAGAGGTAACACTTAATACCAATCCGTTTGTGAGGAGGGATGGACAGAGGTTACACTTAATACCCAGTCCGTGTGTGAGGAGGGACGGACAGAGGTAACACATAATACCAATCCACGTATGAGGATGGATGGACAGAGGTTACACTTAATACCCATCAGTTTGTGAGGAGGGACAGACATGGGTAACACATAATACCCATCCGTATGTGAGGAGAGATGGACCGAGGTAACACTTAATACCCATCCGTATGTGAGGAGGAACAGACAGAGGTAACACTTAATGCCCATCCGTGTGTGAGGAGGGATTGACAGAGGTAACACTTAATACCCATCCGTGTGTGAGGAGGGATGGACAGAGGTAACACTTAATGCCCATCTGTGTGTGAGGAGGGATGGACAGAGGTAACACTTAATACCCATCCTTGTGTGAGGAGGGATTGACAGAGGTAACACTTAATGCCCATCCGTGTGTAATGGAGGGATGGACAGAGGTAACACTTAATGCCCATCTGTGTGTGAGGAGGGACGGACAGAGGTAACACTTAATACCCATCCGTGTGTGAGGAGGGACGGACAGAGGTAACACTTAATACCCATCCGTGTGTGAGGAGGGATGGACAGAGGTAACACTTAATGCCCATCCTGTGTGTAAGGAATGGGATGGACAGAGGTAACACTTAATGCCCATCAGTGTGTGAGGAGGGATGGACAGAGGTAACACTTAATGCCCATCCGTGTGTGAGGAGGGATGGACAGAGGTAACACTTAATACCCATCCGTGTGTGAGGAGGGATGGACAGAGGTAACACTTAATGCCCATCAGTGTGTGAGGAGGGATGGATAGAGGTAACACTTAATACCGATCCGTATGTGAGGAGGGACAGACAGAGGTAACACTTAATACCCATACGCGTGTGAGGAGGGACGGACAGAGGTAACACTTAATAACTATCTGCATGTGAGGAGGGATGGGTAGAGGTAACACTTAATACCTATCTGCATGTGAGGAGGGACTGGTAGAGGTAACACTTAATAACTATCCGCGTGTGAAGAGGGAAAGGGAGAGGTAACACTTAATACCCATCCGCATGTGAGGAGGGACTGGTAGAGGTAACACTTAATAACTATCCGCATGTGAGGAGGGACTGGTAGAGGTAACACTTTATAACTATCCACGTGTGAGGAGGGATGGGAAGAGGTATCAATTAATACCTATCCGCGTGTGAGGAGTGACGGGTAGAGGTACCAATTAATACCCATTCGTATGTGAGGAGGGACTGGTAGAGGTAACACTTAATACCCATCTGCGTGTGAGGAGGGAAGGACAGAGGTAACACTTAATACCCATTCAGTGTGTGAGGAGGGACGGACAGAGGTAACACTTAATACCAATCCGCGTGTGAGGAGGGATGGACAAAGGTAACACTTAATACCAATCTGCGTGTAAGGAGGGACGGACAGAGGTAACACTTAATACCAATGTGCGTGTGAGGAGGGACGGACAGAGGTAACACGTAATACCATTCCGCGTGTGAGGAGGGATGGACAGAGGTTACACTTAATACCCAGTCTGTGTGTGAGGAAGGGACGGACAGATGTAACACTCAATGCCCATCCGTGTGTGAGGAGGGATGGACAGAGGTAACACTTAATACCCATAAGTGTGTGTGAGGAGGGATGGACAGACGTAACACTTAATGCCCATCCATGTGTGAGGAGTGACGGGTAGAGGTAACATTTAATACCCATTGGTATGTGAGGAGGGACTGGTAGAGGTAACACTTAATACCTATCCGCGTGTGAGGAGGGATGGGTAGAGGTAGCACTTAATACCTATCCGTATGTAAGGAGGGACGGACAGAGGTAACACTTAATACCAATCTGCGTGTGAGGAGGGACGGACAAAGGTAACACTTAATACCAATCCGCGTGTAAGGAGGGATGGACAGAGGTAACACTTTATACCAATGCGCGTGTGAGGAGGGAGGGACAGAGGTAACACGTAATACCAATCCGCATGTGAGGAGGGACGGACAGAGGTTACACTTAATACCCAGTCTGTGTGTGAGGAGGGACGGACAGAGGTAACACTTAATGCCCATCCGTGTGTGAGGAGGGATGGACAGAGGTAACACTTAATGCCCATCCATGTGTGAGGAAGTATGGACAGAGGTAACACTTAATGCCCATCCGTGTGTGAGGAGGGATGGACAGAGGTAACACTTAATGCCCATCTGTGTGTGAGGAAGGATGGACAGAGGTAACACTTAATACCCATCCATATGTGAGGAGGGACAGACAGAGGTAACACTTAATACCCATCCGTGTGTGAGGAGGGATCGACAGAGGTAACACTTAATACCCATCCGTGTGTGAAGAGGGATGGACAAAGGTAACACTTAATACCCATCCGTGTGAGGAGGGATGGACAGAGGTAACACTTAATGCCCATCAGTGTGTGAGGAGGGATGGACAGAGGTAACACTTAATACCCATCCGTATGTGAGGAGGGACAGACAGAGGTAACACTTGATACCCATCCGTGTGTGAGGAGGGACGGACAGAGGTAAACTTAATACCCATTCGTGTGTGAGGAGGGACAGACAGAGGTAACACTTAATACCCATTCGTGTGTGAGGAGGGAGAGACAGAGGTAACACTTAATACCCATCCGTGTGTGAGGAGGGATGGACAGATGTAACACTTTATGCCCATCAGTGTTTGAGGAGGGATAGACAGATGTAACACTTAATACCCATCCATGTGTGAGGAGGGACAGACAGAGGTTATACTTAATACATGTACCCATCTGTGTGTGAGGAAGGATGGACAGAGGTAACACTTAATGCCCATCCGTGTGTGAGGAGGGATGGACAGAGGTTACACTTAATGCCCATCCGTGTGTGAGGAAGGATGGACAGAGGTAACACTTAATGCCCATCCGTGTGTGAGGAGGGATGGACAGAGGTTACACTTAATGCCCATCCGTGTGTGAGGAGGGATGGACAGAGGTAACACTTAATGCCCATCCGTGTGTGAGGAAGGATGGACAGAGGTTACACTTAATGCCCATCCGTGTGTGAGGAGGGATAGACAGATGTAACACTTAATGCCCATCCGTGTGTGAGGAAGTATGGACAGAGGTTACACTTAATGCCCCTTCACTATTTGCAGCATAATAGATATATTATCTTTATTTATCACTGAAAACATTTAGCGATATATAATTCAAATTCATGGGTTTACTTAAAAATAAATTTGAAACAAGCACATTGAACAACAAGTTTTGCAAATGTTAATTGTGGTAAATGTTAAAGTGTGATAATTTTATGTCATACCTGTTTTATAGATGGATATTCTTCTTTGCCTGGTGGGAAAATAAAATTTAGAGCCTGAAATGATAAACAAACACTTTTTGATGACTCTTGCTGGATGATGTTTAGAGAGATAACAAGCAGCACTGTATTGGTAGATGGGACATTTGGTAGTCATATAGTAAAGTAAGATAGAATGCAAGCTATCACAAAGAACTTTTAAAACATTAAACTTCCCAAAAACACAATTTTTGATAATAACAAAAATGTTTGTAATATTGCTAAAACCATACATATAAACTCATAATTGACTGTTTTTTAAAAACGTGCAAAATAAATAACTTCGGTAGAAATGTCTATTTTTTAAACAAGCGGTCCTCTTGTATAAGGCCGTTGTAAATAAATTGCTAGATTTCATCCAATTTTTTCTTAAAAAGGGAGAAGGGAGCAGGGTTGTGGGGTTGGGGGGAGGGGGGATTGGGGGGGAGAATTGCATTTTTTTATTTTTTTTGTAAATTTTTTGTATTTTTTGTGTGTTTTTTTTATGAAAATCAAAAGGGTTGGGGTGGCATGAAAATTAGGGGGTGGGCAGGGATGATTATCAAGCAATTAATTTGTTATGGGCTAAGGTATTTATTTACAGATCTCTCTGATTGTTTTCTGCCACTGTTCAAGAGTATACAAATAAATACACATATTTTGATGTGCACATTATATCAAGATGCTATCCAGATTCTCAGATGTGTCGGGAAGAACTGACGTTGGAGGAGTCTTCAAATTCTGCAAGAATCCAGGAAAACACCAACAATGCATTATAAAATGATACAGACTACAAGGAGAGAAAAATCTGTAAGTGGGACACTAGTTATCCAAAGGTACAAACAGTTTATGGATGGACGGGAATCTCCTGATGATGATGAAGGCGGATGAAGCCGTAAATTAGTAATGTGTCATTGATGTCAATTGGTGAAGCAATTCAAAGAGGTCGTAAACTGACAGTGAGATTGCTTTCTGACAAGCTTGTCTGTAAATTTTAAAACAAAATTTGAATATGATGAAAGTGCATGCTAGATGAATTCCGCGATTGCTGAAGGATAACGAGAAAGACAGATGAGTGAAGTTAGCAAGAGCATTTGTAAGGCACTATGGGAAAAAAGGCAACAAATATTGGGTAGAATAAACAAAAACTGGCAGCATTTTTATGACCCTAGATCAAGAATCAGTTTTCAGTACAAAAATGCTCAATATAATCAAGAGTCAGCAAATCAACGCATGTTCATCATGTGCACGGACAGATGATATACTAACCTATCACACTCAGTTCTGTAAATGAACTATGCATTACCATTAATCATATTATTTTCACTATAGTCAAGACTATTAGCACTATTACCAAGACATATTTGTGTGCATTACACATGTACAAGGCATAAAGGCAAATATTTTGAAAACAAATGAACAGTAAGTGACTTATTTTTCATTATCAGGAATTAAGTGTTTCATAAGATGTTGTTAACATCATCAAGAGTGGGCCGAGTGCGCCGCTATCCATCTTGCATGCACTTTCATCATATTCAAATTTTGAATTGTCCGATGTGACAGAGTTAGTATCATGCCCACTTTTTATATTATCCAATAAGACAGAGTTTATATCATGTCCATATTTTGTATTGTCCAATGTGACAGAGTTTATATCATGTCCACATTTTGTATTGTCCAATGTGACAGTGTCAATATCATGCCACATTTTGTACTGTCCAATATGACAGAGTCAATATCATGCTCCATTTTGGATTGTCCAATCTGACAGAGTTGATATCATGTCCACATACTGTATTGTCTAATGTGACAGAGTTTATATCATGCCCACATTTTGTATTGTCTAATGTGACAGAGTTTATATCATGCCCACATTTTGTATTGTCCAATGTGACAGAGTTAATATCATACCCAAATTTTCTATTGTTCAATATAACAGAGTTTATATCATGCCCACATTTTGTATATTCTAATGTGACAGAGTTTATACCATGTCCACATTTTGTATTGTCAAATGTGACAGAGTTTATATCATGCCCACATTTTGTATTGTCAAATGTGACAGAGTTTATATCATGCTCCATTTTGTATATTCTAATGTGACAGAGTTTATATCATGCCCACATTTTGTATTGTCAAATGTGACAGAGTTTATATCATGCCCACATTTTGTATTGTCTAATGTGACAGAGTTTATATCATGCCCACATTTTGTATTGTCCAATGTGACAGAGTTTATATCATGCCCACATTTTGTATTGTCCAAGTTGACATAGTTTATATCATGTCCACATTTTGTATTGCCAAATGTGACAGAGTTAATATCATGTCCACATTTTGTATTGTCCAATGTGACAGAGTTTATATCATGTCCACATTTTGTATTGTCCAATGTGACAGTTTTTATCATGTCCACATTCTGTATTGTCCAATGTGACAGGGATATATCATGCCCATATGTTGTATTGTCCAGTGTGACAGAGTTTATATCATGCCCACATTTTATATTGCCCAATGTGACAGAGTTTATATCATGTCCACATTTTGAATTGCCCAATGTCACAGAGTTCATATCATGTCCACATTTTGTATTGTCGAATGTGACAGAGTTTATATCATGTCCACAGTTTTTATTGTCCAATGTGACAGAGTGTATATCATGTCCACATTTTGTATTGTCCAATGTAACAGAGTTTATATCATATCCACATTTTGTTTTGTCCAATATGACAGAGTTTATATCATGTCCACATTTTGTATTGTCCAATGTGGTAAAGTTTAAATCATGTCCATATTTTGTATTGTCCAATGTGACAGAGTTTATATCATGTCCACATTTTGTATTGTTCAATGTGACAGTTTTTATCATGTCCACATTCTGTATTGTCCAATGTGACAGGGATATATCAATGCCCACATGTTGTATTGTCCAGTGTGACAGAGTTTATATCATGCCAACATTTTGTATTGCTCAATGGGACAGAGTTTATATCATGTCCACATTTTGAATTACCCAATGCCACAGAGTTCATATCATGTCCACATTTTGTATTGTCGAATGTGACAGAGTTTATATCATGTCCACAGTTTTTATTGTCCAATGTGACAGAGTTTATATCATGTCCACATTTTGTATTGTCCAATGTGACAGAGTTCATATCATGTCCACATTTTGTATTGTCCAATGTCACAGTGTTTATATCATGTCCATATTTTGTATTGTCCAATGTGACAGAGTTTATATCATGTCCACATTTTGTAATGTCCAATGGGACAGAATTTATATCATGTCCACATTTTGTTTTGTCCAATATGAAAGAGTTGATATCATGTCCACATACTGTATTGTCTAATGTGACAGAGTTTATATCATGTCCACATTTTGAATTACCCAATGCCACAGAGTTCATATCATGTCCACATTTTGTATTGTCGAATGTGACAGAGTTTATATCATGTCCACAGTTTTTATTGTCCAATGTGACAGAGTTTATATCATGTCCACATTTTGTATTGTCCAATGTGACAGAGTTCATATCATGTCCACATTTTGTATTGTCCAATGTGACAGAGTTTATATCATGCTCACATTTTGTTTTGTCCAATATGACATAGTTTATATCATGTCCACATTTTGTATTGTCCAATGTGACAGAGTTTAAATCATGTCCATATTTTGTATTGTCCAATGTGACAGAGTTTATATCATGTCCACATTTTGTATTGTCCAATGTGACAGTTTTTATCATGTCCACATTCTGTATTGTCCAATGTGACAGGGATATATCATGCCCACATGTTGTATTGTCCAGTGTGATAGAGTTTATATCATGCCAACATTTTGTATTGTCCAATGTGACAGAGTTTATATCATGTCCACATTTTGAATTTCCCAATGTCACAGAGTTCATATCATGTCCACATTTTGTATTGTTGAATGTGACAGAGTTTATATCATGTCCACAGTTTTTATTGTCCAATGTGACAGAGTTTATATCATGTCCACATTTTGTATTGTCCAATGTGACAGAGTTTATATCATGTCCATATTTTGTATTGTTGAATATGGCAGAGTTTATATCATGTCCACAGTTTTATTGTCCAATATGACAGAGTTTATATCATGTCCACATTTTGTATTGTCCAATATGAAAGAGTTTATATCATGTCCACATTTTGTATTGTCCAATGTGACAGAGTTTATATCATGTCCATATTTTGTATTGTCCAATGTGACAGAGTTTATATCATGTCCACATTTTGTATTGTCCAATGGGACAGAATTTATAGCATGTCCACATTTTGTTTTGTCCAATATGAAAGAGTTTATATCATGTCCACATTTTGTATTGTCCAATGTGACAGTGTCAATATCATGCCACATTTTGAATTGTCCAATATGACAGAGACAATATCATGCTTCATTTTGGATTGTCAAATCTGACAGAGTTGATATCATGTCCACATACTGTATTGTCTAATGTGACAGAGTTTATATCATGCCCACATTTTGTATTCTTCAATGTGACAGATTTTATATCATGTCCACATTTTGTATTGTCAAATGTGACATGGTTTATATATATCATGCCACACATTTTGTATTGTCAAATGTGACAGAGTTTATATCATGCCCACATTTTGTATTGTCCAAGTTGACATAGTTTATATCATGTCCACATTTTGTTTTGTCCAATATGAAAGAGTTTATATCATGTCCACATTTTGTATTGTCCAAAGTGACAGTGTCAATATCATGCCAAATTTTGAATTGTCCAATATGACAGAGTCAATATCATGCTCCATTTTGGATTATCCGATCTGACAGAGTTGATATCATGTCCACATACTGTATTGTCTAATGTGACAGAGTTTATATCATGCCCACATTTTGTTTTGTCCAATATGACAGAGTTTATATCATGTCCACATTTTGTATTGTCCAATGTGACAGAGTTTATATCATGTCCACATTTTGTATTGTCCAATGTGACAGAGTTTATATCATGCTCCACATTTTGTATTGTCCAATGTGACAGAGTTTATATCATGCCCACATTTTGTATTGTCCAATATGACAGAGTTTATATCATGTCCACATTTTGTATTGTCCAATATGACAGAGTTTATATCATGTCCACATTTTGTATTGTCCAATGTGACAGAGTTTATATCATGCTCCACATTTTGTATTGTCCAATGTGACAGAGTTTATATCATGTCCACATTTTGTATTGTCCAATGTGACAGAGTTTATATCATGCTCCACATTTTGTATTGTCCAATATGACAGAGTTTATATCATGTCCACATTTTTTATTGTCCAATGTGACAGAGTTTATATCATGTCCACATTTTGTATTGTCCAATGTGACAGAGTTTATATCATGTCCACATTTTGTATTGTCCAATGTGACAGAGTTTATATCATGTCCACATTTTTTATTGTCCAATGTGACAGAGTTTATATCATGCCCACATTTTGTATTGTCCAATGTGACAGAGTTTAAACCATGTTCATATTTTGTATTGTCCAATGTGACAGAGTTTATATCATGTCCACATTTTGTATTGTCCAATGTGACAGAGTTTATATCATGCTCCACATTTTGTATTGTCCAATGTGACAGAGTTTATATCATGCCCACATTTTGTATTGTCCAATATGACAGAGTTTATATCATGTCCACATTTTGTATTGTCCAATGTGACAGAGTTTATATCATGTCCACATTTTGTATTGTCCAATGTGACAGAGTTTATATCATGCTCCACATTTTGTATTGTCCAATGTGACAGAGTTTATATCATGTCCACATTTTGTATTGTCCAATGTGACAGAGTTTATATCATGCTCCACATTTTGTATTGTCCAATGTGACAGAGTTTATATCATGCCCACATTTTGTATTGTCCAATATGACAGAGTTTATATCATGTCCACATTTTTTATTGTCCAATGTGACAGAGTTTATATCATGCCCACATTTTGTATTGTCCAATGTGACAGAGTTTATATCATGTCCACATTTTGTATTGTCCAATGTGACAGTTTTTATCATGTCCACATTCTGTTTTGTCCAATGTGACAGGGATATATCATGCCCACATGTTGTATTGTCCAATGTGACAGTTTTTATCATGTCCACATTCTGTTTTGTCCAATGTGACAGGGATATATCATGCCCACATGTTGTATTGTCCAGTGTGATAGAGTTTATATCATGCCAACATTTTGTATTGCCCAATGTGACAGAGTTTATATCATGTCCACATTTTGAATTGCCAAATGTCACAGAGTTCATATCATGTCCACATTTTGTATTGTTGAATGTGACAGAGATTATATCATGTCCAATCTGACAGAGTTGATATCATGTCCACATACTGTATTGTCTAATATGACAGAGTTTATATCATGTCCACAATTTGTATTGTCAAATGTGACAGAGTTAATATCATGCCCACATTTTGTATTGTCAAATGTGACGGAGTTTATATCATGCTCCATTTTGTATTGTCAAATGTGACAGAGTTTATATCATGCCCACATTTTGTATTGTCCAAGTTGACATAGTTTATATCATGTCCACATTTTGTATTGCATAATGTGACAGAGTTTATATCATGTCCACATTTTGTATTGTCCAATGTGACAGAGTTTATATTATGTCCACATTTTGTATTGTCCAAATGTGACAGAGTTTTTATCATGTCCACATTCTGTTTTGTCCAATGTGACATGGATATATCATGCCCACATGTTGTATTGTCCAATGTGACAGAGTTTATATCATGCCCACGTTTTGTATTGCCCAATGTGACAGAGCTTATATCATGCACACATTTTGTATTGTCCAATGTGACAGAGTTTTATATCATGTCCACAATTTGTATTGTCAAATGTGAAATAGTTAATATCTGCCCACATTTTGTATTGTCAAATGTGACGGAGTTTATATCATGCTCCATTTTGTATTGTCCAATGTGACAGAGTTTATATCATGCCCACATTTTGTATTGCCCAATGTGACAGAGTTTATATCATGTCCACATTATGTATTGACAAATGTGATATGGTTTATATCATGCCCACATTTTGTATTGTCAAATGTGACAGAGTTTATATCATGCCCACATTTTGTATTGTCCAAGTTGACATAGTTTATATCATGTCCACATTTTGTATTGCCCAATGTGACAGAGTTTTTATCATGTCCACATTTTGTATTGTCCAATGTGACAGAGTTTATATTATGTCCACATTTCGTATTGTCAAATGTGACAGAGTTTTTATCATGTCCACATTCTGTTTTGTCCAATGTGACAGGGATATATCATGCCCACATGTTGTATTGTCCAATGTGACAGAGTTTATATCATGCCCACGTTTGGTATTGCCCAATGTGACAGAGTTTATATCATGTCCACATTTTGAATTGCCCAATGTGACAGAGTTCATATCATGCCCACATGTTGTATTGTCCAATGTGACAGAGTTTATATCATGCCCACATTTTGTATTGCCCAATGTGACAAAGTTTATATCATGTCCACATTTTGAATTGCCCAATGTCACAGAGTTCATATCATGTCCACATTGTGTATTGTCCAATGTGACAGAGTTTATATCATGTCCACAGTTTTTATTGTCCAATGTGACAACGTTTATATCATGTTCACATTTTGTATTGCCAATGTGACAGAGTTTATATCATGTCCACATATTGTATTGTCCAATGTGACAGAGTTTATATCATGTCCACATTTTGTATTGCCCAATGTCACAGAGTTCATATCATGCCCACATGTTGGATTGTCCAATGTGACAGAGTTTATATCATGCCCACATTTTGTATTGCCCAATGTGACAGAGTTTATATCATGTCCACATTATGAATTGCCCAATGTCACAGAGTAAATATCATGTCCACATTTTGTATTGTCGAATGGGGCAGAGTTTATATCATGTCCACAGTTTTTATTGTCCAATGTGACAGAGTTTATATCATGTCCACATTTTGTATTGTCCAATGTGACAGAGTTTATATCATGTCCACATTTTGTATTGTCCAATGTGACAGAGTTTATATCATGTCCATATTATGTATTGTCTAATGTGACAGAGTTTATATCATGTTAACATTTTGTATTGTCCAATGTGACAGAATTTATATCATGTCCACATTTTGTATTGTCCAATGTGACAGAGTTTATATTATCATGTCCACATTTTGTATTGTCCAATGTGACAGAGTTTATAGCATGTCCACATTTTGTATTGTCCAATGTGACAGTGTCAATATCATGTCCACATTTTGTATTGTCTAATATGACAGAGTCAATATCATGCTCGCTTTTTGATTATCCAATCTGACAGAGTTGATATCATGTCCACATACTGTACTTGTCTAATGTGAAAGAGTGTATATCATGTCCTTATTTTGTATTGTCCAATATGATAGAGTTTATATCATGTCCACATTTTGTATTGACAAATGTGACAGAGTTTATATCATGCTCCATTTTGTATTGTCCAATATAATACAGTTTATATCATGCCCATATTTTGTATTGTCCAAGTTGACATAGTTTATATCATGTCCACATTTTGTATTGCCCAATGTGACAGAGTTTATATCATGTCCACATTTTGAATTGCCAAATGTCACAGAGTTCATATCATGCCCACATGTTGTATTGTCCAATGTGACAGAGTTTATATCATGCCCACGTTTTGTATTGCCCAATGTGACAGAGTTTATATCATGTCCACATTTTGAATTGCCAAATGTCACAGAGTTCATATCATGTTCACATTTTGTATTGTCGAATGTGACAGAGTTTATATCATGTCCACAGTTTTTATTGTCCAATATGACAACGTTTATATCATGTTCACATTTTGTATTGTCCAATGTGACAGAGATTATATCATGTCCACATTTTGTATTGTCCAATGTGACAGAGTTTATATCATGTCCACATTTTGTATTGTCCAATAAGACAGAGTTTATATCATGTCCACATTTTGTTTTGTCCAATATGAAAGAGTTTATATCATGTCCACATTTTGTATTGTCCAATGTGACAGTGTAAATATCATGCCACATTTTGAATTGTCCAATATGACAGAGTCAATATCATGCTCCATTTTGGATTATCCAATCTGACAGAGTTGATATCATGTCCACATACTGTATTGTCTAATGTGACAAAGTTTATATCTTGCCCACATTTTGTATTGTTCAATGTGACAGAGTTTATATCATGTCCACATTTTGTATTGTCAAATGTGACAGAGTTTATATCATGACCACATTTTGTATTGTCAAATGTGACAGAGTTTATATCATGCTCCATTTTGTATTGTCCAATATGATAGTTTATATCATGCCCACATTTTGTATTGTCCAAGATGACATAGTTTATATCATGTCCACATTTTGTATTGCCCAACATGACAGAGTTTATATCATGTCCACATTTTGTATTGTCAAATGTGACAGAGTTTATATTATGTCCACATGTTGTATTGTCCATGTGTGACAGAGTTTATATAATGCCCACGTTAAGTATTGCCCAATGTGACAGAGTTTATATCTTGTCCACATTTTGAATTGCCCAATGTCACAGAGTTCATATCATGCCCAATTGTTGTATTGTCCAATGTGACAGTTTATATCATGCCCACATTTTGAATCGCCCAAAGTGAAAGAAGTTTATTACATGTCCACATTTTGACTTGCCCAATGTCATAGAGTTCATATCATGTCCACATTTTGTATTAGTCGAATGTGACAGAGTTTATATCATATCCACAGTTTTTATTGTCCAATGTGACAGAGTTTATATCATGTCCACATTTTGTTTCGTCCAATATGACAGAGTTTATATCATGTCCACATTTTGTATTGTCCAATGTGACAGAGGCTATATCATGTCCATATTTTGTATTGTCCAATGTGACAGAGTTTATATCATGCCCACATTTTGTATTGTCCAATGTGACAGAGTTTATTTCATGTCCACAATTTGTATTGTCAAATGTGACAGAGTTTATATCATGCTCCATTTTGTATTGTCCAATATGATATAGTTTATATCATGCCCACATTCTGTATTGTCCACGTTGACATAGTTAAAATTATGTCCACATTTTGAATTGCCCAATGCGACAGAGTTTATATCATGTCCACATTTTGTATTGTCCAATGTGACAGAGTTTATATTATGTCAACTTTTCGTATTGTCAAATGTGACAGAGTTTTTAATCATGTCCACATTCTGTTTTGTCCAATGTGACAGGGATATATCATGCCCACATGTTGTATTGTCCAATGTGACAGAGTTCATATCATGCCCACATGTTGTATTATCCAATGTGACAGAGTTTATATCATGTCCACATTTTGTTTCGTCCAATATGACAGAGTTTATATCATGTCCACATTTTGTATTGTCCAATGTGACAGAGGCTATATCATGTCCATATTTTGTATTGTCCAATGTGACAGAGTTTATATCATGCCCACATTTTGTATTGTCCAATGTGACAGAGTTTATTTCATGTCCACAATTTGTATTGTCAAATGTGACAGAGTTTATATCATGCTCCATTTTGTATTGTCCAATATGATATAGTTTATATCATGCCCACATTCTGTATTGTCCACGTTGACATAGTTAAAATTATGTCCACATTTTGAATTGCCCAATGCGACAGAGTTTATATCATGTCCACATTTTGTATTGTCCAATGTGACAGAGTTTATATTATGTCAACTTTTCGTATTGTCAAATGTGACAGAGTTTTTAATCATGTCCACATTCTGTTTTGTCCAATGTGACAGGGATATATCATGCCCACATGTTGTATTGTCCAATGTGACAGAGTTCATATCATGCCCACATGTTGTATTATCCAATGTGACAGAGTTTATATCATGCCCATATTTTGTAATGCCCAATGTGACAGAGTTTATATCATGTCCACATTTTGAATTGCCCAATGTCACAGAGTTCATATCATGTCCACATTTTGTATTGTCGAATGTGACAGAGTTTATATCATGTCCACAGTTTTTATTGTCCAATGTGACAACGTTTATATCATGTTCACATTTTGTATTGTCCAATGTGACAGAGTTTATATTATGTCCATATTTTGTATTGTCCAATGTGAAAGAGTTTATATCATGTCCATATTTTGTATTGTCCAATGTGACAAAGTTTATATCATGTCCACATTTTGTATTGTCCAATAAGACAGAGTTAATATCATGTCCACATTTTGTTTTGTCCAATATGAAAGAGTTTATATCATGTCCACATTTTGTATTGTCCAATGTGACAGTGTCAATATCATGCCACATTTTGAATTGTCCAATATGACAGAGTCAATATCATGCTCCATTTTGGATTATCCAATCTGACAGAGTTGATATCATGTCCACATACTGTATTTTCTAATGTGACAGAGTTTATATCATGTCCACATTTTGTATTGCCCAATGTGACAGAGTTTATATCATGTCCACATTTTGTATTGTCAAATGTGACAGAGTTTATATCATGCCCACATTTTGTATTGTCAAATGTGACAGAGTTTATATCATGCTCCATTTTGTATTGTCCAATATGATAGTTTATATCATGCCCACATTTTATATTGTCCAAGTTGACATAGTTTATATCATGTCCACATTTTGTATTGCCCAATGTGACAGAGTTTATATCATGTCCACATTTTGTATTGTCCAATATGACAGAGTTTATATTATGTCCACATGTTGTATTGTCCAATGTGACAGAGTTTATATAATGCCCACGTTTTGTATTGCCCAATGTGACAGAGTTTATATCATGTCTACATTTTGAATTGCCCAATGTCACAGAGTTCATATCATGCCCAATTGTTGTATTGTCCAATGTGACAGTTTATATCATGCCCACATTTTGAATCGCCCAAAGTGACAGAGTTTATATCATGTCCACATTTTGAATTGCCCAATGTCTCAGAGTTCATATCATGTCCACATTTTGTATTGTCGAATGTGACAGAGTTTATATCATATCAACAGTTTTTATTGTCCAATGTGACAGAGTTTATATCATGTCCACATTTTGTTTTGTCCAATATGACAGAGTTTATATCATGTCCACATTTTGTTTTGTCCAATGTGACAGAGTTTATATCATGTCCATATTTTGTATTGTCCAATGTGACAGAGTTTATATCATGCCCACATTTTGTATTGTCCAATGTGACAGAGTTTATATCATGTCCACAATTTGTTTTGTCAAATGTGACAGAGTTTATATCATGCTCCATTTTGTATTGTCCACGTTGACATAGTTTATATTATGTCGACATTTTGTATTGCACAATGTGACAGAGTTGATATCATGTCCACATTTTGTATTGTCCAATGTGACAGAGTTTATATTATGTCCTCATTTTGTATTGTCAAATGTGACAGAGTTTTTATCATGTCAACATTCTGTTTTGTCCAATGTGACAGGGATATATCAAGCCCACATGTTGTATTGTCCAATGTGACAGAGTTCATATCATGCCCACATGTTGTATTGTCCAATGTGACAGAGTTTATATCATACCCACGTTTTGTATTGCCCAATGTGACAGAGTTTATATCATGTCCACATTTTGAATTGCCCAATGTCACAGAGTTCATATCATGCCCACATGTTGTATTGTCCAATGTGACAGAGTTTATATCATGCCCATATTTTGTATTGCCCAATGTCACAGAGTTCATATCATGTCCACATTTTGTATTGTCGAATGTGACAGAGTTTATATCATGTCCACAGTTTTTATTGTCCAATGTGACAACGTTTATATCATGTTCACATTTTGTATTGTCCAATGTCACAGAGTTTATATCATGTCCATATTTTGTATTGATCAATGTGACAGAGTTTATATCATGTCCACATTTTGTATTGTCCAATAAGACAGAGTTTATATCATGTCCACATTTTGTTTTGTCCAATATGAAAGAGTTTATATCATGTCCACATTTTGTATTGTCCAATGTGACTGTGTCAATATCATGCCACATTTTGAATTGTCCAATATGACAGAGTCAATATCATGCTCCATTTTGGATTATCCAATCTGACAGAGTTGATATCATGTCCATATACTATATTGTCTAAGGTGTCAGAGTTTATATCATGTCCACATTTTGTATTGCCCAATGTGACAGAGTTTATATCATGTCCACATTTTGAAATGCCCAATGTCACAGAGTTCATATCATGTCCACATTTTGCATTGTTGAATGTGACAGAGTTTATATCATATCCACAGTTTTTATTGTCCAATGTGACAGAGTTTATATCATGTCCACATTTTGTTTTGTCCAATATGACAGAGTTTATATCATGTCCACATTTTGTATTGTCCAATGTGACAGAGTTTATATCATGTCCATATTTTGTATTGTCCAATGTGACAGAGTTTATATCATGCCCAAATTTTGTATTGCCCAATGTCACAGAGTTCATATCATGCCCACATGTTGGATTGTCCAATGTGACAGACTTTATATCATGCCCACATTTTTTATTGTCCAATGTGACAAAGTTTATATCATGTCCTTATTTTGTATTGTCCAATGTGACAGAGTTTATATCATGTCCACATGTTGAATTGTCCAATGTGACAGAGTTTATATCATGTCCATATTATGTATTGTCCAATGTGACAGAGTTTATATCATGTCCACATTTTGTATTGTCCAATGTGACAGAATTTATATCATGTCCACATTTTGTATTGTCCAATGTGACAGAGTTTATATTATCATGTCCACATTTTGTATTGTCCAATGTGACAGAGTTTATATCATGTCCACATTTTGTATTGTCCAATGTGACAGTGTCAATATCATGTCCACATTTTGTATTGTCGAATGTGACAGAGTTTATATCATGCTCCATTTTGCATTGTCCAATATGATAGTTTATATCATGCCCACATTTTGTATTGTCCAAGTTGATATAGTTTATATCATGTCCACATTTTGTATTGTCCAATGTGACAGAGTTTATATTATGTCCACATGTTGTATTGTCCAATGTGACAGAATTTATATAATGCCCTAATTTTGTATTGCCCAATGTGACAGAGTTTATATCATGTCCACATTTTGAATTGCCCAATGTCACAGAGTTCATATCATGCCCAATTGTTGTATTGTCCAATGTGACAGTTTATATCATGCCCACATTTTGAATCGCCCAATGTGACAGAGTTTATATCATGTCCACATTTTGAATTGCCCAATGTCACAGAGTTCATATCATGTCCACATTTTGTATTGTCGAATGTGACAGAGTTTATATCATATCCACAGTTTTTATTGTCCAATGTGACAGAGTTTATATCATGTCCACATTTTGTTTTGTCCAATATGACAGAGTTTATATCATGTCCACATTTTGTATTGTCCAATGTGACAGTTTATATCATGCCCACATTTTGAATCGCCCAATGTGACAGAGTTTATATCATGTCCACATTTTGAATTGCCCAATGTCACAGAGTTCATATCATGTCCACATTTTGTATTGTCGAATGTGACAGAGTTTATATCATATCCACAGTTTTTATTGTCCAATGTGACAGAGTTTATATCATGTCCACATTTTGTTTTGTCCAATATGACAGAGTTTATATCATGTCCACATTTTGTATTGTCCAATGTGACAGCATTTATATCATGTCCATATTTTGTAATGTCCAATGTGACAGAGTTAATATCATGCCCACATTTTGTATTGTCCAATTTGACAGAGTTTATATCATGTCCACAATCTGTATTGTCAAATGTGACAGAGTTTATATCATGCCCACATTTTGTATTGTCAAATGTGACAGAGTTTATATCATGCTCCATTTTGTATAGTCCAATATGATATAGTTTATATCATGCCCACATTCTGTATTGTCCAAGTTGACATAAGTTATATTATGTCCACATTTTGTATTGCCCAATGTGACAGAGTTTATATCATGTCCACATTTTGTATTGTCCAATGTGACAGAGTTTATACTATGTCCACATTTCGTATTGTCAAATGTGACAGAGTTTTTATCATGTCCACATTCTGTATTGGCCAATGTGACAGGGATATATCATGCCCACATGTTGTATTGTCCAATGTGACAGAGTTTATATCATGCCCACGTTTTGTATTGCCCAATGTGACAGAGTTTATATCATGTCCACATTTTGTATTGTCCAATGTGTCAGAGTTTATATTATGTCCACATGTTGTATTGTCCAATGTGACAGAGTTTATATAATGCCCACGTTTTGTATTGCCCAATGTGACAGAGTTTATATCATGTCCACATTTTGAATTGCACTATGTCACAGAGTTCATATCATGCCCAATTGTTGTATTGTCCAATGTGACAGTTTATATCATGCCCACATTTTGAATCGCCCAATGTGACAGAGTTTATATCATGTCCACATTTTGAATTGCCCAATGTCACAGAGTTCATGTCATGTCCACATTTTGTATTGTCGAATGTGACAGAGTTTATATCATATCCACAGTTTTTATTTTCCAATGTGACAGAGTTTATATCATGTCCACATTTTGTTTTGTCCAATATGACAGAGTTTATATCATGTCCACATTTTGTATTGTCCAATGTGACAGAATTTATATCATGTCCATATTTTGTATTGTCCAATGTGACAGAGTTTATATCATGCCCACATTTTGTATTGCCAAATGTCACAGAGTTCATATCATGCCCACATGTTGGATTGTCCAATGTGACAGAGTTTATATCATGCCCACATTTTGTATTGCCCAATGTGACAGAGTTTATATCATGTCCACATTTTGAATTGCCCAATGTCACAGAGTTTATATCATGTCCACATTTTGTATTGTAGAATGTGACAGAGTTTATATCATGTCCACAGTTTTTATTGTCCAATGTGACAGAGTTTATATCATGTCCTTATTTTGTATTGTCCAATGTGACAGAATTTATATCATGTCCACATTTTGTATTGTCCAATGTGACAGAGTTTATATTATCATGTCCACATTTTGTATTGTCCAATGTGACAGAGTTTATATCATGTCCACATTTTGTATTGTCCAATGTGACAGTGTCAATATCATGTCCACATTTTGTATTTTCTTATATGACAGAGTCAATTTCATGCTCCATGTTTGATTATCCAATCTTACAGAGTAGATATCATGTCCACATACTGTATTGTCGAATGTGACAGAGTTTATATGATATCCACAGTTTTTATTTCCAATGTGACAGAGTTTATATCATGTCTACATTTTGTTTTGTCCAATATGACAAAGTTTATATCATGTCCACATTTTGTATTGCCCAATGTGACAGAGTTTATATCGTGTCCACATTTTGTATTGTCAAATGTGACTGAGTGTATATCATGTCCATAGTTTTTATTGTCCAATGTGACAGAGTTTATATCATGTCCACATTTTGTATTGTCCAATGTGACAGAGTTTATATCATGTCCACATTTTGTATTGTCCAATGTGACAGAGTTTATATCATGTCCATATTTTGTATTGTCCAATGTGACAGAGTTTATATCATGTCCACATTTTGTATTGTCCAATATCATGTCCATATTCTGTATTGTCCAATGTGACAGAGTTTATATCATGTCAACATTTTGTATTGTCCAATGTGACAGAATTTATATCATGTCAACATTTTGTATTGTCCAATGTGACAGAGTTTATATCATGTCCACATTTTGTATTGTCCAATGTGACAGAGTTTATACCATGTCCACAATTTGTATTGTCCAATGTTACAGTTTATATCATGTCCATATTTTGTATTCATTTGTGTATTTCCGAACACTGGTGGAGGTACAATCGGAAAGCAACCAAGTCATTTTTGAATTACAAAAATGTAAACAAAAGTTAAAAAATTTTGGTCTGCTCGTCTAAGAAACACACATTTTGATCAAAGTTATTTATTTTCTCGCTTTTTTAAAAATAGTCACTAAGGGGTCTACAAGAATGGTTTAAGCGATATTATAAACACATATAATTACTCATCAAAAAGTGTACATCTCAGAAGTTTAATGAGGCTTAAAGATGTGTGTTTTAAATGTGCCAATTGTTATTATGGTCACAGTATTATATTTTATGTTTTTTTATGTTACTTTTATGCAAAATAAATAATTAATTCTTCAAGTCAATATTAATGATTATAATTATGAGTATTTATCATGACAGTGTAATTCTACTGCATGGGCCATAAATGCAAGCAAAAGTACAACTGACATATGACAGACGACTTCAAGTGTGATTTGCCTAAGTTAAAACTTCTTTCACAATCGTAATACAATAAATCAGTTTAAACATATGAAAAGTCAGGAGATGAAAATAAAAATTTATCTTGAGACAAAATCTATGTTTATGTATTGATATTTGGATTATATTATTTGTATTCCTTTTAATATCGAGATAACCTGTAGCTCCTGCAGTGGTACATCTGCTGAGTTAGCTCTTGCAATGGAACATCTGCTGAGTAAGCTCCTGCAGTGGTACATCTGCTGAGTCAGCTCCTACAGTGGTACATCTGCTGAATTAGCTCCTGCAGTGGTACTTCTGCTGAGTCAGCTCCTGCAGAAGCTCTTGCAGTGGTACATCTGCTAAGACAGCTCCTGCAGTGGTACCTATGCTGAGTCAGCTCTTGCAGTGGTACATCTGCTGAGTCAGCTATTGCAGTGGTACATCTGCTGAGTCAGCTCCTACAGTGGTACATCTGCTGAGTAAGCTCCTGCAGTGGTACATCTGCTGAGTCAGCTCCTACAGTGGTACATCTGCTGAATTAGCTCCTGCAGTGGTACTTCTGCTGAGTAAGCTCCTGCAGAAGCTCTTGCAGTTGTACCTCTGTTGAATAAGTTTTGCAATGGTATACCTGCTGTGTCAGCTCTTGCAGTGGTACATCTGCTGAGTCAAATCCTGCAGCTGTATACCTGCTGAGTCAGCTATTGCAGTGGAATATCTGCTGAGTCAGATCCTGCAGTAATACATCTGCTGAGTTAGCTCTTGCAGTGGTACATCTGGTGATTCAGCTCCTGCAGTGGTACATCTGCTGGGTCAGCTCTTGCAGAATTACATATGCTGAGCCAGCTCCTGCATTGGTACATCTGCTGAGTCAGATCCTGCAGCGGTATACCTGCTGAGTCAGTTCTTGCAGTGGAATATCTGCTGAGTCAGACCCTGCAGTGGTACATCTGCTGAGTTAGCCTTTCAGTGGTACATCTGCTGATTCAGCTCCTGCAGTGGTACATCTTCTGAATCAGATCCTGCAGTGGTACATCTGCTGAGTCAGCTCCTACAGTGGTACATCTGCTGAATTAGCTCCTGCAGTGGTACTTCTGCTGAGTAAGCTCCTGCAGAAGCTCTTGCAGTGGTACCTGTGTTGAATAAGTTTTGCAATGGTATACCTGCTGAGTTAGCTCTTGCAGTGGTACATCTGCTGAGTCAAATCCTGCAGCTGTATACCTGCTGAGTCAGCTATTGCAGTGGAATATCTGCTGAGTCAGATCCTGCAGTAATACATCTGCTGAGTTAGCTCTTGCAGTGGTACATCTGGTGATTCAGCTCCTGCAGTGGTACATCTGCTGGATCAGCTCTTGCAGAATTACATATGCTGAGCCAGCTCCTGCATTGGTACATCTGCTGAGTCAGATCCTGCAGCGGTATACCTGCTGAGTCAGTTCTTGCAGTGGAATATCTGCTGAGTCAGACCCTGCAGTGGTACATCTGCTGAGTTAGCCTTTCAGTGGTACATCTGCTGATTCAGCTCCTGCAGTGGTTCATCTTCTGAATCAGATCCTGCAGTGGTACATCTTCTGAGTCAGATCCTGCAGTGGTACATCAGCTGAGTCAGCTCATGTAGTGGTAGATCTGCTGAGTCAGATCCTGCAGTGGTACATCTGCTGAATCAGCTCTTGTAGAAGTACATCTGCTGAGTCAGCTTCATGCATTGGTACATCTGCCAGGTCAGCTCTTGCAGAAGTACATATGCTGAGCCAGCTCCTGCAGTGGTACATCTGCTGAATCAGCTCTTGCAGAAGTACATCTGCTGATTCAACTCATGCAGTGGTACATCTGCTGGGTCAGATCCTGCAGCAGTATACCTGCTGAGTCATCTCTTGCAGTTTTACATCTGCTGAGTCAGACCCTGCAGTCGTACATTTGCAGAGTCAGCTCTTGCAGACATACATCTGCTGAGTCAACTCCTGCAGTGGTACATCTTTTGAGTCAGCTCCTGCAGTGGTACATCTGCTGAGTCAGCTATTGTAGTGATACATCTGCTGAGTCAGCTCCTATGGTGGTACATCTGCTGAGTCAGATCCTGCAGTGGTAAATCTTCTGAGTCAGCTCTTGCAGTGGTACATCTGCTGAATCAGGTCTTGCAGTGGTACATCTGCTGAGACAGCTTCTGCAGTGGTACCTATGCTGAGTCAGCTCTTGCAGTGGTACATCTGCTGCGTCAGCTATTACAGTGGTACATCTACTGAGTCAGCTCCTACAGTGGTACATCTGCTGAGTCAGCTCCTGCAGTGGTACATCTGCTGAGTCAGCTCCTACAGTGGTACATCTGCTGAATTAGCTCCTTTAGTGGTACATCTGCTGAGTCAGCTCCTGCAGAAGCTCTTGCAGTGGTACCTCTGCTGAATAAGTTTTGCAATGGTATACCTGCTGAGTCAGCTCTTGCAGTGGTACATCTGCTGAGTCAGATCCTGCAGTGGTATACCTGCTGAGTCAGCTCTTGCAGTGGAATATCTTCTGAGTCAGATCCTGCAGTGGTACATCTGCTGAGTTAGCTCTTGCAGTAGTACATCTGCTGATTCAGCTCCTGCAGTGGTACATCTGCTGGGTCAGCTCTTGCAGAAGTACATATGCTGAGCCAGCTCCTGCATTGGTACATCTGCTGAGTCAGATCCTGCAGCGGTATACCTGCTGAGTCAGTTCTTGCAGTGGAATATCTGCTGAGTCAGACCCTGCAGTGGTACATCTACTGAGTTAGCTCTTCAGTGGTACATCTGCTGATTCAGCTCCTGCAGTGGTACATCTGCTGAATCAGATCCTGCAGTGGTACATCAGCTGAGTCAGCTCATGTAGTGGTAGATCTGCTGAATCAGCTCTTGTAGAAGTACATCTGCTGAGTCAGCTCATGCATTGGTACATCTGCCGGGTCAGTTCTTGCAGAAGTACATATGCTGAGCCAGCTCCTGCATTGGTACATCTGCTGAGACAGATCCTGCAGTGGTACATCTTCTGAGTCAGCTCTTGCAGAGGTACATTAGCTGAGACAGCTTTTGTAGTGGTACATCTGTTGAGGTAGGTCTTGCAGCGGTACATCTGCTGAGACAGCTATTTCAGTGATACTTCTGCTGAGTTTGCCCCTGCAGTGGTACATCTGCTGAGTCAGCTCTTGCAGTGGTTCATCTGCTGAGTTAGCTCATGCAGTGGTACATCTGCTGAGTTGGCTTCTGCAGTGGTTCATCTGATAAGTCAACTCCTGCAGTGGTACATATACTGAGATGGCTCCTGCAGTGGTACTTCTGTTGAGTCAGCTCCTTCAGTGGTACATCTGCTGAGTCAGCTTCTTCAGTCATACATCTGCTGAGACAGCTCTTGCAGTGGTACATCTGCTGAGTCAGACCCTGAAGTGGTACATAAGCAGAGTCAGCTCTTGCAGTGGTACATCTGCTGAGTCAGATCCTGCAGTGGTACATCTTCTGAGTCAGCTCTTGCAGATGTACATCTGCTGAGTAAGCTCTTTCAGTGGTACATCTGCTGAGTTAGGTCTAACAGTGGTACATCTGCTGAGTCAGCTCCTGCACGCAGTGGTACATTTGCTGAGTCAGCTATTGCAGTGGTATACCTGCTGATGTAGGTCTTGCAGTGGTAAATCTGCTGAGTCAGCTCTTTCAGTGGTACATCTGCTGAGTTACCTCTTTCAGTGATACATCTGCTGAGTCAGCTCATGCAGAGGTACATCTGCTGAATCAGCTCCTTCAGTGGTACATCTGCTGAGTCAGCTTTTGCAGTGGTACATCTGCTGAGTTAGCATCTGCACTTATACATCTGCTAAGACAGCTCTTGCAGTGATACATCTGCTGAGTTAGCTCCTGTAGTTATACATCTGCTGAGTTAGCTCCTGCAGTGGTACATCTGCTGAGTCAGCTCTTGCAGTGATACCTCCTGTGTATTTTACTTATATTGATTTTCAAAACACACACTTATTTAAATGAAGTAAATAGTTTCACATGACCAAAGCAATCTAATTAAAAGTACACATATATGTGCTGTTTACTTTATAAAATTTGAGATTCAGATTTGTATTTATAACACAAACTACACGAATACATAATTATAAACTTAATATCAAACAAGACTGAAAAACAAAATAATACCTCCACAACACTAGCACTTTTACACAAACTGAGATCAGCTGGTTCAGGGTGGGCAGAGTTAAGATCTTGACCCACACACATCTCAAATAACACATGCCCTGCAATATAGAGTAGATCAATAGCAAAATTAATTATCACAGTGGCCTTAAGGGTCATTTCATCTGATAAAACACTTGGAAAAAGTTGAAGATACATATTTTCCATTGACTATTTTCTGGGGGAAAAATACTGCAATGAGAACTTAACGGAAGTGTATCAGAAAATAAAGCTATAAATGTCTTGAAAAATAAATTATTTTCAAAATGGATAAAAAGCATCTTATTATCATAAATAAATAAAATCTGAATGGTTTGTTATATCAAATTAACGAAAATGTGGCAAAATCAATGTTTCAATCGGAGTGGTAAACTTGAATAGAAATCACTATTCTAAAAATAGACAACACTTAAATAATGCTTGATGACCTTCACATCGTCTTTCAGAGTTTTTGTAAGATGAAACAAATTTTACAACTAGAAACCTGTATATCAAATTGGAATCAAAATGAAATAATGTGACTCCCTTACCGAAGAATAACCAGAGCTATGAGACAAGAGCGTTAACTCGGCTATTCTAGCCTTGTCACAGAACCATATTTAATATCTATGATATGCACCATCAGAAGAACAGGCATACCTCTTTATCAAAGTATATGGGGTGGAGGTGAGATGAGGAACAGTACTAAAGTTGAAATGGGGCAGAGTATTTAAAAAATAAGTGGGTAGGGCTCATGCCTCGAAAAGGGGTATGTGGGGGGCTCAGGCAGGTACCAAAGCATTAAAGTTTAACAAGAGCACCAAAAGCGGGTGCAGAAAATAAAATAGATTAAAAAAAAATAAAGAAATCGAAGAACAACGTTAACTTGACTATTCTAGCCTTGTCACAGAACAGTATATTATAATGTACCATCAGAAAAACAGATATATCTGTATGAATGAAACAATCTTGGGGTTGGTAACAAAGTTGAAAAGGGGCAGAGTATATGGTTTAATACAAAACAAATTTAAAAAAAAAAAAAAAAAATGGGCGGGGTTGGGACGATGGGGTGTGTGTGTGTGTGTGTGGGTGGGGGGGGGGGGTTGACGGGGTGAGTGCCTTTGGGTTGGTGACAAAGTTGAAATGGGGCATAGTATTTGGTTTAATACAAAACAAATTACAAAAAAAATGGGCAGCAGTGTGGGGGTCTTGGTTGGGCTCGAGCAGGTAGCCAAGTAGACAATGGACCTGGCAAATTCAAACAATGATACAAAGTGTTCCAATCTGTGATATATTTATCAATCTGGATACATTTACATGTACAACAATTCATATAAATACCCAATAACAGTTTTGGGCGCATAAAACTTTTAACCAGATAATGACAGTATTAACCAAGTCCATTAAATAGGTCAAGGTCAGTGATGCAAAATTTTCAGTTGATGGTGATCAGTTTACAGATTTAATAGTATTACTGAAAAATAAAATTGATTTAAAAAAAACATTCAAACCCGAGCTAAACAAAAAACTTTAACCTAAGGTTTTAAAGCCTAAAGTATGGAAGATTAGGTAAGTTAGCTATATACATTGTTTCTATAAAATAATATGAATGTGTTTATGAAGTTTAGTCACCAAAACATGAGTAGTTTGTTCAGAAACAGAAAAACCCGAGCTAAACAAAAAACTTTAACCGAAGGTTTTAGAGCCCAAAGTAGGGAAATTTAGGAATGTTAGCTATATACATTGTTTCTACATAATATGAATGTGTTTATGAAGTTTAGTCATCATAACATGAGTAGTTTGCTCAGAAACAGAGAAAAAGCTGAGCTAAACAGAAAACTTTAACCAGTGGACGACACCAACGCCAACACCAGGGTCATGATAATAGCTCTTCGTTTTTTTCAAAAAGACGAGCTTAAAAGAGCCATGTCTCTACATATCAAGAGCTGTTGGAGGGACAGCATGCTCGACTATTTTGATGGCATTCTGAAACAACAGCTATTTCAGAAAATAAGTACCAAATGGAACCATTAATATTTTAGAGCTTAGACATTTTGTTACATTTTTTCAGCAGGTTATTACAAGTACAAGGCCTTGAGCTTAGATGTTTTACATATAGGGTCATATTGTGATCCTCTCTCAAATTTGTTCAAAACCATAACCCTGGGGGCAAAATTGGCCAGTCCTATTAAATGGAGTCAACATTATAAGGAAAACTCAAAAAATATTTTTTTACCAAAATTTAAGACCTGGAGCTCAGATATAATTTGTCACTTTATATTTTTCACTTTAATTCAATTTTTTAAAAAAAATTTTTTAACTTTCATGAAAGTTTTTTTTTTTTTTTCATTAAATGGTATCCAGCTGTGATAAACTGTGCATGCTGGTACAAGATTATTTCAACTATAGATCTATTTTCATGAACTGGTACCAATATATTGCCCAATGATGTGAAACAACATAGAATGTGAAAAGGTATCCAACTTATTTTATTCTATTCATAGCCCGCGTGGTTCCGGCTATGAATTGAATCACTGCAGATATCTGCAGAGGGGTAGGAATCCTCCAAATGGGTGTCATGTTCATTTTATCATTTTTTGTCATGTTCACTATTGTGGTTAAATTATTAACCCCTGTGTGGTTTCAGGGAGTCATATGAGTGATGGCAAGAATAGGACCACTGTGGCTCATGCATGTTCGTAAGAAGCGACAATTTGAGTAATACGATAGAATTTGTTGAAACTCTGCAGTTCTGCAGGTATCAAGGTTCTAGGTTCATTCTGCATATTCATTTGTTGGTGTATTTTTTTAAATCTGTATGTTAATTTGTTGTTTTTGTACATGTAAAGTGAACCTGGAATCTTTCTTCCTGTTGGAGTTGAATAACCTATAATGTGTTGGTGCGCCATAAAACCCTATTCATTCATTCATTCATTCATTATTCTATTCATGCAATTGTACTATTTAGGGCTGTTATATATACATACATGGTGTGTCTTAAGTTAGATATTGGTACACCTGTCGGATTGTTTGTCAGCAATGGTTAATGAATGTATAAAGCAATTTTGAAGTTTGAACAACAAATGTAACTAAATGCTAAATTAAATAATATTAAGGCAATAAAAGCCAATCAATCATTCACTTGGTTGTTCTTAAAAAAACTAAACTATTGATAATGAAAATAAATATTGTTGTTGAATTATTTTGCTAATTTATTTTTAACAGACAACAATAATCATAGCTGAATTTTACCACCCCTGTGTTTTTTTTACCTTGACTATTCAGAGAATAAATAGAGATATTCTACTTATCCGCGCATCGACGTCGGCGTCACACCTTGGTTAAAGTTTTGTCTGCAAGTCCCTATGTCAGTAACACAAGACTCCCAAGTCATAAAACCTACTACAATAACTAAGTTAAATATCTTTTGCATGAATATTATGCAAGTTATTGCCCTACCTGTAGTTTAACTTAGAAAATCTGGTAAATCTGGTTTTGCGTGGAAGTACCATCAAGTCCATATCTCACCAACCACTTAATGTATTTGATTGTGACTTCACACAATACTTTCCCGTCATCAAACCTACTACAATAACTAAGTTAGACAACTCTTGGATGACTATAATGCAGAATAATTGCCCTTGTTAGACTTACAAATCTAGTTAAAGTTTTGCATGCAAGTACTATCAAGTCCATATCTCATCAACCACTTAATGTATTTAATTGAAACTTCACACAAGACTTCCTAGTCATCAAACATATTACAATAACTAAGTAAGATAACTCTTGCATGAATATAATTCAAATTATTGCCCTTGTGTGACTCAGAACTTCTGGTTAAAGTTTTGCATGCAAGTACCATCAAGTTCATATCTCACCTACCACTCAATGTATTTGATTGAAACTTCACACAAGACTTCCAAGTCATCAAACATACTACAATAACTAAGTAAGATAACTCTTGCATGAATATAATGCAAATTATTGCCCTTGTTTGACTTAGAAATTATGGTTAAAGTTCTGCGTCCATATCTCACCTATAACCACTCAATGTATTTGATTAATACTTCACACAAGACTTCCTAGTCATCAAACATTTTAAAATAATTAAGTGAGATAACACTGGCATGAATATAATAAAAATAATGGCCCTTTTTTTATTCTGAAATTTGGGTTAAAGTTTTGCATTCAAGTACCATCAAGTCCATCTCACAACAACCACTCAATGTATTTAATTAAAACTAAGTCTAAAAAGTGTAAAAGAGCAATAACTCTGCCAAAATGCAATCAAGAATTATGGTTTTTGTCTCTATGAGTTTCCTAGATGGTGCTGAACACACATGTAAAGTTTCATTCATGTTCAATGACAGGTTGATGCAATATGTACCAACTCAAAAACATTAACCCGCTAAAAAAACTCTAAGTTTAAAAAGGAAATAATTCTGTCAAAGGGCAATCAAGAGTTCTGGTTCTGGTCTCTATGAGTTTTCCAAATGATGTTAAACATACATGTGAAGTTTCATTCAGATCCAATGATAGGTTGATGAAATATATACCTGTTCAAAAACCTTAACCTACTCAAAAACTTTAACCAGCACAAAAACTTTAACCAAAAAGGGTCATAATTATGCTAAAATGCAACCCTGAGTTATGGTTCTTGTGCATCCTTTGATGATGAACACACATGTGAAGTTCCATTTATAACCAATGAGTGGTTGCAGAGATATCATACCTGATAAACCAGAGGCCTGAACAAAGATGAACATTTCAGAAGAAATACTTTTAATAAGTTCCTCTTCAACAAATCTTTCAAAAGACCACCATGCAATGCTACAAGTAAAATATCTAAGCCATGAACTTTCAGAAAAAATGTTTTTTTAAAGTTTCTCTTAAAATGTGCTTATAAGCTCTGTGGTTGGGGCATTTGTGGTTGAATCACAGTGATTCAAGAACTTGTCCAAGATTTTTAGTGGTTATATAATAATAAACAAATCAAGTAAAAAAGGGCCATAACTGTGCCACATCTCTTACTTTAAACCAAATAATTTTTTAATACACCGCATCTCTTACTATAAACCAAATATTTGAATACACTGCATCCGCATCTCTTACTATAAACCAAATATTTGAATACACCACATCTCTTACTATAAACCAAATATTTGAATACACCGCATCTCTTACTATAAACCAAATATTTGAATACACCGCATCTCTTACTATAAACCAAATATTTGAATACACCGCATCTCTTACTATAAACCAAATATTTGAATACACCGCATCTCTTACTATAAACCAAATATTTGAATACACCGCATCTCTTACTATAAACCAAATATTTGAATACACCGCATCTCTTACTTTAAACCAAATATTTGAATACACCGCATCTCTTACTTTAAACCAAATATTTGAATACACCGCATCTCTTACTTTAAACCAAATATTTTATACATCGCAGTCTTACTTTAAATCGAATATTTTAATACACCGTGTGTCTTACTTTAATTCATATACTTTTAAACAAAGTTTTATCAGCAATATATGCACCGTTTTTAAGTTAATTCTCCCAAAACATTTAATGAATTCCCATTTTCATACTGTAAATGTAATAAACTTGCTTATTTTGTGAATAATTTTATGCATTTAACCATGCATGGATCCGAAATATATGAGGCACCTTAATTCTAGTTTCCTTAAATTAATTATCCCTAGTTAATTATCCCTGCATTGATTATTCTTACAATTGATTATCACTACTGGTACATTAATTATACTGATTTCCTCGCCTAATAAATTTTAGTTATTGATTCATCCTTATCTCTCTTACTTCAGCCATCGTGCCTCTAAATAATTGGAGGTTGCTAGTTTTTTCATCTATTACATTCTAATTATTTGATGTCTCCGCTTAATTGGTCCCCAATCAATTTCTGTACCATCCAACATTCTTATAACATTGTCACCCAAATATTTCATATTTCTCCCATACTCTCCGAATCTCACATCATGATGGAACGAGTACTTATCTGCAGACTTAATACAGTCTTTAAACTCAATAACGGGTGAATTGTCAAACAATTTAACCTGATAAACTATCCCCTGTGCCCTGAGTGATTCTGTCAAATAACACATGCCCTGTGTTCCGAGCGTTTCTGTAAAATAACACATCCCATGTGTCCTGAGAAATTTAACTAAATACACCATTCCTTGTGTCAATGTCATAAGAGCCCCTGTCATATAAACCATCCCATGTGTTCTGAGATACCCTGTCAAATAAACCATCCCCTGTGTCCTAAGGGAACCTGCCAAATATCTCGTCCCCTGTGTTCTGAGGGACCCCGCGAAATATACCACCCCCTGTGTCCAAAGAGACCTGGTCTGTGCCCACACATTCTTAAAGTTTGCCATCTGTTGCCCAAAATTTCGTGACATTTTCCATTAAAAAAAGTTCAATTAATTTGCAATTGCCAGTCTGAACCAAATTTGAGTATAGCAATGTAAACCACTAACCTTTTATTTGCGTTGTGTCCGCGACGTTATCCCAAGGTCGAAAATCCTTGTCTAAGGCACCAAAACATTAGCTATGTACTATTACGGTATATTACTTAAGACAAACATGTGGGTTTACAAACATTACATTAATTCTTAGCAACAGATAGCAAGGTGCCAAGCGACAGACCAGAGTGCCACTCAGTAAGAGACTGCCTCTCCAGGTCTCTGTTCGAATCTCCCCCCAGTCTGACTAAAATGTCCATTTTATAAAGCCCCCACATCATGAACAATAATGAACAATCATATTTCATCGTGACATTCATGGAGCTGCTAACTTGTTAACAAATCAATCAAGCTTTCAGGTTGGGGTCATGGCTAAAGTGATGACGTACAGCCTGACCCACATGGGGCAAGTCGACCTGGGCCAATTTCAGTACACATTAGTAACATGTTGACCGATATTAACATAACAATATGGCCTTGATTTTCAAGTTATGAGCCCAATATGTTACATAATACCTCAGTGTATAAGCATGCACACTAATACCAAGTTCTATGCATACATGCAACTTCAAGCCAGGCACACTGATGAACAAAATGCACCAAAACTTTAACCCAAAGTTTAAGACAAAATAAGATCTTTTCATTCTGCAATTTGACGTTGAGTTTGAATTTAGGAGCTTGATAACTATGTTATATTCTGCCTCAGAATATAGGCATGTGTCACAGGACTCGGAATCATGCCTAATTGTTGTCCGCCTTTAGATTCGAACCAGTTGGTGGAAGCTTAGCCTATACACAACTATTATTTTCGATGACACATGTGGGGTCAGTCTAACTTTAACAGTAGACTTAACTTATTGTTCAAATACAGCATACAAGTCTCCTGGTGTTTAACACTTTTATTTTGGTTTGACTTATAAAAATATATTATGGTAGTTTTACAAGTTCCAAAATATAAAATTAACACAGTTGGTCTAAGTCTTAAGTTAAATAATAGTAGTCCTTAACAATAATTTAATAATAACTGACTAAAATATATAGTTCTGTTTAAATTATATAATGGCTAGCGTTATGCCATTTAAAATACTAAGTTCAACCTTGACCCTAACTCTATCTCTTATTTCCTCTATATCTCTTCTTAAATATTAAAAAATCTTTCTTTATATCATAAGTCCCTAAAAAGGATTAGCCAATAAAATTAACTTTGAATATTTAACCAATAAAAATCATTTTTTCAATTAACCAATGAATTCTAGTTTTACATAATTTTTTTACCTAAAGTTGTTAAGATGCTTAAAGTTACTAATGAAGATTTTCTTATCAAATGTAATTAACATAATACAATCAACCAAAATATAACAATCAAACATGTCATAAAAATGAGCAATTATGTCATTTTCGTGTCAACTCATGTCCACTCAAACTTAGTGATTATATCAATATCTGGAGGCTTTTCTTTTAACTTTACAAGGATTTTATAACTGACTGACTATTTGATATGACATAGAAATGAAGATTTAAATACCTTCTCTTATTAACTAAAATACAGTTGTTATTAACACCTCAAGGGTTTCTTGTTACAACATGGCTTGTATAATCATAACTCAAATTAAACTTGTATAAACTGCATATTTACAAAATTCTCACCTAACAAAGTTCTACAAACATCAAACAAATATACCATTTTACAATAAACATAACTGAAAATTTAAGCTTTTACCTTTTTAATTGAAATTTATTGTTTTTATTTATTTTATTATTTGATAACAGCAATAAAATGATAACAGTAATTTTATGCCTGTTACACATGCACACTTATACAAAGTTCCATGCATACAACTGCAAGCCAGGCACACCTAGCTACCTAACTTGCACCAAAACCTTAACGCAGGTGGGACGTAGATGGTGACACTGCGTAGGGCGAGTACAAAAACTTTCCTGTTCATCCAATAGTCAAGTTAAAAACCGTAGTAACTCTATTTAAAACTTATTTCTCAGAAGCTGTAACAAGGATTTTTACATTGCTCAATCTACAGGGAAAGATCGCAAAAAATATAACTAATTTATCAAGTAAAGGTACTAAATTGTAAAGTCAAAAGATATCAAACACCATGTTGATAAATGAACAAATGAAATGAGTTAAATAATTAAGGCAGTCATCCAGAAAGACCGGGGAATAGTACAACGCCATTTCACAATTTAATGTTAGAATGACATTTATGAAAGTTATTTCTATGCTGGATGTCATAGAAATAACTTTCATAAATGTCATTGATATGTGTCCAAATCATTCCAATCAATGAGATGTAGTGTCTAATCATACTTTACCCTTGAGGAAGACCCAATTTGTCGAAATATATAGAATGTAACCAAATCAATATTTTTATTTATATAGCATGTTGTTTGATAAGATGGCATACTAGTTCATTGTTACTTCCATTGAGCATGCTAAAGTTCTCGTGCAATATCAATTTTATCCATTTGGACAAAACCATTACCGATAGTAAGGGAGTATTGCTGAAGAATTTGGACATTTTTTATTTCAATAAGCAATGTGACCTATCAAGTGTGTACCAACATTAAAAAGAAAAAAAAAGAGGCCCAAATCACCAAAGTTAACGATGGAAACAGGGCAATCAAAATAGCTCAGGTGAGCTAAAATGATCAGACTAGTTCCAAATAGTATCTATTATTTATTGCATACTTTCATTATTGCCCCTTTAATTTTCTATAAATGAAAAGCTTGCAGTATTTTATGATATTGCGCACATTGATATTGACGGAAACTTTAGCATGCGAAATGAAAGTAAGAACTACAAATTAAAGAGGCGGGTAGGGATGTGACCCAAGTGAACTTGATCTTTAAAGTAACTCGCCTTTACAAATTAAGGGCATCATTTCCAAATGGCCTGTCCTCTTCAGAAAATTCAAGATGGTAAGTGCTTTTACTTAATAGCTATACACTGAAATGCAAAACTGCATCAATATAATTTCATTTAAAACATCAGAGGGCCATAATTCAGAAAGAAATTATATTATTAGAACACCAAGACCACATGCTCATGTTCAGGCCATGTACATACTGTACAGCAAGTTTCATTTCAATCTTTTAAAACTGTGGGAAGTTGTTGTGTCCACAAGATTGTTGGTTTAAAATATGAAGTGAATTTTAAGTTAATGAAACAAATCTTTTGTGGGTGGGGACATGTGTGGAAAGAAATAAAACCAAGGCGAAGATTAAACAATAAGTGAAGAAATAGATGAACAGAAAATTATTAATAGGCTAAAATGCAAAAAGTAATGAAGTAAATTCATTAAAAAGATTATGGGCCATATTTCAGTTAGCAATTGTTGAAATGGAACATTAAGACCACAGGCTCATGTTCAGGCCATATACGGCAAGTTTCATTTCAATCAGCTTAAAAATGTGGTAATGGTTGTGTCTGTAAGGTTGTTGGTTTAAAGTGTAATGTAACAAGAGTTGTCAGAAGACAACAAAGCTCGCCAATGGGATAAAACTCACAACCCATGCAAAGATTGAGATTGGAGGCAAACACCAAAACTTAAACACAACTAAACTCAAAAGTTTAACCTGGATGTCTACAGACGAAAACTTAAGTCCAAAAGGGCCATAACTTTGCCAAAATGCAGCCCTGAGTTATGGTTGTTATCTCTGTGTGTTCCATTGATGATGGTGAACACACATGTGAAGTTTCATTCATATCCAACGAGTGGTCGCATAGATATCTTACCTGATAAAAAACTTTAACCTGAAATGTTAAGTTGAAAAAGGGCCATAGCACTGCCAAAATGCAATCCAGAGTTATGGTTCTTGTCTCTGTGTGTTCCACTGATGATGGTGAACACACATGCAAAGTTTCTTTCATATCCAATGAGTGGTTGCATAGATATCTCACACTTAAACGCAACTAAACGCAAAAGTTTAACCTTGATGTCTAAGTCCAAAAAAGTCCATAACTAATACACATGTGGAGTTTCATTCATATCCAATGAGTGGTTGCATAGATATCTAACCTGATAAAAAACTTTAACCTGAAAAATTAAGTCCAAAAAGGGCCATAACTGTGCCAAAATGCAACCTACGTTATGGTTCTTTTCTTTATGTGTTCCATTGATGATGGTTAACACACATGCGAAGTTTCATTCATATCCAATGAGTGGTTGCATAGATACCTTAACCTTAAACGCAACTAAAAGCAAAAGTTTAACCTGGGTGTCTAAGTCCAAAAAGGGCCGTAACTGTGCCAAAATGCAACCCAGAGTTATCGCTCTTGTATGTGTGTGTTTCATTGATGATGGTGAACACACGAGAAGTTTCATTCATATCCAACGAGTGGTTGCATAGATATCTTACCTGATAAAAAACTTTTGCCTGAAAAATTAAGTCGAAAAACTCTGCAAAAATGCAATCAAAAGTTATGGTTCTTGTCTGTGTGTATTCCATTGATAATGGTTAACACACATGTGAAGTTTCATTCATATCCAATGAGTGGTTGCATAAATATCTTGCCTGATAAAAAACTTTAACCTGAAAAATTAAGTTCAAAAAGGGCCATAACTGTGCCAAAATGCAACCCAGAGTTATGGTTCTTGTCTCTTAGTGTTCCATTGATGATGGTAAACACATGCAAAGTTTCATTCATATCCAATGAGTGGTTGCATAGATATCTCACACTTAAACACAACTAAATGCAAAAGTTTAACCTGGATGTCTAAGTCCAAAAAGGTCCATAACTGTGCCAAAATGTAACCCAGAGTTATAATTCTTGTCTCTGTGTGTTCCATCGATGATGGTGAACACACATGCATAGTTTCATTCATATCCAGTGAGTGGTTGCATAGATATCTAACCTGATAAAAAACTTTAACCTGAAAAATTAAGTCCAAAAAGGGCCATAACTGTGCCAAAATGCAACCTACGTTATGGTTCTTTTCTTTGTGTGTTCCATTGAGGATGGTTAACACACATGCAAAGTTTCATTCATATCCAATGAGTGGTTGCATAGATACCATTAACCTTAAACGCATCTAAAAGCAAAAGTTTAACCTGGGTGTCTTAGTCCAAAAAGGGCCATTACTGTGCCAAAATGCAACCCAGAGTTATCATTCTTGTATGTGTGTGTTTCATTGATGATGGTGAACACACGAGAAGTTTCATTCATATCCAACGAGTGGTTGCATAGGTATCTTAAACTTAAACGCAACTAAATACAAAAGTTTAACCTAGGTGCCTAAGTCCAAAAAGGGCCATAACTGTGCCAAAATGCAATCCAGAGTTATGGTTCTTAGTATCTGTGTATTCCATTGATGATGGTGAACACACATGCAAAGTTTCATGCATATTCAATGAATGGTTGCATAGGTATCTAAACTTAAATGCAAAAGTTTAACCTGGGTGTCTACAGACGACGCTGACGAAGCCGACACTGCAGGGGTCATGGCAATAGCTCTCCTTGGACTTCGTCCTCACGAACTTAAAACAAGTTTAAATTAAGAAAGGTTCATAACTCAATAAAATATCATTAAATTAGAACACAAAAACAAAAGCTCATGTTCAGATCATGTACCTGCTGTACATCAAGTTTCATTTGAATTGGCTTAAAACTGAAGGAGGAGTTGCGTTCGCATGGTTGTTGGTCCAAACTGCAATACAAAAATTAAGTTTTAAAAACAAAGGGCAATGACTCCATCAATAAAATATTTAATTGGACCTCCAATACCACAAGCACATAATTATTTAGACCATGAACTTGCTATACAGCAAGTTTCATTTGAAACAGGTTAAAATTGTGGGAGGAGTTGTGTTCGCATGGTTATTGGTTCCAAATATGGCATTAAATCTAAGTTAAACGAACAAATGACCGTAACTTCATCAAATATAATTTTCTTGGAATGCTAATACCACAGGCACATATCCCTTACAACAGTGTCATCTACCACCTTCTAAGCAATTACCATCAACAAAAGCATCACAACCAACCATACTCAACCATCTACAGTACCATTGCCTACTGCTATCACTTAAATTACCAACACCAACAATGTCCTCATACCTGCGATACCTTTATAACCAACCCAACTTACTGTATCATCACCACTCATTATTTGATTACTTACTAGTAACCAAACTGCCACCATTTACCCTACCTTCACTACTTACCAAGCAATTGTCACTCAGAATATTACCACATATCATACTGCCACCATCCACATCTACAGTACCATCACCATTTACAATGTGATTACCACCACTTGTATTATCTTCACCCACAATTTTATTACCACCTACCCGGTCTTTCCCACCATCTATCATACCTAAATTTCAATCTTGGTCTACTTGTTTTTGTTTTCTTGATTTTACTAGAACTGTTTTTATACCCTTTTGAATCTGATTTTCTCAATGTGGATACATAAAAATCATCATCATGGTTTAGTTTTCTTTCAAATGAAGTGAGTTTATATACAGGTCACAAACTATATACATGAATATATATATATATATATATCAGGCCTTCTAAAATTCCAATATCGTAAGAATCGCACTTATTTTAAAAAAAATCACTATATGATATATGCATACCCCACCCACCATGTCAGCTGCACCACATATTTTCTCCGTTTATTCATTAATAGGAAACTATTTCAAGTTTATTTGTGTATTATTTACATTTTAATGACTGACATTATGTTTCCGCTTTACTGAATAATTTCATTATATTAAAAACGCTCGATCGAACCAGAAGTGACGCAAGTTCCGGAAGCTGCGTGACATAATCACCGTGGAAACCAATGTAACGGTTCATTCAACTTTTTATTTTTGATATGCGTTGTGCTGTAGCTAGCCACTATGTACAGCTACCAAAACCAGCTCGTATATATAATTATTTTTAAAACAAATGAAACAAACAACACTGCACGTTTTAACAAATATTTTAATGACGCAAACAATATTCGGTCCGACCGTCCCAGCTTTGGCAAGCGGTATATCAAAGAAATTACAGACACAAACACATTCTTTTGATGAACCGACAGAATGCTATGGGTCGCTGATCACATATTGAAGGCGTGCTACATAGCGATAGACTCTTCCGATAAACTCCCCCTAATATCATTAATGGTTTAGTCAAAATTGACATCATTTCGCACAGCAGGTGACAAAACAATTGGATTATTGGGTCAATTGATATTGCCGCAAGGCGTATTTCACAGGTCAGTATGGCATGGTAAGAGCAATTTATGAAATTTTACACGACCGATAGAAAATATCTGGACCAATTTTTTATTAAACTTTGAAAATATCTGGACCGATTTTTTATTAAACCTTGAAACGAAAATCGGTTTAGAACTTCAGAAATCGGTCCAAAAACCGAAAAACCGGCAATTTTAGAAGGCCTGATATATATATCTGAAAAAAAGTCATCAGGTTCTAAAATATCATAATTTATATAAAGTTTTCAAACAAAGATACTGGTACATTATCACTAGATTCTGAGTCTTTCGACCGCATGCTTAGTTCAGGCTCACTTGGATACAATGGTGGTCAGTTTCTTGTGCTATTTTCAGATAACAAAGTGGTGTCATGTCCATTTTATCATATTTTGTTCATATGTGTGGTACCCATGTGTGATTCCAGGGTGTCAATAATGATGACAATAACAGGACCACTAGAGCTCATGAAACTCTGCAGTTCTGCATGTGTCAAGGTTTTAGATTCATTCTGCATACATTTGTTGATGTATGTTAATTTGTTGTTTTGTACATCGAGAGTGACTCTAGTATCTTCTTTTTTGGTGTCATTTAACCTTTGTGTGTAGTGATATGCCATGAAAGCTCAATTTATCCAATCATACTCACTGGTTTTCGAAAGAAACTTCCACACAATGTTCCACTATCAAGCATAGCTTTTAAACACTTGTGCTAGTCAATAATCCTATTTCATCAGAACACAACATGATCTCCAGGAGTCAAAGACCTGATTACAACCATCTAGTTTCATAATTGCTACAGGGCAAATCATTTTCAGGGAATTTAATGCATCATCCAGGCACTGGAATGGAATATCAAATATATTTCCTATACCATAATTTAATATACCTGAAATAGGTGACCAAAAACTTTAGTTTGAATATTACTTTAAAACAGTTTATGTGTATCATTTACAATAGTCATCTAATTGTGAAAATCTGTTTCTTTTTTTTTGTTTAAAACTAATGAAAAAGGCTCTTCACGGTTTTCAGAATGTACCTTATAAATTTATTATTTACCATTTGGAACTTAGTCAAACTATTTTAGCAGGGACCAAGTGATATTTGGAAATAAGTTTTAGAGTCAATATAAAACTTCATGACCAAAATTGAATTTTTGAAATTGATTAGCTCTTTAACCAATTGTAACAATATGTTTAATATTAATCAGTCCCTTATAAGTGTCATTAAAAGGGATAGCCCTGTCTGTGATATATTATTTTGGACTATTACTCTGAATTGATAATTCAGATACATCGAGATGCAAATTATATTTTTGCTATTAATAAACCTACCTGTGAAAAAATATAAGTGTGTTAGGATTTATGAAAAAGACAACTGAATGACAGCTGCAATATTACATACAAAATTCAATCTCTGCAAGTCACTGATCACTTCGCAACATATTCAGAGATGTGACAGTCCTAAAAGAATAAATTTCTTGGACAATCACCGCAGAGATTATGGCTGGACAGGGATCTCAACTTTCAACCCCCGACATGACAGTAATATGCATTAACGACTGAGCCAGCATAAGTGAAATAATTCAATTATCAATGAAGACATAATGCCTTGTTGAAAGAGGGTCTTAACGAAGCTTTGAAAATTTATGCAAAGTGGTTACAAAGTTGTGACAGACATAAAATTATAAACATTGTCTTTCGCCAATTTCAGTACATTTAAGTGATTTGTTTTTTCAACATTGAAGTAAAGTATTTGGAACTTGTGCAAAACATATCCTTGAATGATAGATGTATCTTATAAATTCTTAATGGTTTGCATGGTAATGTGAGATGGTTATTATACAGGCTGGACACTGTATTGTCAAAGCACTAACAAATGGGTGAGCAGACATGCAGACAAATGACAATTTCATAGTAAAAAATTAGATTAAATGAAGGGGAAACATGGAAATTGATTGTATATAAATTGGTATTATTTTTTTCCTTTTCCAAAATTTAAACTGATTTAAGCCCATAAACAAAGGTTTGATAGACCCTATTTCATATTATGGCCAGATTCTTATCAAGTTATTCATAACCTTTAAGGTTGTAGAGAAATCCTATATAAAATTATACTGTTATTTGTTTCCAAGTCAATGAACCAACAGCCATATTTATAAAATAAGATCAGGCTTAAACTTACTATTATTAGCCCCTAAAACCCATATATCTGCTCTGGTAGACAGTGTGAAACCAATACAGATCTCTTTCATTTGGTGCAATTGGGATTGAGGCAAATTTCACTAAATGATTATAACTTTATATTTTCACAAATGATTTTGCAAAAAGGCATTTTCATGAAATTGTTAGGCTCCAGTTTGGGAAACAGTGAGTTTCAATTGAAAAATATAAACAAAAGCTATAAAATTTCACATAATCAATGACAGTTATATCTAAACTATCTAAACTGTCTCTCAAAACTCCCAAATCATGTACAAATGTAAAAAAAATGACAATGACATCACAAAATGAAATTATGATGTCATCAATTCAAATTAGAATACTTCTGTTCTTCAAATATAGAATTTTCAAAATGTAATTGGTGTGTAAAATTATTCTAATTTGAGTTGGAAAAGTTTTGCATTTAAACAAATTACTTCTAAAGTTTAAAAAAAGATTACAAGACAATTCTCACTCAAGTTAGAATAGTCTTGCACTGAGAAAATTACTTCTAAAATTTAAAAAAAGATTGCAAGACTATTCTAACTTATGTAAGAATAGTCTTGCACTGAGAAAATTATCATTCCAAGATAGACTATTTTTTAAATATTTTAATAACTTAAAAAACATTTTGAATATAACTATAATATTTTTACAGATTGTGTATTTAAAGAATTGTAACCAAAAAATATCAAAAGAACATTTTCTGAAAAAATCAAGTTGGAATAGTCTCGCGCCGAGCCCTGGAAATACAATAACAATATTGTGCATTGTATAATTGATATAAATAAGTTATGGCAAAAATCTACGAACTTTCTGATCCCCCCTTGTACTCTTATTTAAATCAGATGGTATACTCCTATTTAAATCTGAGGATATAATAACAATATCTTTATTTTAAGAAGGTTACTGATGATTATTAAGATCATAAAACAGTATAAAACTTATCTACCATATGGCCATCTATATACTGTTATTGAAGAATGAGGACATATACTGCTATTTTAACTGAAATATTCATTTTGAGTTCAAGCGCTCACTTTTAAGCTATAGTCAGCTGATTTTCGGTCATCGGTACATCACTACAGACCCTAATCCGCTAAAGTACCCCAAATGCACCCAAAACGGAGTACACTCAGAGCATAATCGAAACGCGAACGGAGCGCAGATTGAGCGCTGGCGGAGCGGACCTAGACTGTTAGCGAATGCTGGATTTTGAATAATAAACGCACTCCTGAACGCATGAAATAGATCTAGTGCACTCAGACACAGATACGCTGAGTGCACTCAGATAAACTGATACACTCTTTTTTCGTTATTTGAGGGTTAAGTCATTAATCAAAATCAAGATAAAAACAAATTTTCTTTTCACATAATTATAAACCATGTAGTATATTTAAATTTTCTTTGGTCTATCATAAATATCAATATTTAGCTAATCTATATAATATATTTAAAAAACCTATTGTACAATAGATGACGCATAAATGGTTGACTATGGTCACACGGCCAATTCAGTAAATTTCTAGGTGACCTTTTGTCATTTTGTAATTTGAGGTCGTGATTTTATATTGACTAAAGAACCTAAGAAAAGGAACAGCTTTTGATCATGCGGAAGATTTAAATCAACAAAACAAAACATGAATTCACTGGCTATAAAATAGTAAATGTATTTTTTTCCTACAAAATTGATATGCCTAATCACGTGCACATAAGTACGTAACGATTTATCCATTATAAAAGCTGTGACAAGGGGCAACAAATAAGAAATGACAACACTAATAATAATAATGAAGCAAAAATACTCAGATAATAATAATGATTATAATTATAATAAAAGGTATAAAAAGTAATTATTATGATAATGATAATTAAAATAAAAGCAAAATACTACGATAATATTGATAATAATAATGATAATAATAATAATAAACAAAAAAATAATAATAATAATGATAATGATAAAATGCTACGATAATAATATTAATATTATCAATAATTTTAAAATAGTAATGATAATAGTAATATTATAAAACTACTGCATTTTTTTAGCATTGATTTTGGCTATATATTTCTTATTCAATTACATACCACGGGTTAAATTAAGATTCATTCATCTGACACAAATTATAATCAAAATGAAAATTACACACCACCAGGGTTCTTTTGTTGTCAATGGACCGATAAATCACCAATTGCCTTCTTATTGATACACATGTGAGTCTCACCATGGGTGCCGATTTGACGATTGCCATGCAACTCTACTTACATAATGGTAAATAAATTGTTTTATCAATTGTGAACGACTAACCACATGCATGCATGCACATATCCAATATAAAAGCTGTGACAAATCAAGAAGTCAATATATATATTATAATAATAGATCAAATGATAATAATAGTCAAAAAAATAAAACAAATAATAATAATAAAAATAAAATACATTATATTTTCATTATTTTCATTAGTTTTAAAATTGTAGGATTATTTTTATTTTGTGAAATTACAATTTGATGTTTAGTTTTATCTGTTTTTTATACGAAATTGCTACCGAGTCACGAATTCATTTAGCACAGTTCTTTAAATAAAAGATATGTGATATATAATTATGTTTATTAATGTGTTATTGATGCAAAAGATATGCTGACATTCATCTCCTGCAAATCTGGAATGCACTTGACTTGTTTATTTAACTTTAAATGGGACTAAGTGACAGTTAATTAATGGACAAAAACTGCAAACTGTCAAAACTGTGTTAGTTATCACTTAAATAAGCATACCTCCCATACTGGGCTTGGAACTAACATTTCAAACAGCAAATAGGTTCGTAATGTATAATTACTGCATTTGTCATGTAAAATAAAACCACTAAATTGTAAGTATAATGCCCATGCATGCATGCTTATTTACTTCTGTTTTCAATTCATTTATTTTACATCAAAAGTCAATATCCAGAATGCCAGATGTGGTAAAGTGTCAGCCCTGAATACACATCCCTTAATACCCGTATGTCACACTTTTTACCATTCACTCAGTACTGGTTATATTTTATTACGTGGGGTTTTCGTTTCATTAATTTAATGATATTAACATCATGGGTTTACATACAAAAGTATCGTTCTGAAACCTCGAATAACCAATATCTTAAATGAATTTGTTTGATTTGTTGTCTATTGGCTGGCAGTTTTTCTTACATCTTTTCTTTTCAATCACTTACTATGGGTTCAATTAAGATTCATCCATCTGGCACTAATTACAATCAAAAGAAATCATACATATCAGCAGGGTTCTTCCGTGGTCAATAGACTGATAAGTCACCACTTTAGCATAATTTAATTGACACCGCTCTCACTGGCATGTGACAAAACGTAATTAACACCATGGGTGTCTGTGTTGCTGTGTGTCATATAAGTAGCGGTATAGCACAGGGGGTATATTTTCAAACAAGATCAATATAGTTTGTTATTTTAAATAATATATTAACATAAATCATACTACATGTATCAATAAAAAATATTAATGAAGCCACATTTGCAACCAATTTGAGAAACACACTGAAACAAAGTTCATTTCAGGTACATTATAAAATATATACATAATGATAACGAAAATATTTATAAAATATTATATCAGAATTTTTTTTTAAGTTTAGTGAAGCCACATTTGGACCAAAATCGAGAAAAACACAAAAAAAAATTTTCTTCAAAAATCATTTATTATATATCAAATTCTATCACACGCATTATAATAAATTTTTCATCACCCATGCAATGCATATAATTGATTATAAAGCTTATTTTAGTTTGAACATTAACAAAACCAGTGACATATCCACATCTTGATAAGTCACTGCTTAGCGTGGCACTGATCAAATTTATGGATTACCGTTAAGCCAAACATGGATAAACAGTATGGAATTATTAATAACAAATACAATATATTTAGTTAATGTTGATGATGTATATATGTAAATTTTGTGGACAAGCGTTTTTGCTTTCCGGTAACAAATGGCTTACGGTATATCAAAGAAGTTACTGATGCACACACATTCGGTCTGGATTATAGATTGCAGTATTCTTTGATCACACAGACTACTGATCACATATCAAAATATAAACTCTTCCATTAAACTTTCTTACTATCTGTAATGGTTTATCCAAAATTGACAACCTTTCGCCCAGCAGGTGGCAAAACATGTAGACAAACAATTGGATTATGAATCCATTTTTTTTTTTTTTTTTTTGAATGGGGTTTAACGCCATTTTCAACACATTTCAGGTTATATATGGCATATCCAGTTTTACTGGTGGAGGAAGACCTCAGACTGAGTCAGACTGAGTAGAACCACCGTCCTTCCGCAAGTAACTGGAAACTTTCTCACATAAAGTTTTTGGAGCGAGCGGGACTCGAACCTACGACCAGCAGGTGGCAAAACATGTAGACAAACAATTGGATTATGAATCCAATTACCTTGACTAAATCCTGTGGCTGCATTTTATTTATTGCTCCATCGGAATAGCTTAAATAAAAAAATGAATCAATTTAAGAGTTGAGATGTTGCCATTGGCAATGGGCTGGAAACTGAACTGAGCGGACTGATCGTTGAGTGAACACTGGGATGATTATTAAATAAAGATATTAAGCTCACTCAGATATACATTGCTCGTGAATGAATACTTGCGTTAGTGAGTGCATTAAATTAACCGCACTTAATCGAGTGCACGCAAATGGAGAACAAACAGAGCACAAACTGAGCACAAAGGGAGCGTGAACAGATTGCAAACTGAGCAAAAACGGAGTGCAATTATGGGGTACTTGAGTGGTTTAGGGTCTGTATACAGTATACATGTATCTACAATAATAATCAGCTTTTTTTTTTGCTTGTCTCTATGGAGACCTGCCTATGTATTTAGATAGCTTTTCATATCCTGTTACGTACCCTGTACCAAATGAAACAAGTCAATACAACGCAATATGGCGCAGGGTACCATCAAAATCCGATACATTCTGTTTAGACACTTTATTTAACAATACGGTATAGTCTTCATCATTTTCTATGATTTCTTTTAAAACGTCTGTTTGTCTCAGTTTATCAAATCTTACATCCTAATTTAAAACATTTTTTATAAATAGGCCATTTTACAACAGTAAACATAACAGCGATATCAGTTGGCACTGTGGAACGGTCTTGACAGGACATTTATCTTGCAGAAAAGCAGAATCGAATATGACCAAGAATACGAAAGATATGCGGACTTGTCTATTTTAATATACAGTTTATCATCTTTCTGTGAGTGGAAATTTCAAAGCATTTTCTATGTAAATAGCTATAGGTATACCGTAAACTTGGTATAACCTGTTTTTTTTCTATTTAGTTGATTTGTATGTGCCAACAGTACTTCTATTGTTTATTTTGTAACACAATTTAATATGCCATGGCTGGTGAAAATTAATCCACTTCCATTATGGACTTATCTTTCTATTTTCCACCAAACTGCCAATTTATCTAATAAATATTAATGAAAGGTAGGTGGTCGATAGGCTTGATACCGTTACCCCAATTTTATTTACATGGTTTTGGAATCCTTGGTCTTAGGATATTATTAAATTTTAATCTTTTTCTTGTAAATGTTTTTAAAGATACCTGTATAATTATTTATTATACTGTTCTTTTAAAGATAAGTGTATATTTATTATACTGTTCTTTTAAAGATACTGTTCTTTTAAAGATACCTGTATATTTATTTTACTGTTCTTTTAAATGGGTTTTAATTTTTATATAATATTAGAACGAGTTATTTTATATAATATTAGAAAGAGTTATTTTATATAATATTAGAACGAGATATTTTAATAATAATAATTTTGTATAATGTTTTTATTTCTCCGTCAATAAGTGTGTTAAAGGTCGGGTTCATCCCATCACACAATGTACATGGTTTACATATGTTTAAGCTTTTCTAGTATATCTTTCACTCATTCTCACTCATATTCAGTATATCATACCTGGATAAATGTATAAACATGATGTCTTACTAAGTTTAGGGGAAATTGATATTTTCTAATTGCTTCCAGTAAACAAATTTTTTGAGTACATTCATCTATATTAACATGACTTGTGTAAGTGACAGGGATTTTAGTTTTATGTAGTTATATAGATCTATAATCAGGTTTGTTATAATTTGAAAATTTGGAATTATTGTGATAGAATATCGGAGTATGGATTCTAATCTTTTTTAAATTTTTCAAGATTGTTGTTTCTCGTAGCTACATTTTCCAGGATTTTATGTTCTTTTGAGTCTGTTTTTTAGGTTTGCTATAGATAAGGGGGTTTCGAGTTATTTTTATATAGAATATGTAAAATTTTGTTTCCAACAGTAAATATAATTATACTAGTGTTAATCCCTTTCCTATTTTAAAAATGAATGTTTCTTCAGTAATTTCTATTGGATTTATAGAGAAAAGCCATGTTTTCAACTCATTTATAATGGACTGTGTCTTGGGGCAGGACCATAACATGTGCATTATGGTTTCCTCTTTTGTGCAATAAAGGCAAATTGGATTATTTTTAATTTTGATTTTATGCAAAAATTGTCTGATAATATTCTATGAATTATTCATATTTTAATGACGATTTACCTCTTTCTCCCGTAGTACTGGGAGTGAAGGCGGTTGAGGTTTACTTTTTAACACATCTTATAGTTTAGTCTAAGTCTCTTGTGTGTGTTCATCTTTAATAAAAGCATTTAAAAGTGAGATGGAGTAAATAATAATCATACCCCAATCCCGCAAAAACTCGTTAGAATGCATGATTTGATACTGATGATGTTAGAAATTTCTGAGGGTCTTTTACTCTCTGTATCCCTACTAACACGAGGGGCTACCCCTACCACATTCTCCAGATGCAGTTAATATTTAAGATATCAAACTTGGGGGCGGTTCCCCATACCCCACCAGTGAAAGTATTTTCTACAAAACACCCTCAGGTAAAGTGTTTCTCCCAAATTGAAGTGGTCTTTAACATCCATTAAAATATTGTTTACCTACAAAATACTTTTAATTATACCAAGTTACTCAATAAGGCAAGCAGCTATTAAAGTGGCCTGTTCAAAGTGTGAGAAAATAATTTTCATTGCACCATCACAAGTGACACAAGTAAACCAAAGCTTAGAGTACACATCATTTAACCAAGCTCAAGCAATCTGGAAAACTTTCATAAATGCTGGCAGCGACTAGATTTAAACCAACAACTGCAGATGTAAGAAGTGGAATGTTTACTTCTGCATTGACTTAAGATATTCTGTGATCATGTTACACCTTCACCAACATGTTCTATAATACATCACTGGTGGACATGGATGGGTGGTATTTCACAAATATTAGCTTTTGATTACACCTCTGAAATTTACAAAATCCGCATTTTAAGTAAGATGACGAAAAGTATCTGGTTCAGATGCTGAAGTGCCATACTGTAGACATATTGTATGCACTACCTCCACTCTATCACATTATCTTCTAAAATGCTGGTGATCAAAACCACATGTGAGGCCACTGCACTACTGATAGACCCCCACTGCTTGTTGAAAGAGCAGATTTAATATATTGTTTTATAAAAGATTGATTAAAAATGACATGTCCTCCTACACATCAGGTCTTGTTTTCTTACCAAAACTTACAACATCAATTGCCTTTTTATTACGCTTGACCTTCTTCTTTATAGCAGGTAGAAGTCTCGGTTCCTCTCCTATTAGAGAACTCTCATAACCCATTAATCTGTAAAAAAAACTTCTTATCAGGAGGGCAAGTAATTATATCATATTCAACACTATCAGACTCAATGCTTCATTGTCACAGTGATGACTGCAATACATGCAGACTTGAAGTATTCTTAAAAAATCAGATGTATTGACAACAGTGATCATAATTATCAATATAATTAAACAGAAAATTCACAAGTAAAATGGTCAATAAAAAGATGGTGGCCTGACAGATGGTTGCGCAGAAAAAAGAAAGAACAACAACACAATGCAGGGAGTAAAAATCTTACTGAGAGCTATTAGTATCAAACACACAAAAAAAAAAAAAAAGAGAAAAAAATGAAATTAAGATAATTTGTGGACAGACAGACAGCTGGCAGAAAAAAAGAAACAACAAGGCAGAGGGTAAAATCTTCCTAGCAGCTATTAATGACTCGATCTCACGAAAATTTTCCAATTATTGTTGTCAGGCTTTGGCACTGTATTATTGACTCCTTGTGCTATATATTAAACAAAATATAGGTTGTAATATTAGAATTAAACATTTTGACTAGATTGAACCAAAATTTTAAAGTCAAATTTTGCTTTGGATCCTTTTTATTGCACTTTATCGAGTCAAGGTGTACTAAAATCTACATGTCGCCAATTAAAAATCTTAATTTGCTAGTGATATAAAAGCTGGTACAAGTGAAAACATATACCGTATAAATAAATACATAAAAGTTGAGATTTGTCACCAAAAAAAATTGACATGTCGAAGTGACAAAATATTTTCTTTTTACCTTTTTTTTGATATTTTGGATTTAATTTACCTAATTTATAGTACTCAACAAGATTCATGATTCAGAAATTATGGTATTTTTCTACCATTTATATGTTTGGTATATGCCACATATTATATGTTTGGTATATGCCACATATTATATGTTTGGTATATGCCACATATTATAAAATGCGACAGTTGAACGAGTGACTATAACACTAAAACATTAAAGCGTCTCAAAGTGAAATTTTCAAAATAGAAACAGTTAATTCTCATTTATGGGACTTTCATGTTTAAATATTTTGGGAAGTCACCCTCATGGTTTGAACACCTACGAGCTCTTATTAGATATTTAGATGAGGTTTTGTAGATTTAAAATCAATCTAAGCTAAAGAGGTCAGCCATTATTATGTATGCAAATTTGATAGATGAATTTTATTTTACATTAAGATTCCTACTTTATGTAATCTAATATATAGGACAAACTCTATTGTTGGTTTTAGGCTTGTTCACACATATTTTCACTCCTTTCATGAGTTTATCCATAATCGAGTGTTTATTTGTCATGATTTCTGGGAGAAATAGCTGAAAATCGTTTGCTAATTTCAACGTTTTGTGGGAGTATAATGATTACTTGTATGTTACTTCAACCTTCTCTGGGTCACCATGTTTTGGGCCTAATTACCTAGTTATATATCACAGATATGCATACAAAACATCACAAATATGTAAAATAGTGTACACACTTGCATTGCTACATGCCAATTTGAGCTTGTATATTATGATGGATAGTTCTGTAGGTTAGAAAATTTGCAAGGCTTACATTTTCTGTATTTTTATATTGATACATTGTGTTTAGGGATGATTTGGTTTTATACACGCTCACACAAGAAACTCGTATTACAATTAAAGTGGGTATATTAACCAATAGTGAGGTTTGTTGTTCGTGCATGTCCTCAAATGTTCAGCAACCAGTTATAACATGTATTTATTCTGTTTTGAATAAAGATGAACTGAAAGCGATATATGTATTTTATATCAAATTCACACATTCACACATGTCTGTTAAAGACAAAAATGTATAATGTATTCGAATGAAATGCGTCAGGAACTCTGCAGTTTAATTTTACTGAGTGTCTAGTAAATTAGAATACATGTGTCCCGTAAATTAGAAAAAACACATTTGTTCCAGGTACATTCATTATATGAATAAATGCATATATCAATGATCATTTATTATCCCCTGTGATATTCCCATGTGATAGGGTAAATGACCAGTATACGTCTATGCTTCCTTTTGTGCATCTGATGGCTTACGATATTTCGATCGCCAATTGATCTAGTTGCTTTGTTTTCATTTACACAATACAGTAGTTATATTCAATTCAGTCATTTACTAATACATATACTGACATTTCAGCATACATGGCCAAGTCAAAGTCCCTTGGCATGAAAAAAATAAAAAGCACGAAAAAAATATAATAACTTGGTGAATGATTGCTTATTTGAGAATGATCAAAAGTGAAGTCATTTTATGTTTTTTGTTAATTTCGTTATAAAGTAAACATATCTTTAAGAAACAATTATTGATTTCTTAACTACAGTATGCTAAAAACGGATTCGACTATTAGAAGATAAAAATGCTACAAGTTCAAATTTGATTGCTTTTAATGAACTTGTACATTTTGAATAGTGTGCATTAAATTTTCCAGGGACATGACTTCCTTTGGATTTATACTGCTGAGATATCAGGAAGAATACTGACAATATTGTTAGCAATTTGTCAAAAATCGTTTGTCAGAAACCTGCTTTTGGCAACTTTCCATGAGATTGAGCCTAATGTCAAACACATAAATTGGAAAGAGAAAAAGAGAAACTAAGATGGAGGACAGGCTGATGGTTGGCAGAATAAAAGAAACAACAAGACAGAGGGTAAAATCTTCCTGGCAGCAATTAGTATCAAACAATGGAAAGAGAAAAAAAGAAACAAAGGAAAAAGAAAAGTACAGAAAGAAAGCAATACTATACAGCAATACAAGAAATGCAAGATAAGCAATGGCAAGGTCTGATGGGTTATTAATGTTACCTGCAGCTATTATTATCCACCATAATGTTACCAGTATGTACATGACCATGTGGGGGGAAACCTTTCTCCTGCATGTATAATAATGCCTGCAAAGTATTTCTATACCATTACATAAATTATTAAAACATGCAACAAGTTCATATATTGAGAAGTGCTGGACATTACCACAATTCCATTTATGTTGTTTGGCTTATTCTCAGTTTTGTTAGTTTGAATTTTTAGTTTAAATTAATTCTTTTAGTTGAATCATGGAAAAAGCTCAAAATTTACATATATCCCTCTCTAGTTCCTTTCCTTAGTAGAAACAGTACTGAGTGTTGTCATCAGGTCTAGTCTGAGACTGAACCAGCAACTTCTGGCTTGAGTGTATAGTACTTTATCCACTGTACTATCTGGCTGGAGTGTATGGTACTTTATCCGCAGTACTATCTGGCTGGAGTGTATGGTACTTTATCCACTGCACTATCTGGCTGGAGTGTATGGTACTTTATCCACTGTACTATCTGGCTGGAGTGTATGGTACTTTATCCACTGTACTATCTGGCTGGAGTGTATGGTACTTTATCCGCTGTACTATCTGACTGGAGTGTATGGTACTTTATTCACTGTACTATCTGGCTAGAGAGTATGGTACTTTATCCACTGTACTATCTGGCGGGAGTGTATGGTACTTTATCCACTGTACTATCTGGCTAGAGAGTATGGTACTTTATCCACTGTACTATCTGGCTGGAGTGTATGGTACTAAATTATCCGCTGTACTATCTGGCTGGAGTGTATGGTACTTTATCTGCTGTTCTATCTGGCTAGAGAGTATGGTACTTTATCCACTGTACTATTTGGCTTGGAGTGTATGGTACTTTATCCGCTGTACTATCTGGCTAGAGAGTATGGTACTTTATCCACTGTACTATCTGGCTAGAGTGTATGGTACTTTATCTGCTGTACTATCTGGCTAGAGAGTATGGTACTTTATCCGCTGTATTTTCTGGCTAGAGTGTATGGTACTTTATCCGCTGTACTATCTGGCTAGAGTGTATGGTACTTCATGCACTGTACTATCAGGCTGGAGTGTATGGTACTTTATCCACTGTACTATCTGGCTGGAGTGTATGGTACTTTATCCACTGTACTATCTGGCTGGATTGTATGGTACTTTATCCACTTTTATTATCTGGCTGTAGTGTATGGTACTTTATCCACTGTACTATCTGGCTGGAGTGTATGGTACTTTATCCGCTGTACTATCTGGCTGGAGAGTATGATACTTTATCCACTGTATTATCTGGCTGGAGTGAATGGTACTAAATTATCCACTGTACTATCTGACTGGAGTGTATGGTACTTTATCCACTGTACCATCTGGCTGGAGTGTATGGTACTCTATTCACTGTATTATCTCGCTGGAGTGAATGGTACTAAATTATCCACTGTACTATCTGGCTTGAGTGTATGGTACTTTATCCGCTGTACTATCTGGCTGGAGTGTATGATTCTTTATCCATTGTACTATCTGGCTGGAGTGTATGGTACTTTATCCGCTGTACTTTCTGGCTGGAGTGTATGGTACTTTATCTGCTGTACTATCTGGCTGGAGTGTATGGTACTTTATCCACTGTACTATCTGGCTAGAGAGTATGGTACTTTATCCACTGTACTATCTGGCTGGAGTGTATGGTACTTTATCCACTGTACTATCTGGCTGGAGTGTATGGTACTTTATCCGCTGTATTATCTGGCTGGTGAGTATGGTACTTTATCCACTGTATTATCTTGCTGGAGTGAATGGTACTAAATTATCCACTGTACTATCTGACTGGAGTGTATGGCACTTTATCCACTATACTATCTGGCTGGAGTGTATGGTACTTTATTCGCTGTACTATCTGGCTGGAGTGTATGGTACTTTATCCACTGTACTATCTGGCTGGAGTGTATGGTACTTTATTCGCTGTACTATCTGGCTAGAGAGTATGGTACTTTATCCACTGTACCATCTGGCTGGAGTGTATGGTACTTTATCCGCTGTACTATCTGGCTAGAGAGTATTGTACTTTATCCACTGTACTATCTGGCTGGAGTGAATGGTACTTAATTATCCACTGTACTATCTGACTGGAGTGTATATTACTTTATCAAATGTACTATCTAGCTGGAGTGTATCATACTTTATCTACTGTACTATCTGACTGGAGTGTATGGTGTTTTTATCCAATGTACTATATAGCTGGAGTGTATGGTACTTTATCCGCTGTACTATCTGACTGGAGTGTATGGAACTGAATTATCCACTGTAGTCTTATAATCTGACTGGAGTGTATGGTACTTTATCCACTGTACTATCTGGCTTAAGTTTATATGGTACTTTATCCGCTGTACTATCTGGCTAGAGAGTATGGTACTTTATCCGCTGTACTATTTGGCTGGACTGTATGGTACTAAATTATTTACTGTACTATCTGACTGGAGTGTATGGTACTTTATCCTCTGTACTATCTGGCTGGAGTGTATGGTACTTTATCCAATGTACTATCTGTCTGGAGTGTATGGTACTTTACACGCTGTACTATCTGGCTGGAGTGTATGGTACTCTATCCACTGTACTATCTGGCTGGAGTGTATGGTACTTTATCCACTGTACTATCTGGCTGGAGTGTATGCTACTAAATTATCCACTGTAGTCTTATATTCTGACTGGTGTGTATGGTACTTTATCCGCTGTACTATCCGGCTGGACAGTATGGTACTTTATCCACTGTACTATCTGGCTAGACAGTATGGTACTTTATCCACTGTACTATCTGGCTTGAGTGTGTGGTACTTTATTCACTGTACTATCTGGCTGGAGTGTATGGTACTTTATCCACTGTACTATCTGGCTGGAATGTACGGTACTTTATCCACTGTACTATCTGGCTGGAGTGTATGGTACTTTATCCACTGTACTATCTGGCTGGAGTGTATGGTACTTTATCCACTGTACTATCTGGCTGGAGTGTGTGGTACTTTATCCACTGTACTATCTGGCTGGAGTGTGTGGTATTTTATCCACTGTACCATCTGGCTTGAGTGTGTGCTACTTTATCCACTGTACTATCTGGCTTGAGTGTGTGCTACTTTATCCACTGTACTATCTGGCTTGAGTGTGTGGTACTTTATCCACTGTACTACGTGGCTTGAGTGTGTGGTATTTTATCCACTGTACTATCTGGCTTGAGTGTGTGGTACTTTATCCACTGTACTATCTGGCTTGAGTGTGTGCTACTTTATCCACTGTACTATCTGGCTTGAGTGTCTGGTACTTTATCCACTGTACTATCTGGTTGGAGTGTGTGGTACTTTATCCATTGTACTATCTGGCTTGAGTGTGTTGTACTTTATCCACTGTACTATCTGGACTTGAGTGTGTGCTACTTTATCCACTGTACTATCTGACTGGAGTGTATGGTACTGTATCCACTATACTATCTGGCTGGAGTGTATGGTACTTTATCCACTGTACTATCTGGCTGGTGTGTATGGTATTTCATCCACTGTACTTATCAAATTTTTAAATAGTGTTTAAACATCATTTCAGTACATTAAAGGTAATAGAGGACAACAAGTTCTTTAGTGGAGAAAGACATCAGAAACACTTTCCTTCTACAAATAAATGGCAAACAATCTCACAAAACCTTTGGAACAAGCTGGGCTCATACAAACAACCCAAACAGGAAGAGGTAGAATGCAAGTGACAATAAGAAAATTCAGTGAATTCATATCCCCTGCTCAAAAGGGTCATGGACTGAGTGAAATAAGCATTGCCTGTAGAATGGGTACAGGAACACTACATTATAATGCTTGAGGTGTAAAACAAATGTTGTAATCAGACAAATTGGGGTGGTATGCTGAAAGATAAGAAACGCAATAGCAAAAGAATTAAGGAAAAACTATAGTTCAATGGACAAAAAAAGGTTTTTGAAGGGATATGACCCAAGTGACCTTGACCTTTAACAAATAAAGGTCATCACTTCCTGAACGCCTGTCCTCTTAACAAAATTCCAGATGGTACTGGTGCTGTTAAATAAGTTATACACTGAAATCCAAAATTACAAGATCAAACGGCCGTAACTAAGTAAGAAATCATTGAATTGGAACACCAAGACCACAGGCTCATATTCAGGCCATGTACCTGCTGTACAGCAAGTTTTATTTGAATTGACTTAAAAGGACTCACACCACTATTATCTCCCTTGAGAACAGATGAAGGAGGTAGAAATAAAACTTTAGTTTTCTTTTTCATCTTTCTTCAAGGCTTTGTACTGCAGTGATTTATATTTTCCTAGCATGAGTTAAATTGTCCTTTTTTTTAGAAATCACCACTGAAATATGATGCTGAACCAGCTTTCTGGACAATTCTGTGTCATTTCAGAATTGTTTGTTCAAACCGCATCTAGGGCAAATAGTTGACATATTGTTACTCTGGAAATTGATAGGTCTCACAAAAGCATTGAATAAAAAACAAGAGGCCCAAGAGGGCCTGAGGACGCTCTACTGACTCATAGTGGCCATAGCACTTTTTGAAATTCCACAATATTTACCCTCTTTTGGGGGGGGGGGGGGGGGGGGGGGGGGGTAGTCTTAACAACTTATGGATAAATACCCCCACCACACCCATACTGAACAAGAACTTAATTGCTATGAAAGGAAATACTTTAAATTCCCATACCATTCAACTGTAAAAAAAAATATAGTCCCCTGTACAGAACTCTTATACTACCCACCCACTCTTAGCAATTTGTTATGAGCAGAAATGATTCAAATTTTTAAAAGAAGTTTTTTTGTACACATGGATGCAAAATGAAAAAAAATCAGTTTTCCCTATAATATTCCTATGCAAAAGTCAAATTACAGGGCCCCAATATATCTCAGCCCTTTGATATGCAGAATCTTCAATCCTTGCTGATATAAGGATAATTTATATAAAATATGAACTAGTTTGACTGAAAGGTTATTGAGAGGAAATTTATGAAAATTCCCAATTTTAACCTTATTGCCCCATCCGCCCTCTGGCCGCTTATAGAAATTCAATCCTCTTTATTGAACAAAATCAAATTTATTGTTACTAGACAATGCTTTAGATCTCCAACTGAACAACATATTTACCCAAATGGACAAAAAAAATGAGAATTTTCCATTTTCCCATAGTATTCCTTACAGGGACTCTATACATCCCAGTGTCCCTTGATTTGTACAAACTTAGATTTCTTAATCATAGGGATAATTTATATCAAATATGAACAAATCTGACTGACCGGTTGTTGAAAATAAGATTTTTAACAATGTTTAATTTTAATCATTTTGTGACCCCCACCTGGCCCCTTATAGAAAGTCAATCCCTCGTATTGAACAAAATCATATTTGTTATGACTAGAAGTTGCTTCAAAACTCAAACTGAATGTAAAAAGGGAGAATTTTCCGTTTTCTGATAGTATTCCTATATAAAACTCAAAACCCCCATACAGGGCCCCTATAAATACAAGACCCTTGATTTGTACAAACTTTAAACCCATACTCATTAGGATAATCCATATCAAATGTGAACAAATTTGACTAACCGGTTATTGAGAGGAAGATTTTTGAAAATTTTCTATTTTAACCCTTTTTTGACCAACCCTGGGCCCTTATGGAAAGTCATTTATCCTTATAAAGCCAAATCTTATTTTCTATGACTCGATGATACTTCAGAACTCCAACTGCATAATAATTTTGCCTAAATAGATGAAAAAAAAAGAGAATTTTCTGTTTTCTCATAGTATTCCAATGTAACATTCTAAGTCCTCTTACAGGGCCCCTATAAATTTTAGCCCCTAAATTCTTATCAGCAATCAAACCCCTACACCTTGGGATAATATATGCCAAATATGAACAAATCTGACGTACCGGTTCTTAAGAAAACGATTTTTGTAATTCCCAATTTTTACCCTTTTTGGGGCCCCTCCTGACCCCTTAAGACAGTGGAACCTAGTCATTTTTATAAAACTGAACCTCCTTCACCAAACAATGGTTCTGGGAAGATATAGGCAAAATCATTTCCATTTAAAAAAAACAAAAATATATATCTATTATAATGACGTGTCCCACTAATTGAACCCTCGGAGCAGCGTCATTTTGAACCCTAGGGACACCATTTGAACAAATCTAACAAAACTATAGTTGGTTATCATTACTACATAAACATTTTGAAAATCTGTTGGGATGTCATGAAAAGAAGATTTTTTTCAGTTTTGGACTATTTTTAGTAATGACGGCCATCTTGAATTTCAAATTGAAAAAAAAAATCTTTTGTATAGTCTCCTATGCAATAGAATCATCCATGTGAATTTTCAGTTTAATTGACCTAGTGGTTTCAGAGAAAATGCTACTAACACACTTCAGAGACGACAGATGACGGACGACAGACAACGCGCCATCGCATAAGCACTTTTGGCCTTTGGCCAGTAGAGCTAAAAAACCAACCCAGTCAAGGTATGCTTTTTTCCCTTTATAATTGCATATCTTGAACCAGTGAAGAATTTAAGCCCATGCAGACACATGCTGCAGAGTTTGTTTTTTCACTGTGTTTTGGACATAAATGTTACAATGGAGCCCTGAGGGAAATGTAATAGTGGTGTGAGACAAAAACTGTGGTAGGAGTTATGTCCAAAAGGTTGTTGGCAAAAATTAGGTAAAAATGAGAAAGGGCAATAAATCAATAAAAAATTATTGAATTAGAACACCAAGACAACAGGCTCATGTTCAGATCATGTACCCACTGTACAGCAAGTTTCATTTGAATTGGCTTAAAACTGTGGTAGGAGTTGCCTCTGCATGGTTGTTGGTTTAAAGTGTACTGTTAAATAACATAGGGCCATAACTCCATAAAAAATAATTTACTATGAACCCGAATACCACAGGCACATAATTCAGACCATGAAATTACTGTACAGCAAGTTTTATTTGAGTCGAGATAAAAATGCTGGAGTGGAAGAGTTGCATTGCTTTGGTCAAAAGTATGACAAAAAATCTAAGAACAGAAGGCCTTAAAGGGATTATATTGGCAAGTAACACAAACATGCTGTTAGTCCAAACTTTTCCTGTATGCAGTGTGCACAAAATAATGCTTATGTATTGACGTTTAACCTTTATTTACTTGAAAGTTATCAAATTAACAGTAATTGAATATTGGCCAAAACTTTAATATGTCCCGCAATAAAGTATTGCGCAATGTTTACATTGAACTCCGTAAACTTCCCGAACAAAGCCCCGAAAATGTGATCAGGAACGAGTCTTCACGATGTTATCCGATGATTGATCGAAAACCCGAAAGTGGTTCGTTGAAAATGGCAAATGTAAACAAAAACAAAAATGTGGCTTCAGAAACCCGATGTTTGTTATAAAGAGGTTATGCAATTAGACACTTTAGATGCGTATATCTCTAAGTTATAAGCGTATCTTCATGCTGGGCGTGTCTATTTAGGACAGGGAATTGACAGTAGTATGCCAATATAATCCCTTTAACTCCATCAAAAAATATCTAATCATAACGCTAATACCACAGGCACATATTCAGACCATGAACTTGTTCTATAGAAAGTTTCATTTGAATCGGATTAAAACTGTTGCCAGAGTTGCGTCCAAAAACTTGTTAGACCAAAGCGTGAAAGACAGATGCATGGACAGAGGGACATTCTAACAAATGGGTATTTAAGTGGCTTCTTTGCGCCCAGTTGATTACTAGTGTAACTAAATTTTAGCCACACAACAGATTTTAGCCACCCACATAAAAGCATTTTTTAAGTGTCTAGGAAGAGTCCCATATTTTCTTTCAACTGTTTTTCAACAAATTTAAAAAAAGTACTTACCCTAAACTCTACACACTTAAATACCCATTTGTGTGTGCGGACGAACGGAGAACAGACAGACCCTTTTTCAATATTCCCCAATTTTCTTCAAAAAGCAGGGAATAATAATAAAGCATCTCATACCACTGAAAGGACTCATGAGATATGAACCATACTGAAATAGCATGACAATGACAGAGTTTAATTCGTTTTTTTATTTATAGAAAAAATACTCACTTTTATATGTTCTGTGCACATTAACAAATTAAAGCAAATATAAATTTTAAAATGATTTGTGACTATATTTAAAGGATTTTTATGGTGGGAAGATATTTTTAAACTTTAAAACATGTCCTAGGCACTGGGAGAATAAACATACCCAGTATCGTACTTGGACTATGCTCAAGCATAATTTTAAAGTTTTACATAAAAGTTTTACATAATATTGAGTTATGAGCATAAGTACAAGGTTGGGGCTACTATTATACTGTAATCTAGATTATTTAGGGGGTATTACACTGTAAGCTAGATTATTTAGTGTGTATTACACTGTAATCTAGATTATTTAGGGTGTATAACTGTAATCTATATTATTTAGGGTGTATAACACTGTAATCTAGATTATTTAGGGTGTTTTACACTGTAATCTAAATTATTTAGGGTGTATAACTGTAATCTATATTATTTAGGGTGTATAACACTGTAATCTAGATTATTTATGGTCTATTACACTGTAATCTAGATTATTTAGGGTGTAAAACTGTAATCTATATTATTTAGGGTGTATAACACTGTAATCTAGATTATTTAGGGTGTATTACACTGTAATCTAAATTATTTAGGGTGTATAACTGTAATCTATATTATTTAGGGTGTATAACACTGTAATCTATATTATTTAGGGTGTATAACTACTGTAATCTAGATTATTTAGGGTCTATTACACTGTAATCTAAATTATTTAGGGTGTATAACTGTAATCTATATTATTTAGGGTGTATAATCCTGTAATCTAGATTATTTAAGGGGTATTACACTGTAATCTAGATAATTTAGGGTGTATAACTGCAATCTAGATTATTTAGTGTGTATAACTGTAATCTAGATTATTTAGTGTGTATAACTGTAATCTAGATTATTTAGGGTCTATTACACTGTAATCTAGATTGTTTAGGGTATATAACACTGTAATCTAGATTGTTTAGGGTGTATTAGACAGTAATCTAGATTATTTAGGGTCTATTACACTGTAATCTAGATCATTAGGGTATATAACACTGTAATCTAGATTATTTAGGGTCTATTACACTGTAATCTAGATTATTTAGGGTCTATTACACTGTAATCTACGTTATTTAGGGTGTATTACACTGTTATCTAAATTATTTAGGGTGTATAACTGTAATCTATATTATTTAGGGTGTATAATCCTGTCATCTAGATTATTTAAGGGGTATTACACTGTAATCTAGATAATTTAGGGTGTATAACTGTAATCTAGATTATTTAGTGTGTATAACTGTAATCTAGATTATTTAGTGTGTATAACTGTAATCTAGATTATTTAGGGTCTATTACACTGTAATCTAGATCATTAGGGTATATAACACTGTAATCTAGATTATTTAGGGTCTATTACACTGTAATCTAGATTATTTAGGGTCTATTACACTGTAATCTAGATTATTTAGGGTCTATTACACTGTAATCTACGTTATTTAGGGTATATTACACTGTAATCTACTTTATTTAGGGTCTATTACATTGTAATCTGTATTATTTAGGGTCTGTTACATTGTAATCTATGTTATTAAGGGTCTATTCCACTGTAATCTATGTTATCTAGGGTAACTATTACACAGTAATTTACGTTATTTAGGGTCCATTACATTGTAATCTATATTATTTAGGGTCTATTACACTGTAATCTACGTTATTTAGGGTCTATTACACTGTAATCAACATTATTTGGGGTTAATTTATTACACTGTAATCAACATTATTTAGGGTCTATTACTGTAATCTACATTATTTAGGGTAACTATTACACTGTAATCTACGTTATTTATGTTCTGAAATAAAATCTTTATTTCATAAGTATTGATATGTTCAATCAAACTATTTATTTATTTTTTTATTTTTTTGTAATTTTTTATTGTATTGTAACAGTTTAACAATATCAGATGTAAAGAAGCACATTGTGATATAATATGTACAAAATTCAACATTTTCACATTTGTAAAATTAAGGGCAAACTTTCAAAGTCTTAGTGAATTTGTTAAATCCCATTCTTTATATATATATATATATTTTGTTATTGATATCAAATAAGTTACACAATGACTATATATACCATAGTTATTGTTTCATTTTGTACTAACATTCAAAAATTACTTTTTGATTTACAAAGAAAGTTTGCTCTTTATTCTGGTTGTGAAAAACAATAGTATCCTTGTGTGGATATCTGGATATCAGATATTGAAAGAAAGTTTTCACTATATATCCAAACGAAGAAAACCAGCCTCCCCTCCTGGCGACTATATTTTTCTACGAATCGCAATGGCTGGAACAGACTTGGTAGAGGTTCACCCATGGTAAATGTCAGTGAAATTACATCGAAATCAGGTCAGTAGATTCAGACAAGAAGGCTTTTGAAGTTTTTATTAAAGCTGCCTATATAGTAAACTAGCACCTCACTGTGGCGGTCATGTTTTTTAACAAATCACAACGGCTTGAACAAACTTGATAAAGGGTCACCCAAGGAACATTTCTGTGAAATTGTTTTAAAATCGATCATGTGGTTTCTGACAAGAAGATTTTTTAAGTTTTTACTATAGCTCATATAGTAAACTAACCCTACCTTGTGGCTGCCTTATTTTTTGACGAATCACTACGGTTTGAACAAACTTGGTGGAGGGTCCTCCAAGGAACATTTCTGTGAAATTATTTTAAAATCGAGCCAGTGGTTTCTGACAAGAAGATTTTTTAAGATTTTACTAATTAAACTTGCCCTGCCCCCTGGCGGCCATGTTTTTTGACGAAACAGATGACTTGAACAAACTATGATAAAGGGTCACCCAAGGAACATTTCTGCAAAATTGTTTTAAAATTGATCAGGTGGTTTCTGACAAGAAGATTTTTTAAGTTTTTACTATAGCTTATATAGTTAACTAACCCCACCCGCTGGCCGTTATGATTTTTGACGAATCACTACGGTTTGAACAAACTTGGTGAAGGGTCTTCCAAGGAATATTTATGTGAAATTACTTTAAAATCGAGCCAGTAGTTTCTGACAAGAAGACTTTTTAAGTTTTTACTAATTAAACTTGCCCATGCCCCTGGCGGCCATGTTTTTTGACGAATCAAGATGGCTTGAACAAACTTGATTGCTATATATACATATGAAACTTAAATTTGAATGTTCCACAGAAGTTGCCACTAACTCAAATGGTTTTTACACAGTAATAGCTTTCACCTGTAGTTATATTTCTATATTTTTATGTAAAGTATGATTACAAATTTATTCTCATGCATCTTGCATTCACTCATCATTGCTTCAATGGCTGTAATTTGTCATCATTTATTTTGTAACTATATATGAAACTAATTTGAGTGTTCCACAGCAGTTGCAACAAACTCAAATATTTTTACATCATAGTAGCGTTTGCCTGTAATTATGTTTCTCTTCAAAATTGGAGATACTCTTGATTCTAGTGCTCACAAGTGTTCATCTCTGCAGTAATTGAAAAACTCTTGATTCTAGTGCTCACAAGTGTTCATCTCTGCAGTAATTGAAAAACTCTTGATTCTAGTGCTCACCAGTGTTCATCTCTGCAGTAATTGAAAAACTCTTGATTCTAGTGCTCACTAGTGTTTATCTCTGCAGTAATTGAAAAACTCTTGATTCTAGTGCTCACCAGTGTTCATCCTGCAGTAATTGAAAAACTCTTGATTCCCGTGTTCATCAGTAATTTATCTCTACAGTATTGGAGATATTCTTGATTCTTGTGTTCACCAGTGTTAATCTCTTAAGTATTGGAGATAATCTTGATTCTCATATTCACCAGTATTTATCTCTGCAGTATTTGAGAATCTCTTGATTGTAGTGCTCACCAGTATTTATCTCTGCAGTATTTGGGATACTCTTGATTCTTGTGTTCACCAGTATTTATTTTACAGTATTGGAGATATTCTTGATTCTCATGTTCACCAGTATTTATCTTTGCAGTATTGGAGATATTCTTGATTCTTGTGTTCACCAGTGTTTATCTCTTCAGTATTGGAGATATTCTTGATTCTCATGTTCACCAGTATTCATCTCTTCAGTATTGGAGATATTCTTGATTCTTGTGTTTACCAGTGTTTATCTCTTCAGTATTGGAGATATTCTTGATTCTTGTGTTCAAAAGTGTTCATCTCTTCAGTATTGGAGATATTCTTGATTCTCATGTTCACCAGTATTCATCTCTTCAGTATTGGAGATATTCTTGATTCTTGTGTTCACCAGTGTTTATCTCTTCAGTATTGGAGATATTCTTGATTCTTGTGTTCACCAGTGTTCATCTCTTCAGTATTGGAGATATTCTTGATTCTTGTGTTCACCAGTGTTCATCTCTGCACTATTGGAGATATTCTTGATTTTTCATGTTCACCAGTGTTCATCAATTCAGTATTGGAGATATTCTTGATTCTCATGTATTTGAGATACTCTTGATTCTTGTGTTCACCAGTATTTATTTCTACAATATTGGAGATATTCTTGATTCTCATGTTCACCAGTATTTATCTTTGCAGTATTGGAGATATTCTTGATTCTCGTGTTCACCAGTGTTCATTTTTTCAGTATTGGAGATATTCTTGATTTTCGTGTTCACCAGTGTTCATTTCTTCAGTATTGGAGATATTCTTGATTCTTGTGTTCACCAGTGTTCATCTCTTCAGTATTGGAGATATTCTTGATTCTCATGTTCACTGGTATTTATATCTTCTTTATTTGAAATACTTTTAACTTTAGTGCTCACCAGTATTTATGTCTGCAGTATTGGAAATATCCTTGATTCTTGTGTTCACCAGTACTTATCTCTACAGTATTGGAAATATTCTTGATTCTAGTGCTCACCAGTATTTTTTTCCGCAGTATTTGAGATATTCTTGATTAAAGTGCTCACCATTGTTCATCTTTGCAGTATCTAAGATACTCTCGTTTTTCAAGTTCACCAGTGTTCTTCACTGCAATATTGGAAATAATCTTAATTTTCATGTTCACCAGTATTTATCTTTGCAGTATTGTAGAAATTCTTGATTTTAGGGCTCTGCAGTAATGGAGATATTCTTGATTCTTGTGTTCATCAGTATTTATCTGTGCAGTATTGGGGATATTCTTGATTCTAGTGCTCATCAGTATTTATCTCGGAAGTATTGGAGATATTCTTGATTCTCCTGTTCACCAGTATTCATCTCTTCAGTATTGGAGATATTCTTGATTTGCATGTTCACCAGTATTTATCATTGCAGTATTGTAGAAATTCTTGATTTTAGGGCTCTGCAGTAATGGAGATATTCTTGATTCTTGTGTTCATCAGTATTTATCTGTGCAGTATTGGGGATATTCTTGATTCTAGTGCTCATCAGTATTTATCTCTGCAGTATTTGGGATACTCTTGATTCTTGTGTTCACCAGTATTTATTTTACAGTATTGGAGATATTCTTGATTCTCCTGTTCACCAGTATTCATCTCTTCAGTATTGGAGATATTCTTGATTTGCATGTTCACCAGTATTTATCTCTGCAGTATTGAAGATATTCTTGATTCTCGTGTTCACAAGTATTTATCTCTGCAGTATTGGAGATATTCTTGATTCTCATGTTCACTAGTATTTATTTCTTCAGTATTGGAGATATTTTTGATTTGCATGTTCACCAGTATTAATCTCTGCAGTATTGAAGAAAATATTGATTCTTGTGTTCACCAGTATTTTTCTCTTCAGTATTGGAGATATTCTTGATTCTCATGTTCGCCAGTATTTGAGATATTTTTTTGATTCTTGTGTTCACCTATGTTTATCTCTGTAGTTTTGGAGATACTCTTGATTTGCATGTTCACCAGTAATTATCTCTGCAGTATTGGAGATACTCTTGATACTCATGTTCACCAGTATGTATCTCTGCAGTAATGGAAATATTCTTGATTCTCATGTTCACCAGTGTTTATCTCTTCAATATTGGAGATATTTTTGATTCTCGTGTTCACCAGTATTTATCTCTGCAGTATTGGAGATATTACTGATTCTAGTGCTCACCAGTGTTTATCTCTGCAGTATTGAAGATATTCTTGACTCTCGTGTTCACCAGTGTTCATCTCTTCAGTATTGGAGATATTCTTGATTCTCGTGTTCACCAGTGTTCATCTCTTCAGTATTGGAGATGTTCTTGATTTTTGTGTTCACCATTGTTCATCTCTTCAGTATTGGAGATATTCATGATTCTCATGTTCATCCGTATTTATCTCTGCAGTATTTGAAAAACTCTAAATTGTAGTGCTCACCAGTATTTATCTCTGCAGTATTGGAGATACTCTTGATTCTTGTGTTCACCAGTACTTATCTCTACAATATTGGAGATAATTTGATTCTAGTGCTCACCAGTACTTATCTCTGCAGTACTGGAGATATTTTGACTCTAGTGCTCACTAGTACTTATCTCTGCAGTATTGGAGATACTCTTGATTCTTCTGTTCACCAGTACTTATCTCTGCAGTATTGAAGATATTCTTGATTCTCATGTTCACCAGTACTTATCTTTGCAGTATTAGAGATACTCTTGATTCTTGTGTTCACCAGTATTTATTTCTGCAATATTGGAGATATTCTTGATTCTAGTGCTCACCAGTATTTATCTCTGCAGTATTGGAGATACTTTTGATTATAGTGCTCACCAGTGTTCATCTTTACAGTATTGATAATACTCTCAATTTCAAGTTCAACAGTGTTCGTCTCTGCAATATTGAAGATATTTTTGATTGTTGTGTTCACCAGTGTTCATCATTGCAGTATTCGAAATATTCTTAATTCTCATGTTTACCAGTATTTATTTTTGCAGTATTGGGGAAACTCTTGATTCTAGGGCTCTGCAGTATTGGAGATATTCTTGATTCTTGTGTTCACCAGTATTTGTCTCTGCAATATTGGGGATATTCTTGATTCTAGTGCTCACCAGTACTCATCTCTGCAGTATTGGAGATATTCTTGATTCTTGTGTTGACCAGTATTTCTCTCTGCAGTATTGGAGATATTCTTGATTCTCGTGTTCACCAGTATTTATCTCTGCAGTATTGGAGATATTCTTGATTCTCGTGTTCACCAGTATTTATCTCTGCAGTATTGGAGATATTCTTGATTCTCATGTTCACCAGTGTTTATCTCTTCAGTATTGGAGATATTCTTGATTTGTATGTTCACCAGTATTTATCTCTGCAGTATTGGAGATATTCTTGATTCTCGTGTTCACCAGTATTCATTTCTTCAGTATTGGAGATATTCTTGATTTGCATGTTCACCAGTATTTATCTCTGCAGTATTGGAGATATTTTTGATTCTTGTGTTCACCAGTATTTATCTCTGCAGTATTGGAGATAATCTTGATTCTCGTGTTTACCAGTATTTATCTCTGCAGTATTGGTGATATTCTTGATTTGCATGTTCACCACAATTAATGTTTGCAGTATTGGAGATATTCTTGATTCTCGTGTTCACCAGTATTTGTCTCTGCAATATTGGAGATATTCTTGATTCTCGTGTTCACCAGTATTTATCTCTGCAGTATTGGAGATATTCTTGATTTGCATGTTCACCACAATTAATGTTTGCAGTATTGAAGATATACTAGATTCTTGTGTTCACCAGTACTTATCTCTTCGGTATTGGAGAAGAAGATTTTTGAAAATGTGGCTTTTTTTGGAAAGTAATTTCTCCTTATTGAACAAAATCTTACTTATTACAACTAGAAGTTGCTTCAGAACTCAAACTGAATAAAAAATATTCATAAACAGATGAAAAAGTTTGAATTTTCTGTTTTCCCATAGTATTCCTATGTAAAATTTAAGGTTCCCTCACAGGGCCCCTATAAATATAAGCCTCATGATTCGTACAAATTTTAAACCAATACTCATTGGGATGATCTATATCTAATATGAACAAATTTGTCTGACCAGTTGTTAAGAAGAAGATTTTTGAAAATTTTATATTTTAACCCTTGTTTGGCCCACCCTGGCCCCTTATTGAAAGTCAATTCTCCATATTTAACCAATTTTTTTTTATGACTAGATGATGCTTCAGAACTCAAATTGAATAATAATTTTGCCAAAATGGATGAAAAAAAAGAGACTTTTCTATTTTCCCACAGTATCCCTATGTAAAACTCTAAGTCCCCTGACAGGGCCCCTATCAATAGTAGCTCCTTCATTCTTACATTCTACCTACACATAGGGATAATTTATGCAAAATATGAACAAATTTGACTGACCGGTTCTTAAGAAAATGATTTTTGTAATTCTCAATTTTTACCCTTTAAAGTGACCCCTTAAGACAGTGGAACAAAGTCATTTTAAGAAATCTGAATCTCCTTGACCAAACAATGCTTCTGTGAAAATATAGGCAAAATCAGTTCCATTTTAAAAAAAGAAAAAAATATTAATGTTTATTATAATGACATGTGTCCCCTAACTGAACCTTTGGGTCAGGGTAATTTTTAAACCCAGGGACACCACTTGAACAAACCTAGTAGAACTATAGTTTTCACTTCCATTCATCTCAGGAAACCAAACATAATTCTTATATTGCAGAATGAAATTCTCATCAAAACTATACCATGTCCAGAAATTTGTATTTAAAATTGTTGAAGTACTTTTGATTACTGCAGCTAAAATAACAACAAATTATGAGAAATTTTCCTTCAAACCTCAAATATCTTTGATTCAAGATCATTTTGCGCTATCCAAACATGTTTAGATTACATATAACTTACAGTTTATGTACAAGAAATCAGTTGCCTGTGAATTATGAATGATTACTTTGCCAACTAATTAATCCTTTGTGTGCTGTTTTATCAACATTTAGTCAGGCGGTGCAAGTTTCCTATCCTTCTATATAAGTCCTTGATGAGATGAAGATTTTTTAAGTTTTGTACTATTTTTAGTAATGGTAGCCATCTTGAATTTCAAATTGAAAAAAATTCTTCTGTATAGTCTCCTATGCAATGTGATGTCTCCATGTGAAGTTTGAGTTTAATTGGCCTAGTGGTTTCAGATACAATCTGTTTATTGACGACAGGCGACAGATAACACACCATCATATAAGCCCTTCTGGCCTTTGGCGAGTAGAGCATTAAAATGGTGCTTGGACTGCCATATATTAGTTCTCCATTATTGACAGACAGTAACCCATATCTTTTACTTTTTTTGATTATAATTTCTTTCAGTTAGTTTTTTTAAAACACGATAAACTTACAATAAAAGTAATCTTTACATATTTTATTCTGGCATGTTGTTGTTGTAATATACAAAAAATGGTGACAGCCTTATTAAGATGTCAGTAATAACACAAATGTGCATTTTTGGTAATTACTCATGATTATTTAAAAGATCACGGCATCAGCATACCTTAGAATATCCAATGATGAGGCCACTTGCTATTTAAGTGTTTACTTATGATAAAATTTATACTATGTTTAAAGTGACATCTGTGTTGTTGCAGTTTGGGCTGGTAAAATGAGATTAAAATTGTATACAAACAAGTAAGAAACACATATACATCGGAATATAAAGGCAGAAAATCTTGTTGTCTATTAAAATAACCAGGGGTGGTATTCACCAACCATTCTTAAGAATATTCTTAGACTTGAACTCAAGAATGAATTTTGAAAAACACACTTAGAGACCATTGTTTGAGACCAAAATTTGTAAGCATATTCAGGGACACCTAATATATAGTCAAATTAACTCTCAAAATTATTCTATCTGTTATGGGAAATTAGATATATAAGGTTAAAATTTAGATTTTCAAGCTCAAATCTAAGAATATTCTCAAGAACGGTTGGTGAATACAAACCCAGAAAACACATTTCTTGATGTATATCTAATCAGAAATCTGCATGCAACATTGGTTGTATTTACTTGTAAACCTATTATGAGAATATGTGTATACTCAAAAGAAAATGCTTAGTGAGTATTTTCATGCAAGTAAAGCTATAATACAAAATAACACTTCAATGTTTTTATACATTATAAGTATCTTTGTTGATATCTGTAGAAAAACTTCAACAGATTTTTTAATTCATTCTATAGTCTTGCTGAAAGGTAATTACCCCTTTGTGTTTCACCTGAACAAAAGTTGATAAACTAGATTTATCACAGATTCTCTTTGTTACATGCCCAAAGTCAATTTCGGGTTGTGTCTTTAAAATAGTATGTCTGTATCCAGGCACACATCTGGCTTTAAATGTGTCCTATGGGATTTCCAATGTATTTTTACTGACTAAACTTTTTTTTTTGAGTATAATTTATTTTAGCTCAAATGCAAAGTAAGCTTAGAGCTGTAAGAAACATTCTTGAGTCCATTTCAAAGGTTGTACCAGTACCGAGTGTTATTTTTAGAGGCAATCCAGTCGACCAGTGGATCAAACCCACAACCTTTATCGACTGCACTACTGCAACTCAATTTTATTGAACAATTACTGTTATTAATCATTAATTTACTTTATATAATTTGAAACAAATAAACTACAAACAAATAAATCACTTTACCATAAGAATCTGTTTACCAAATCCTTTAATTTGTGTTATATTTAGACCTCGACTACGTGAATGGTATTTCTTCTTCACTGGCTCCATAAAGTTGCACTGAAAACAAAGAGCAACAAACACATACTTTTTTATGCTTAAAATGGTAATTATTCAACCAAGAAAAAATATTTACACTCCATTTTAGTTCAACAAAAACCTTGACCCTATTGATGGTAATCTAATGTCATTTCATAAGCATGAAAGGACAGGCACTCTTACAAGATAGAAATTCAGGGGTCACGTTTAGAAGTAATAAAACAAGAATATCCACAGTTGATTAGTAATGATTTCTAATTGTTTTATTCAGTAAAATTTCAAGCATGTTTTCTCTAAAACTGTGAAAACTTGTTTCACAATCAATGCACCAGTACAATAAATAATTCTAAACTCATAATTATTATATTTATAATACAAGAGGCCCAAGGGCCTGAGGATGCTCTACTGACTCATAGTGGCGATAGCACTTTTTGAAATTTCACAAAATTTACCCTCTTTTGGGGTCCTCTTAACAACTTATAGATAAATACCCCCACCTCACCTATACCGAACAAAAACTTAATTGCAATGGAAAGGAAATACTTTAAATTCCCATACCATTCATCTGTAAAATAAATAAAATCCCTGTACAGAACCCTTATACAACTCAACTGATTTGTCAGAACCAGATCTTAGGGACTTTTTTATGAGCAGAAATGCTTTAGATTTTAAAAAAAATTTTTTTTGTACACAAGGATGCGAAAATTAAAATAATCAGTTTTCGCTATAATATTCCTATGAAAAAGTGAAAAACACATTACAGGGCCCCAATATATCCCAGCCTCTTGATATGCAGACTCTTTAATCCTTGCTGATGTAAGGATAATTTATAACAAGTATGAACTGACTGAAAGGTTATTGAGAGAAAGCTTTGTGAAAATTCCCAATTTTAACCTTATTGCCCCACCCACCCCCTGGCCCCTTATGGAAATTTAATCCTCTTTATTGAACAAAATCAAATTTATTGTTACTAGACAATGCTTTAGATCTCAAATTAAACAACATATTTACACAAATGGAAGAAAAAATGAGAATTTTCCATTTTCTCATAGTATTCCTATGTAAAACTCAAATTTATTGTTACTAGACAATGCTTTAAATCTCAAATTAAACAACATACTTACACAAATGGAAGAAAAAATGAGAATTTTCCATTTTCCCATAGAATTTCTATGTAAAACTCAAAGACCTCTTACAGGGCCTCAATACATCCCAGTGCCCCTTGATTTGTACAAACTTAAAACTCTTAATCACAGGGATAATTTATATCAAATATGAACAAATTGGACTGACCGGTTGTTGAGAATAAGATTTATGACAATGTTCAATTTTAACCGTTTTTTACCCCCACCCTGCCCCTTTTAGAAAGTCAATCCTTTGTTTCAAACAAAATCTTACTTGTTATGACTAGAAGATGCTTCAAAACTCAAACTGAAAAAAAGGAGAATTTTCCGTTTTCTGATAGTATTCCTATATAAAACTCAAAACCCCCTTACAGGGCCCCAATAAATACAAGACCTTTGATTTGTTCAAACTTTAAACCAAAACTGATTGGGATAATCTATATTAAATATGAACAAATAGACTGACCGGTTGTTGAGAAGAAAATTTTTGAAAATTTTCTATTTTGACCCTTTTTTGACCCATCCTAGCCCCTTATGGAAAGTCAATTATCCTTATTGAACCAAATCTTATTTCCTATGACTAGATGATACTTCAGAACTCATATAGAATAATAATTTTCCTAAATAGATAAAAAAATGAGAATTTTCTGTTTTCCCATAGTATCCCTTTGTAAAATTCTAAGTCCCCTTACAGGGCCCCTACAAATATTAGCCCCTAAATTCTTATCTACAATCAAACCCCTACACATTGGGATAATTTATGCTAAATATTAACACATCTGACTTACCGGTTCTTAAGAAAATAATTTTTGTAATTCCCAATTTTTACCGTTTTGGGACCCCTCTTGACCCCTTAACACAGTGGAACCCAGTAATTTTTACAAATCTGAACATGCTTCATCAAACAATGCTTCTGTGAAGATATAGGCAAAATCATTTACATTTTAAAAAAATAAATTAATATTTATTATAATGACATGTGCTACCTACCTAATTGAACCAACGGGGCAGGGTCATTTTTTGAACAAATCTAACAAAACTATAGTTGGTTATCATTACTACATAAACATTTTAAAAATCTGTTGGGCCGTTCATGAGATGAAGATTTTTTAAGTTTTGGACTATTTTCAGTAACAGTGGCCATCTTGAATTTCAGATCGAAAAAAAAAAATCTTCTGTATAGTCTCCTATGCAATAGAAACATCCATGTGAAGTTTCAGTATAATTGGCCTATTGGTTTCAGAGAAAGTGCTGCTAACGGACAACAGACGACAGAAGACGGACAATGCGCTATCGCATAAGCCCTTCTGACCTTTGGCCAGTAGAGCTAATAAAGAGTCATAAAGAGTGATTAAGTGATATTTCCAGTCATAGTTACATGTTTATATTACATAAACTTGTAAACAGGCATATAAAGCTAACCTGGTGTATATAATCCTTAAGCGAGCCCCTCCTGCATATAGGGTAGACAACAACGATGAGGCCCTGGTCTGCCATGAAGTCAATGTCATGTATAGGGTATATGAATGGGTGTTGTAACAACTCCAGCATGTCTTTCACCGTCTTTCTGGATGCTCCACTGAAAGTCACTGGCATCTTCTGTGATTTTTCTATTATTGTCATAAATAGGTTGGACTTCGACCGAGTTTCATATACTTTAAACCAATGTTTGTGCTGCCGGTTCCCTGGTTATATAAATAATATTTGTAATGCAGATACCTTGTTTGTTACAAATACCAACAATGTTTATATTGGTGTGCCCTGTTTATAAACATGCAAGTCAATGTATATAATTTTGTGAAATTTTTATCCTGGTTATGTGAACAATGTATGCAATTATTAAAGAAATGATGTAGGAGTTATCAAATTGATTAATTTTTATTGTAGTTGCTTAATTCAATGTACATGTTACGATTAAAAAGGTTTGTTTCTTTGTTTGTATATATGTTTATTTTGCCTATATTCAACAGTTTTCTATTTGATTACGGCAGAGCACCTACATTGTTCCTGAGATCCGCTTAGTGATTAACCAGTACTATACACACATTATCTCTGCATATCACTGATTACTACCCCATATATTAGTGATTAACCAGTACTATACACACATTATTTCTGCATATCACTGATTACTACCCCATATATTCAGTGATTAACCAGTACTATACACACATTATCTCTGCATATCACTGATTACTACCCAATATATTAGTGATTAATTAGTACTATACACACATTATTTCTGCATATCACTGATTACTACCCCATATATTAGTGATTAACCAGTACTATACAAACAATATTTCTGCATATCACTGATTACTACCCCATATATTAGTGATTAACCAGTACTATACACACATTATTTCAGCATATCACTGATTACTACCCCATATATAAGTGATTAACCAGTACTATACACACATTATTTCTGCATATCACTGATTACTACCCCATATATTAGTGATTAACCAGTACTATACACACATTATCTCTGCATATCACTGATTACTACCCCATATATTAGTGATTAACCAGTACTATACACACATTATCTCTGCATATCACTGATTACTACCCCATATATTAGTGATAAACCAGTACTATACACACATTATTTCTGCATATCACTGATTACTACCCCATATATTCAGTGATTAACCAGTACTATACACACATTATCTCTGCATATCACTGAAAACTACCCCATATATTAAGTGATTTACCAGTACTATACACACATTATTTATGCATATCACTGATTACTACCCCATATATTACTGATTAACCAGTACCATACACACATTATTTCTGCATATCACTGATAACTACCCCATATATTCAGTGGTTAACCAGTACCATACACACATTATTTCTGCATATCACTGATAACTACCCCATATATTCAGTGATTAACCAGTACTATACACACATTATTTCTGCATATCACTGATTACTACCCCATATATTCAGAGATTAAACACTCAAGGTTGAAAATAAAGTTTTTGACAGAAACTATTGGTGGGAGAAGATTTGAACTCACAACCCCTGGATTGACAGTCAGACATGTTACCAACTCAACTAACCAGGCCTAGTATTTAGATACAGATATATTGATCTCTGATCTTGCATATTAATTTAGATAATGATTTTTTTATGCCGTTTTACCATTGTAAGATATTTTTAATTCACCCTGGGGTCAAGATAAAATTCACAAGTTCATAAAATATATATGCTAGTATGTCATGGTATTCTCAATTCAACCAATTTGCAAGAAAAAGAACCAAAGACCAGTACACAAATGAAATAACGATATTCAAACTCCCAGTACAACAGTTTTAATAGGAACCACTGAAGAATTTTAGTTTCTATAAAAGCAGTGAAACCTCATTCAAAATATCTTCTCTATCAAAGAAAGATTCTACTAAACTCACCTAGAGGATCTATTTGCTGGATATTACTGTATTGGAGATTGGCTCTCAGATAGTACTGAGCATTTAACCATGATAAACTCACCTAGAGGATCTAGTTGCTGGACATTACTGTATTGGCGATTAGCTCTCAGATAGTACTGAACATTTAACCATGATAAACTCACCTAGAGGATCTAGTTGCTGGACATTACTGTATTGGCGATTAGCTCTCAGATAGTACTGAACATTTAACCATGATAAACTCACCTAGAGGATCTAGTTGCTGGACATCACTGTATTGGCGATTGGCTCTCAGACAGCACTGAGCATTTAACCATGATAAACTCACCTAGAGGATCTAGTTGCTGGACATTACTGTATTGGTGATTAGCTCTCAGATAGTACTGAACATTTAACCATGATAAACTCACCTAGAGGATCTAGTTGCTGGACATTACTGTATTGGCATTAGCTCTCAGATAGTACTGAGCATTTAACCATGATAAACTCACCTAGAGGATCTAGTTGATGGACATTACTGTATTGGAGATTGGCTCTCAGATAGTACTGAACATTTAACCATGATAAACTCACCTAGAGGATCTAGTTGCTGGACATTACTGTATTGGCGATTGGCTCTCAGATAGTACTGAGCATTTAACCATGATAAACTCACCTAGAGGATCTAGTTGCTGGACATTACTGTATTGGAGATTGGCTCTCAGATAGTACTGAACATTTAACCATGATAAACTCACCTAGAGGATCTAGTTGCTGGACATTACTGTATTGGCGATTGGCTCTCAGATAGTACTGAGCATTTAACCATGATAAACTCACCTAGAGGATCTAGTTGCTGGACATTACTGTATTGGCGATTGGCTCTCAGATAGTACTGAGCATTTAACCATGATAAACTCACCTAGAGGATCTAGTTGCTGGAAATTACTGTATTGGAGATTGGCTCTCAGATAGTACTGAGCATTTAACCATAATAAACTCACCTAGAGGATGTAGTTGCTGGACATTACTGTATTGGCGATTGGCTCTCAGATAGTACTGAGCATTTAACCATGATAAACTCACCTAGAGGATCTAGCTGCTGGATATTACTGTATTGGAGATTGGCTCTCAGATAGTACTGAACATTTACTCATGATAAACTCACCTAGAGGATCTAGTTGCTGGACATTACTGTATTGGAGATTGGCTCTCAGATAGTACTGAGCATTTAACCATGATAAACTCACCTAGAGGATCTAGTTGCTGGACATTACTGTATTGGAGATTGGCTCTCAGATAGTACTGAACATTTAACCATGATAAACTCACCTAGAGGATCTAGTTGCTGGACATTACTGTATTGGAGATTGACTCTCAGATAGTGTTGAACATTTAACAATGATAAACTCACCTAGAGGATCTAGTTGCTGGACATTACTGTATTGGAGATTGGCTCTCAGATAGTACTGAGAATTTAACCATGATAAACTCACCTAGATGATCTAGTTGCTGGACATTACTGTATTGAGGATTGGCTCTCAGATAGTACTGAGCATTTAACCATAATAAACTCACCTAGAGGATCTAGTTGCTGGACATTACTGTATTGGCGATTGGCTCTCAGATAGTGCTGAGCATTTAACCATGATAAACTCACCTAGAGGATCTAGTTGCTGGACATTACTGTATTGGAGATTGGCTCTCAGATAGTGCTGAGCATTTAACCATGATAAACTCACCTAAAGGATCTAGTTGCTGGACATTACTGTATTGGAGATTGGCTCTCAGATAGTACTGAACATTTAACCATGATAAACTCACCTAGAGGATCTAGTTGCTGGACATTACTGTATTGGAGATTGGCTCTCAGATAGTACTGAACATTTAACCATGATAAATTCACCTAGAGGATCTAGTTGCTGGACATTACTGTATTGGCGATTGGCTCTCAGATAGTACTGAACATTTAACCATGATAAACTCACCTAGAGGATCTAGTTGCTGGACATTACTGTATTGGAGACTGGCTCTCAGATAGTACTGAACATTTAACCATGATAAACTCACCTAGAGGATCTAGTTGCTGGACATTACTGTATTGGCGATTGGCTCTCAGATAGTACTGAGAATTTAACCATGATAAACTCACCTAGAGGATCTAGTTGCTGGACATTACTGTATTGGAGATTGACTCTCAGATAGTGCTGAACATTTAACCATGATAAACTCACCTAGAGGATCTAGTTGCTGGACATTATTGTATTGGAGATTGACTCTCAGATAGTAATGAATATTTAACCATGATCAACTCACCTAGATGATCTAGTTGATGGACATTACTGTATTGGCGATTGGCTCTCAGATAGTACTGAGCATTTAACCATGATAAACTCACCTAGAGGATCTAGTTGCTGGACATTACTGTATTGGCGATTGGCTCTCAGATAGTACTGAGCATCACTCACCTAGAGGATCTATTTGCTGGACATTACTGTATTGGCGATTGGCTCTCAGATAGTGCTGAGCATTTAACCATGATAAACTCACCTAGAGGATCTAGTTGCTGGACATTACTGTATTGGTGATTGGCTCTCAGAAAGTGCTGAGCATTTAACCATGATAAATTCAACAAGAGGATCTAGTTGCTGGACAATACTGTATTGGTGATTGGCTCTCAGAAAGTGCTGAGCATTTAACCATGATAAACTCACCTAGATGATCTAGTTGCTGGACATTACTGTATTGGTGATTGGCTCTCAGATAGTACTGAACATTTAACCATGATAAACTCACCTAGAGGATCTATTTGCTGGACATTACTGTATTGGAGATTGGCTCTCAGATAGTACTGAACATTTAACCATGATAAACTCACCTAGAGGATCTAGTTGCTGGACATTACTGTATTGGCGATTGGCTCTCAGATAGTACTGAGCATTTAACCATGATGTTGCTGAAACATAACATGTAAAGTATGTGTAACACACAGCATATACATAACCTGTTAGGAGTGAAGCGTATGTGAGCAGTCTAGCTAGCTCAGTTGGTGTCAGACTGTCTATGCATTGTTTGTCCTGTCTCACTGGTACCCAATGAGAGCTGTAATGTATATCTCTATACCAAGTAATAGTCATATCTGGTACCTAACGGAGGCTGTGATGTATATTTATATATCAAGTAACACTCATATCTAGTACCTAATGGAGGCTGCGTTGTATATCTCTATACCAAGTAACAGTCATATCTGGTATGTAATGGAGACTGTGATGTATATCTATAAACCAAGTAACAGTCATACCTGGTACCTAATGCAGGCTGTGATGTATATCTATATACCAAGTAACAATCATATCTGGTACCTAATGGAGGCTGTGATGTATATCTATAAACCAAGTAACAGTCATACCTGGTACCTAATGGAGGCTGTGATGTATATCTATAAACCAAGTAACAGTCATATCTGGTACCTTATGGAGACTGTGATGTATATCTATATACCAAGTAGCAGTCATATCTGGTACCTAATGGAGGCTGTGATGTATATCTATATACCAAATAACAGTCATATCTGGTAACCAATGGAGACTGTGATGTATATCTATATACCAAGTAACACTCATATCTGGTACCTAATGGAGGCTGCGATGTATATCTCTATACCAAGTAACAGTCATATCTGGTACCTAATGCAGGCTGTGATGTATATCTATATACCAAGTAACAGTCATACCTGGAACCTAATGGAGGCAGTGATGTATATCTATATACCAAGTAACAGTCATATCTGGTTCCAATTGGAAGTTGTGATGTATATCTATATACCAAGTAACATTGATATTTGGTCCCTAATGGAGGCTGTGATGTATATCTCTATACAAAGTAACAGTCATATCTGGTAACTGATGGAGGCTGTGATGTATATCTATATACCAAGTAACAGTCATATCTGGTACCTAATGGAGGCTGTGATGTATATCTATATACCAAGTAACAGTCATATCTGATAACTTATGGGGACTGTGATGTATATCTATATACCAAGTAACATCCATATCTGGTACCTGATGGAGGATGTGATGTATATCTATATACCAAGTAACATCCATATCTGGTGCCTAATGGAGGCTGTGATGTATATCTATATACCAAGTAACAGTCAAATCTATATACCAAGTAGCAGTCATATCTGGTACCTAATGGAGGCTGTGATGTATATTTATATACCAAGTAGCAGTCATATCTGGTAACTAATGGAGGCTGTGATGTATATCTATATACTGATTAACAGTCATATCTGGTACCTAATGGAAGTTGTGATGTATATCTATATATATCAAGTAACAGTCATATCTGGTACCTAATGGAGGTAATGATGTATATCTATATACTAAGTAACAGTTATATCTGGTACCAAATGGAGTCTGTGATGTATATCTAAAAACCGAGTAACAGTCATATCTGGTAAATAATGGAGGTTGTGATGTATATCTATATTCTAAGTAACAGTCATATCTGGTACCTTATGGAGACTGTGATGTATATGAATATTCAAATTAACATCCGTATCTGGTGCCTAATGGCGGCTGTGATGTATATCTATATACTGAGCAACAGTCATATCTGGTACCTAATAGAGGCTGTGATGTATATCTCTATACCAAGTAACATTCATATCTGGTACATAATGGAGGCTGTGATGTTTATCTATATAAGGAGTAACAGTCATATCTGGTCCCTAATGGAGGCTGTGATGTATATCTTTATACCAAGCAACAGTCATATCAATATTCCAAGTAACATTCATATCTGGTACCTAATGGAGGCTGTAATGTATATCTATATACCAAGTAACAGTCATATCTGGTAACTTATGGAGACTGTGATGTATATCTTTATACCAAGTAACATCCATATCTGGTGCCTAATGGAGGTTGTGATGTATATCTCTATACCAAGTAACAGTCATATCTATATACCAAGTTACATTCATATCTGGTACCTAATTGAGGCTGTGATGTATATGTATATACCAAGTAACAGTCATATCTGGTACCGAATAGAGGCTGTGATGTATATCTGTATACCAAGTTACATCTATATCTGGTACCTAATGAAGGCTGTGATGTTTATCTCTATACCAAGTAACAGTCATATTTGGAAACTAATGGAGGCTGTGATGTATATCTATATCCCAAGGAACAGTCATATCCGGTACCTAATGGAGGCTGTGATGTATATCTCTATACCAAGTAACAGTCATATCTGGTACCTAATGGAGGCTGTGATGTATATATATATACTAAGTAACAGTCATATCTGGTACCTAATGGAGGCTGTGATGTATATCTATATACCAAGTAGCGGTCATATCTGGTATCCTAATGGAGGCTGTGATGTATATCTATATACCGAGTAAAATTCATATCTGGTACATAATGGAAACTGTGATGTATATCTCTATACCAAGTAACATTCATATCTGGTACCTAATGGAGGCTGTGATGTATATCTATATACAAAGTAACAGTCATATCCGGAAACTTATGGGGACTGTGATGTATATCTATATACCAAGTAACATCCATATCTGGTGCCTAATGGAGGCAGTGATGTATATCTATATACCAAGTAGCATTCATATCTGGTACATAATGGAGGCTGTGATGTATATCTATATACCAAGTAACAGTCATATCTGGTACTTAATGGAGGCTGTGATGTATATCTATATACAAAGTAACGGTCATATCTGGTACCTAATGGAGGCTGTGATGTATATCTATATACCAAGTAATAGTCATATCTGGTACCTAATGGAGACTGTGATGTTTATCTATATACCAAGTAAGATTCATATCTGATACCTAATGGAGACTGTGATGTATATCTATATACCTAGTAACAGTCATACCTGGTTCCTAATGGGGACTGTGATGTATATCTATATACCAAGTAACAGTCATACCTGGTTCCTAATGGAGACTGTGATGTATATCTATATACCAAGTAACAGTAATATCTGGTACCTAATGGAGGCTGTGATGTATATCTATATACCAAGTAACAGACGTATCTGGTACCTAATGGAGACTGTGATGTATATCAGTATACAAAGTAACATCCATATCTGGTACCTAATGGAGGCTGTAATGTATATCAGTATACAAAGTAACAGTCGTATCTGGTACCTAATGGAGGCTGTGATGTATATATATATATACCAAGTAACAGTCATATCTGGTACCTAATGGAGGCTGTGATGTATATCTATATACAAAGTTACAGTCATATCTGGTACCTAATGGAGGCTGTGATGTATATCTTTATACAAAGTAACAGTCGTATCTGGTATCTAATGGAGACTGTGATGTATATCTATATACCAAGTAACATTCATATCTGGTACCTAATGGAGGCTGTGATGTATATATATATACCAAGTAATATTCATATCTGGTACCTAATGGAGGGTGTAATGTATATCAGTATACAAAGTAACAGTCGTATCTGGTACCTAATGGAGGCTGTGATGTATATCTTTATACCAAGTAACAGTCATACCTGGTTCCTAATGGAGACTGTGATGTATATCTATATACCAAGTAACAGTCATATCTGGTACCTAATGGAGGCTGTGATGTATATCTATATACGAGGTAACAGTCATATCTGGTACCTAATGGAGGCTGTGATGTATATCTTTATACAAAGTAACAGTCGTATCTGGTACCTAATAGAGACTGTAATTTATATCAGTATACAAAGTAACAGTCGTATCTAGTACCTAATGGAGGCTGTGATGTTTATCTTTATACCAAGTAACAGTCATACCTGGTTCCTAATGGAGACTGTGATGTTTATATATATACCAAGTAACATTCATATCTGGTACTTAATGGAGGCTGTGATGTATATCTATATACAAAGTAACAGTCATATCTGGTACCTAATGGAGGATGTGATGTATATCTTTATACAAAGTAACAGTCATATCTGGTACCTAATGGAGACTGTGATGTATATCTATATACCGAGTAACTTTCATATCTGGTACCTAATGGAGGCTGTGTTGTATATATAATATATATACCAAGTAACATTCATATCTGGTACCTAATGGAGACTGTGATGTATATTTATATACAAAGTAACAGTCGTATCTGGTACCTAATGGAGGCTGTGATGTATATCTATATACCAAGTAACATCCATATCTGGTGCTTAATGGAGACTGTGATGTATATCTATATACCAAGTAACATTCATATCTGTTACCTAATGGAGGCTGTGATGTATATATATATACCAAGTAACATTCATATCTGGTACCTAATGGAGGCTGTAATGTATATCAGTATACAAAGTAACAGTCGTATCTGGTACCTAATGGAGGCTGTGATGTATATCTTTATACCAAGTAACAGTCATACCTGGTTCCTAATGGAGACTGTGATGTATATCTATATACCAAGTAACAGTCATATCTGGTACCTAATGGAGGCTGTGATGTAAATCTATATACAATGTAACAGTCATATCTGGTACCTAATGGAGGCTGTGATGTATATCTTTATACAAAGTAACAGTCGTATCTGGTACCTAATGGAGGCTGTAATTTATATCAGTATACAAAGTAACAGTCGTATCTGGTACCTAATGGAGGCTGTGATGTATATCTTTATACCAAGTAACAGTCATACCTGGTTCCTAATGGAGACTGTGATGTATATCTATATACCAAGTAACATTCATATCTGGTACTTAATGGAGGCTGTGATGCATATATAAATACAAAGTAACAGTCATATCTGGTACCTAATGGAGGCTGTGATGTATATCTTTATACAAAGTAACAGTCATATCTGGTACCTAATGGAGACTGTAATGTATATCTATATACCGAGTAACATTCATATCTGGTACCTAATGGAGGCTGTGATGTATATATATATATACCAAGTAACATGCATATCTGATACCTAATGGAGACTGTGATGTATATCTATATACAAAGTAACAGTCGTATCTGGTACCTAATGGAGGCTGTGATGTATATATATATACCAAGTAACATCCATATCTGGTGCCTAATGGAGACTGTGATGTATATCTATAAAGGATGTCAACGAATATTCGGATATTCGAATATTCGGTCATACGTCCGAATATTCGAATGTCATATTGATATTCGAATATTCGCAACAAAAAAAAATATTAAAAAAATATAGTAAATTCAAGTTGTTTTCTTTTTTTATTTTCAATTTCAATATTTTTGCCACAAATGGTTTCGAAAGGTGTTATATCAACCAGGTTAAGACACGGTAATTATCGATTTCCTCCAAAGACGGGTGTCAATTGGACGTTGTCAAGGTGATAAAGAGTCCTGATCGGTAATCCTTTAATTGTTTGCCTTAGGCAATTTTAATTATCGATCTACCTTTACGGTCCGTTGTAAATCACCCTGTTTTGAAAAGGTGAGAGCAAGTTTGTTTATTTACCAATCTTATACCTAATTGAAGAGCACACTTCTTTGATTTGAAGGCCGTTTATGTACTTGTGAATAATGAATGCGCTAAGTAGTAGACGAATTTACTTATATATATATATAATTTTTTTTTTTTTATGTTTGTTTTTCAATTTCATTTATAAATAGTTAATTACTTATAAACTATACAAACATACGAACATTTAACTTAGTAAAGCTAATATAACATAGCATTTATTAATTTATTATTATTAATTATGCATCATCAAGTTCCACGTCATGTTGAATCTTGACGACAATGATATTCCAATTGTTTGCTTTTGAGTATTTATACATCAGCACCGTTTCCGCTGAAAGAGAAAGTAACAAATATGGCGAGTAAAAACGTTCGAGATAGAAAGTTGATGATTATTTATTTTTAAAATCTTGACCGAATATATTCGAATATTCGTTCGAAAGAATGACCGAATATTCGAATATCAATATTGCCATTCGTTGCCATCCTTAATATCTATATACCAAGTATCATTCATATCTGGTACCTAATGGAGACTGTGATGTATATGTATATACCGAGTAACATTCATATCTGGTACCTAATGGAGGCTGTGATGTATATCTATATACAAAGTAACAGTCATAACTGGTACCTAATGGAGGCTGTGATGTATATCTATATACCAAGTAACAGTCATATCTGGTACCTAATGGGGGCTGTGATGTATATCTATATACCGAGTAACATTCATATCTGGTACCTAATGGGGGCTTTGATGTATATCTATATACCGAGTAACATTCGTTTCTGGTGTCTAATGGAGACTGTGATGTATATGTATATACCGAGTAACATTCATATCTGGTACCTAATGGACACTGTGATGTATATGTATATACCGAGTAACATTCATATCTGGTACCTAATGGAGGCTGTGATGTATATCTATATACAAAGTAACAGTCGTATCTGGTACCTAATGGAGGCTGTGATGTATATCTATAAACCAAGTAACAGTCATAGCTGGTACCTAATGGGGGCTGTGATGTATATCTATATACCGAGTAACATTCATATCTGGTACCTAATGGAGACTGTGATGTATATCTATAAACCAAGTAACAGTCGTATCTGGTACCTAATGGGGGCTGTGATGTATATCTATATACCGAGTAACATTCATTTCTGGTACCTAATGGAGACTGTGATGTAGATCTATAAACCAAGTAACAGTCATATCTGGTACCTAATGGGGGCTGTGATGTATATCTATATACCAAGTAACATTCATATCTGGTACCTAATGGAGACTGTGATGTATATCTATATACCAAGTAACAGTCATATCTGGTACCTAATGGAGGCTGTGATGTATATCTATATATCAAGTAACAGTCAAACAGACCCTAATCCGTTCAAGTACACCAAAAATGCATTTCAATTGCGTTCGTTTTGCGTGTCAAATGCGTTTGTTTTGCATTTGAAATGCATTTTAGTTTCGTTAATGGTTTGCATTTTTTTATGATAAACGTTAGAGAAAATACGAAAATGCAGTTCAAAACGATAGTGAACGCATTTTAACTTGCCTTTGCATTCGAATCGTTTAGCATGTATCGTTTACCGTGTATCTTTTACCATTTAACGTTTACACGACATGTTCACCAATCGCATCATCTCTGGTTGTCCAATTGTAACACCACAGTAGAATAAATAATAAGAACTAGATATTTAAAGAAATCGCTGGGTTTTATATGATAATATATTAATTAAATAAATTGAAATAATATTGATTAAAATCTTTCTGAAATATTGATTAAAATCATTTTGAAATATTTCTAACTAAGCCACCCTATGTTAGTTATGGTCTACCATATAGTTGATGATTTGTAGCGTGACAGCAGATTAATATGTTACATAAAACTCAATCATTGAAATTTAATACACATGGTACGGGGCATGTCAATTACATCAGATAAATACGTTACGGTCATGTAATCATTAGATTGGCCAAACATTGCCAGACTGGTTTACACTAACATTATTACGGTATCGAAAAAGTATATAGTAAATAAATGTGAACCAGTCCGTGTTTTTTTATATCTGCAGTGGTGTATAATCTGCTATTATGCATTATTTACAGGTATTTTTCCAATTTTAATTCCAGTTATGAATTTCGATAGATTGTCATGTTAAACAATTATAACAAATCATTAAACAAAATGATTTATATAATCCGCAAAGATAAATATATTTACAAATACACATGCCTTAATTTATGTAGCGAGCGCACACACTTTATGTCTATTACTCCAACACAATTTATTTTTGACCTCGTGGCAATGTGCAATGTCGTCACTCTGACAGTTTCTTGCGTCATTTAACGTCGCGTTCTATTTCACTATGGTAAATGCATGGGGGAGGCGGAGATGTTTCCATAAAAAAAGATGCCTTTAAGGGTAAAAGTTTTATGTCTTGTAAAAATCGCTGGTACATGTACTACCGACGCTTTCAAGGACTTTTATATACATTACACCGATAGAATTCCTCTGATATCCTTCCATCAAAAATTTCCAAGATACCCACTTAGTGAATAAAATGTTTGTTTCACTGGTGACGTCATCAGACATTGACACAAGGTGATAGTGAAAGGGACAGCGTGTTCATTCTGTACACACATTTATTTATGTGTAGTTATTAATAACTCTATCAGCTTAATAGTAATCTTTTTTTGACAAATGCCTATATTGAAAACAAACATTTTGGAAGACACCCAGTAACAAACAAACACCAACCCTTTACGTGTGTTTGTTATATATATATATGAACTATTTTTTTATACAATTTTGGAAAAGCCCTAAGGGTTTTTGGTGTAACAAACAGATTTTCTAAAATTGCATGAAAACTTTTCCTGATTGGCAATCATATTACAGAACAGCAACATAAATCGGTGTTCAGAAAATTAAATCAGCTAATTGGGGTAGTTGTGTAAGCAGGTCATGCGTCAACTGATTGTTTTATCACACTTTTACAAGTAAAGAAACGATGCCCGAGGCAATGTTTTTTCACGGGTAATTCGGGATTAAAACTTAAAACAAAGAAATTAAATTAAAGTTACAGGTATAGCAATTTAAAGATTTTAAATGACAAAGAGAGCAATCATTTCGTTTAATTATTTATTTCATTCTCAATATAACTACGACAATATTAGAGGATATCCGAATCTTTATTATTTGATGCGTTTAAGTTTGCATTATCGTTTTGCATCGTTCATGGATCGTTCGCCCTTTTATATCAAGTAACAGTCATATCTGGTACCTAATGGAAGCTGTGATGTATATCTCTATACCAAGTAACAGTCATATCTGGTACCTAATGAAAGCTGTGATGTATATCAGTATACAAAGTAACAGTCATATCTGGTACCTAATCGGGGCTGTGATATATATCTATATACAAAGTAACAGTCATATCTGGTACCTAATGGAGGCTGTGATGTATATCTATATATCAAGTAACAGTCATATCTGGTACCTAATGGAGGCTGTGATGTATATCTTTATACCAAGTAACATCCATATCTGGTGCCTAATGGAGGCTGTGATGTATATCTCTATATCAAGTTACAGTCATATCTGGTACCTAATGGAAGCTGTGATGTATATATATATTCCAAGTAACATTCATATCTGGTACCTAATGGAGGCTGTGATGTATATCTATATACAAAGTAACAGTCATATCTGGTACCTAATGGAGGTTGTGATGTATAACTCTATACCAAATAACAGTCATATCTGGTACATAATTGAGGCTGTGATATACATCTCTATACTAAGTAACATCATATCTTGTACCTAATGGAGGCTGTGATGTATATCACTATACTAAGTAACAGTCATATCTGGTACCTAATGGTGGCTGTGTTGTATATCTATATACCAAGTAGCAGTCATATCTGGTATCAAATGGAGGCTGTGATGTATATCTCTATACCAAGTAGCATTCATATCTGGTACCTAATTGAGGTTGTGATGTATATCTATATACAAAGTAACAGTCATATCTGGTACCTAATGGAGGCTGTGATATATATCTATATACCAAGTAACAGCCATATCTGGTACATAATGGAGGCTGTGATGTATATCTCTATACCAAGTTAAAGTCATATCTGGTACCTAATGGAGGCTGTGACATATATCTATATACCAAGTAACAGTCATATCTGGTACCTAATGGAGACTGTGATGTATATCTCTATACTAAGTAACATTCATATCTGGTACCTAATTGAGGCTGTGATGTATATCTCTATACCAAGTAACAGTCATATCTGGTACTTAATGGAGGCTGTGATGTATATCTCTATACCAAGTAACAGTTATATTTATATACCAAGTAACATTCATATCTGGTACCTAATTGAGACTGTGATGTATATCTCTATACCAAGTAACAGTCATATCTGGTACCTAATGGAGACTGTGATGTATATCTCTATACCAAGTAACAGTCATATCTGGTACCTAATGGAGACTGTGATGTATATCTCTATACCAAGTAACAGTCATATCTGGTACCTAATGGAGACTGTGATGTATATCTCTATACCAAGTAACAGTCATATGTGGTATCTAATGGAGACTGTGATGTATATCTATATTCCAAGTAACAGTCATATCTGGTACCGAATGGAGACTGTGATGTATATCTCTATACCAAGTAACAGTCATATATGGTACCTAATGGAGGCTGTGATGTATTTCTGTATACCAAGTAACATTCATATCGGGTACCTAATGGAGGCTGTGATGTATATCTATATACCAAGTAACATTCATATCTGGTACCTAATGGAGACTGTGTTGTATATATATATACAAAGTAACAGTCATATCTGGTACCTAATGGAGGATGTGATGTATATCTATATAGCAAGTAACAGTCATATCTGGCACCTAATGGAGGCTGTGATGTATATCTATATACAAAGTAACAGTCATATCTGGTACCTAATGGAGGCTGTGATGTATATCTATATTCCAAGTAACAGTCATATCTGGTACCTTATGGGGGCTGTGATGTATATCTATATACAAAGTAACAGTCATATCTGGTACCTAATGGAGGATGTGATGTATATCTATATAGCAAGTAACAGTCATATCTGGCACCTAATGGAGGCTGTGATGTATATCTATATACCAAGTAACAGTAATATCTGGTACCTAATGCAGGCTGTGATATATATCTATATACAAAGTAACAGTCATATCTGGTACCTAATGGATACTGTGATGTTTATCTATATATCAAGTAACAGTCATATCTGGTACCTAATGGAGACTGTGATGTATATCATATACAAAGTAACAGTCGTATCTGGTACCTAATGGAGACTGTAATGTATATCATATACAAAGTAACAGTCATATCTGGTACCTTATGGGGGCTGTGATGTATATCTATATACAAAGTAACAGTCATATCTGGTACCTAATGGAGACTGTGATGTATATCATATACGAAGTAACAGTCATATCTGGTACGTAATGGGGGCTGTGATGTATATCTATATACAAAGTAACAGTCATATCTGGTTCCTAATGGAGACTGTGATGTTTATCTATATATCAAGTAACAGTCATATCTGGTACCTAATGGAGACTGTGATGTATAACATATACAAAGTAACAGTCGTATCTGGTACCTAATGGAGGCTGTGATGTATATCTATATACAAAGTAACAGTCATATCTGGTACCTAATGGAGGATGTGATGTATATCTATATACCAAGTAACTTTCATATCAGGTACCTAATGGAGGCTGTGATGTATATCTATATACCAAGTAGCAGTCATATCTGGTACATAATGGAGGCTGTGATGTATATCTATATACCAAGTAACAGTCATATCTGGTACCTAATGGAAGTTGTAATGTATATCTATATAAAAAGTAACAGTCATATCTGGTACCTAATGCAGGCTGTGATGTATATCTATATACAAAGTAACAGTGATATCTGGTACCTAATGGAGGCTGTGATGTATATCTATATACCAAGTAACAGTCATATCTGGCACCTAATGGAGACTGTGATGTATATCTATATACCAAGTAACATTCATATCTGGTACCTAATGGAGGCTGTGATGTAAATCTATATACCAAGTAACATTCATATCTGGTACCTAATGGAGGCTGTGATGTATATCTATATACCAAGTAACATTCATATCTGGTACCTAATGGAGGCTGTGATGTAAATCTATATACCAAGTAACATTCATATCTGGTACCTAATGGAGGCTGTGATGTATATCTATATACCAAGTAACAGTCATATCTGGTACCTATATCTATATACCAAGTAACAGTCATATCTGGTACCTAATGGAAGCTGTGATGTATATCTATATACCAAGTAACAGTCATATCTGGTACCTAATGGAGGCTGTGATGTATATCTATATACCAAGTAACATTCATATCTGGTACCTAATTGAGGCTGTGATATAAATCTCTTTACTAAGTAACATCATATCTGGTACCTAATGGAGGCTGTGATGTATATCTATATACCAAGTAACAGTCAGATCTGGTACCTAATGGAGGCTGTGATGTTTATATATATACCAAGTAACATTCATATCTGGTACCTAATGGAGGCTGTGATGTATATCTATATACCAAGTAACAGTCATATCTGGTACCTAATGGAGGCTGTGATGTTTATCTATATACCAAGTAACAGTCATATCTGGTACCTAATGGAGTCTGTGATGTATATCTATATACCAAGTAACATTCCTATCTGGTACCTAATGGAGGCTGTGATGTATATCTATATACCAAGTAACAGTCAGATCTGGTACCTAATGGAGGCTGTGATGTTTATCTATATACCAAGTAACAGTCATATCTGGTACCTAATGGAGGCTGTGATGTATATCTATATACCAAGTAACATTCATATCTGGTACCTAATGGAGGCTGTGATGTATATCTATATACCAAGTAACAGTCATATCTGGTACCTAATGGAGGCTGTGATGTATATCTATATACAAAGTAACATTCACACTGGTACCTAATGGAGGCTGTGATGTTTATCTATATCCCAAGTAACAGTCATACCTGGTACCTAATGGAGGCTGTGATGTATATATATATACTAAGTAACATTCATATCTGGTACCTAATGGAGACTGTGATGTATATCTATATACCAAGTACCAGTCATACCTGGTACCTAATGGAGGCTGTGATGTATATCTATATACCAAGTATCAGTCATGTTATCTCATCTCTATAAACATTTTGTGATGGTTCCAAGTTCGTTGGGAAATATGTCACAATCTGACTAGTATAATAATTGAGGGTATTTCTGCAACAATGTTAAATTTCAAACAAAATGCCATCATCTCTTTATGGGCTATTAATCTTTAGAACAAAAGCATAATGATATGATTATCATCAGTGACAACATCTGTTGAAGACTAAAGGTTATTAATACTGAAAGCATTTACTTTTGGCATTTGTGGAATTCTTTTCGTCTTCCTCATTCATCCTGGAATACAGGGTGGTGTCATTTCTCGTTAGGGGTAGATACTCACTCCGGTTACCATTTCTACATGTATATATATAAATATGCTTATCAACTTTTGAAATACACATGAAACATACATTAAACATACATGAAACATACATGAAACATACATATAAATGCCAGTTTACACATGATTTATATGTACCATACTTTCACATACAATATAAATAATTTTGCCACTTTAAGTTCTGTACACATATGTATTTATATATAATTATATGAATAACAACATGCATTCCAGTGCTTAGTTAGACCATAAACAGGAGGTGTTCTGTGGCCTAGTGGTAAAGGTGCAGTCTCAAGATAATTTACCTCTCAAAGAAAAGGTTGTGGGTTTGATTTGAATTTTGCCAGTGAATTGCAGAGAGGTGGTTCATGGCAAAGAATGCAATGTCATGAAATGTGACGACTCAGGTAAGAAAAGTTCTGTAACTTTCTTTAATATTTAAATAATTGATATGCAATTAGCACATCATTCCCGTCATACTGCCTACTGTTAAGTGGTAATATTGGAATTATGCACTAAGCTTACTTTTTTCTAAGTTATGAAAAAGTGACATGAGTGACTTCCACATCCAAGTCATTAATTAAGTGATTTGCACATTTGGCTATTAAACTATTTAAAACTTGAGATGGGAAAAAACATTAGTGACACTCATTGTTATAAAATAGTGTCAAATTAATTTTTTGTTAGATCATTCGCTGCAATTTCACAGAAATAAAAAGGAAATGAATGTGTGATTGTTCTACTCAGATTCATTCTCTGAGGTCTTTCTTCATCATTAAAATGGGATGCTATATAGAACTTGTAAACTGTTGAAAATGGTGTTAAACCCCATAAAAACAAATAATATTTACACATATAATTTATGAAAACACATAAAATTTATTAAAAAGTTCTATATGTAAGCACATATACCTATATGCATGTATATTTATAAGTACTGGCATGTTAAAAGTTCTATATGCACACATATGTACCCATACACATTTATATTTATAATTATTAACATGTATCCATTCCATTTCTAAATTTGATTATTTTTTTAACCATTAACAATGAAAAAAGGAAAATGGAAAAGAAAAGATATTTATCTGAAGATTTTATAGTCAAGCCCTCCCCCCCACCCCCCACACAAAAAACAAAAATTATAAATAAATAAAATAAAAAAATAAAATATAAAAGAAACTCTCCATATGCCCAACAACTGAAAAAAAAAATTATGAATACAAGGGAATTTTTTTTTTCAATTGTTGGGCATATAGAGATTTTTTTAAAGTTTTTTTGGAGAATGGAGGATTGAGGGAGTATTTAAGGTGCCGTACCCCTGTGATTAAAACGAAAGTACTGAGAGAAAATGTAAGTCTGCAACATTTGAAAACTCTTCATGAAAAAAGCAACCCTGGTCGCATATCAATGTCAGTGCCGGGATAAGAGGTCCTGCTTCCGATAAGGACACACAATGCAGCATCTCACAAACCAAAAGTAATACAGTTTTCAAATCAAAGTGACAAGAACCATGTAAACAACAATCGCCTCATTCTAACATGTCAGGTGACAATAGAAAGCTGTTAAATAATAGCAAGATATATGCCATTTCACAAGTAAAAACAACTGGAAATGAGAGAAAATCACTATCCCACATAGAGATAGGAATCTTATTATAGCGGATTGCATTTTAAATGACATTACTTTATTCCAGATGGTATACATCTCAACAGGTCTGACACTAGAATGTTGGTTGCCATAATAAATTATCATGTCCAAATAGTGAACCATGTCATTGAAATAATAGCAAGAATTTTGTAATGTCACTGGTAAGTGTTGCATGCCCCCCAAATTGTCATTGAAAAATAACAATATAATTATGTTATAATAGGTAGCGACTGGTATGGCTCTTATCGATTTCATGTTTCATGTTTTTTTTACATTAAAGTGTGACCTTGACCTTTGTGTAACCTTGACCTTGACATCTGATGTAATGGTCTGGGTATTTCAACAGTTAAATGCTGCTGAAACATCATCATGACATGCTGATCACTTTTGTCAAGCTATTTTAAAATCCCTAAATGTAAGACAAAGTTACAGAATCAATTGTTGATAAATTGAGCCAAGTGTTTTTGAAATACATCCATGTATGATAAAGTTGGACTTGAAATCTCAGATTCAAACAGATTCAAAGTGTTGTCATACATACTAAAAGTGTGACCTTGACCTTTGAGGTATGGGTCAAGTCTTACTTATGACACATCGTCATGTCATCTTGATAAATTGAGGCAAAGTCACAGACCAGACACACAGTATCAAACAAATTGAAAGTGTGACCTTGATCTTTGAGGAAAGGTTCTGGGTCTTACATGCAACACTTAATTATGTCATGTTGATCAACTGAGCCAAGTGTTTTTAAAATTTATCAATAGATGACAGATCAGACAAGAAATGTCAAAATGACTGAAAGTGTTGTCAAACAAAGTTAATTGTGACCTTGACCTTTGAAGTGGGAGTTTGGGTATTAAGTGCAACAGGTCGTCATGTTATGTTGATCATTTATAAGTATTTATAAAAATCCATCTATGCGTGACAAAGTTGCAGGCCGGACACGAAATCTCACACAGATTCAAAGTGTTGTCAAACTCAAATTGTGACCTTGACCTTTGAGGTATGGGAGTGGGTCTTACTCGCAACACTTCATCATGTTATGTTGATCAATTGTAGCAAGTAACATTAAAACCCATCTATGCATGACAAAGTTACAGGCCGGACACAAAATCTCACAGACTCAAAGTGTTGTTAAACAAACTCAAATTGTGACCTTGACCTTTGAGGTACAGGTGAGGGTCTTACTCGTGACACATTGTCATGTTATGTTGATCATTTGTAGCAAGTATTTATAAAATCCATCTATGCATGACAAAGGTACAGGTCGGAAACAAAATACCAGACGGAAGGACAGACGGACGGACCGACGGACGCTGAGAATTCTAAATCTCACACAGACTCAAAGAGTATTCAAACAAACTCGAATTGTGACCTTGACCTTTGAGGAACGGGTGTGGGTCTTACTTGCAACACGTCGTCATGTTATGTTGATCATTTGTACCAAGTATCAACAAAATCCATCTATGCATGACAAAGATACAGGTCGGAAACAAAATACCAGACGGAAGGACAGATGGACGGACCGACAGACGCTGAGAATTCTATATGCCACCCCAAAAATGTTGGGGGGGTGGGGGGGTATAAAAAGCAGACGCATGGATGCAACTCACAATGGAAACAATTATCGCGCTAAACTTAACACACCCTATGAGACAAAACCATGTCGGCTGGCAGTCAAGCTAGATTTGGAAGACAGACGTACTGTGAGAACTGTGGACACTATAACCATATGATTGCAAATTGTAGTCTATCAAGACGCCAGCAGGGGAACAACAACCAACACTCACCCCTTCACTTATATATAGTTACAGATATCGCATATTTTAACTATTTTGCTATACTTGTAAAAGTGTATAGTGTACATGTACAGACAACAAATTTAAATCAACCTTAAATACATGTTTACAAAGGAATGTAGGTCAATTACAAATCAAAGTGAGTATGTCAAATTAGATAATATAAGTACTAATTCATCTGATATAATGTTGCTAATTAACGAAAAACAGATCACAAATAGACTGAATGTCAAAACATACGCGAAGTTGATAATTGTTGGGAATCTTGTTTATCATCTTCAAATGAATATATGCAAAATAACGTTTAATACTTCGATAATAACCATACCAGTCGATATATCTGCAGGCTCAGATACTTATAAATTGAATAGGCTGATACATAATGATAATACTGGTGGAAAATGGAACCATCAGTACAAATATTAATGCTGATGATTATGTTGACTTAATAGTTACCGGACTTGATAATGGTGCATCTTCAAATGTGCATTTGCATACATCAAATGTGTTTAATTATACACTTGGGTCCCGTTATAACGCGGATCTTGGGGTCCACAAAATGAAACTGCGTTATAGAGATAATTACCTTGAAAAGTCCAAGTTAGTTATTCACACCTATTGTACTGTCCTACTCTAAGTGAATGGTATTGTTTGCATTGTACTGTGATATAACACGAATTTGGTTACAACAGATACACTTAGATATATATATATATATAATTAATAAATAAAAAAATACTAAGGTTAATATAAACATACAACATTATATTTCCAAAACTTGATGAAATCTAAGTCAATGTAATTCAACTGGATTGTTGAAACATTTTTATCACTAAGTATTGAATTAAGACAGTAACGTACGGATACCCAATTTTAAATTCAATTGTAAGGATAGTATATTTAAAGGGAATATATCAGGGGTTTTCAAAACCAAATATTTTTACCCTATATATCATGTCTATATACACTCACTGACCCTGTATTGCCAATAGAATATATTTTTAATCATGCCAAAATAATATATTGAAAAGAGGTTTCCTAACTTGGGCTATGCTCCTAGGTTACACTAAAATAGATTCCCTGTTTAAAATTGCAAAACATTTTGTGACATATTAAATGAGTGACATGAGTACATTTTGATTTCAAGTTGATCCATTATACAGGTTAACACGTAGTTAAATTGTTTGATCAAAGAGAGAGTCTGAATGATGAAGTAATGGTTGTCAAGCAGTATTTTTTTTTTTTAATACTTTCTATTTTTAGAATGGAAATTTCGTTTCAAGTTTACCATTCCAAATTAAATTTGGTTTTGTTATGTTTTGGTGGATTTTACATACGAAACCATTCGACTTTTATTAATTAAAGATAACTGAGATGCTTTTTTTTTCCATTTATGTTTTATTTTTTAAGACATTCATAGGGTTTTTTCCTGATATACTCCCTTTAAAGTATAACATTCCATATCGAAGACGTTGCAATTTAGAATGCGATGACATATAATCAATATGTATAGAAATAAAATATCCAAATAGTAAACCGTTTTTACTACACTTCATATATAGAGCGCCAAATGAAATTCAATCATGGATCGTGTCTTTTGAATCAATATTAGTGATCACTTAGATCTGGAAATCTATATGTTTGGGGATTTCAATAACAACTGTTTACTGGATACTTACGTTGAAAACTATAGTATAAAAAGATGGAATGACACTATTGTGAAATTTGGTCCTACACAAATGATTAAACCACAAACTAGAATATGTAAATCCAGTTCTACTATTATAGATCACATATATACAAATATGCCTGGTTATAGTGCCCATATACAGCATTAGAAATCACTATCCTGTTTGTTTAACACAGCGCATGGGTAGTATAAAATTGAAAGGAAATTGTCATGACACAATTAAGTACTGATGCTTCAAGAATTGCAATGAAACTATATTTTTGAATGACTTCGCCACTTGATGTTATTGAATACATTGATAATCCAAACCAATCTCTAACTCTATTAAATTCTATAATCGATTCAGTTCTTACTAAGCATGCACCTATGAATGAAAAAAGAGTTAGATATGACACCCAACCTGGTTGGTTTACAAATGAGATTAAGGAGGCATTAAGTATGAGGGATAAATTACACAAAAACAAAAGATTTGATGAATATAAACGAATGCGAAATAAAATATCATCAGTAATTAAGAAAAGTAAAAAGAATTCTATAGCAATGCTATTACAGATGAAAGTCCAAGTTATTTGGAAAAACATTGAAAGTATTGCAAGTACAGGGAAGGAAGTGAACATGGCGTTTTAATGCCGGACACCTTAATGACACACAAACTATTACAGGACAACTACGTTTACTGAACGTATTAAATAAACATTTTGTAAATATATCGCACATCATAATTACAAAAACATCTTTGTCAAAGACAATTTTTCAAAATTAGAATGTAAACTTGATACAAAATGACACAATAATGAATTCAGAATTGAACCAATAACTGTGTGAAAACTTATTGATAAACTTTAAATAAATAAGTCTACAGGCCTGAATGACATTTGACCTAGAATCCTTAAAATACTGTGGCGATTGTATAACTCCTGTAATTGCATCAATTATAAATAAATCAATAAACCAATGTATATTTCCAGATTCATTGAAAAAACATGTATAATTCCCATATACAAGGAAGGGAGGAGAAATACATGTAATCCAAATAATTACCGTCCCATATCCATATTGCCGACAATATCAAAAATATTTGAACAACATATAGCAAACCAGATACAAGACAATTTTGAAAAGTATAAAATTATTCATGATATGCAATCAGGATTTCAGGAAAATCACTCTTGCCAAAGTGCTTTGGCTCTTCTCATAGACACATGGCTTAGAGATGTAGATTCAGGAAATTATGTTGGTGCTGTATTTCATGATGTTCGCTATATATTAATTCACAAATTGAAACTTTACTATTTTTCAGAATTAGCTGTTCAACTGTTTAAATCATATCTCTTGAATAGAAAACAATTAATTGATCTTAGATCTTGGGATTACTACTTTTTCTTTTATATATGAATGACATCTCTTTTATTTCTGAAACTGGAAGTACTGATCTCTATGCTGATGATACAATATTATAAAACATCGAATAATATATTAGAAATACAAATTCAACTCCAGCACATATTATATTCAATAAGTAGATGGTGTACAAATAATAACATGTCATTACATCCTGAAAAAAACACACAAATGAATGGTAAATACTACGAAATTAAACTAAATTTAACCATTAACAATGTCTTTGTAGAAAATGTTACCACTCAGAAATCATTAGGAGTTTATATAAGACAATACCATATCATGGAAAACACAGCTTACTAAAATATGTGCCAAATTAAATTAAAAAATAGCCCTTCTTAAAAGAATATCATATTATTTAACATGTGAAATAAAAGCATTGTTTTACAATGCCTACCGGTACATAATGTCTACATTTGATTATTGTTGTATTGTTTGGGACCAAGGCAGTAGTATACAATATGCCGGTCTCAGGACACTCTTCTATCACCCAAAATGACCAGCTCATCCATTAAGCTCGCTGATCATTTTTAGGTGATAGAAAAGTTTCGCTGAGACCGGCATATTGTATACTACTATCCCCCACCCCACTAGACAGCCAAATCCTTAAAGGGAACCCAAAAATTGAAATCATTCGAATAACTCCATTATACATAAGCCCTCTTCATTTTGTAATCACGTCTCAACAACATTCTTTTTTACCATAATAACCGTATGGAAGTGTAGTAATTCCATCATCTGAAATATATCTTTTATTATCAAAACATGATAAACTAGCTTTATTTATTTCATAATTTTTTATCTGATGCTTCACTGATTTTATTGTTTTAATTGTGTGTATTTTCACACCTTTGTTAATTAAAGTATCTTATTATATTTTTCTTATCAACACCTTTGGTTATACCCTTACATTTTTTATATCTTTACCACCCGTTTTATATGAATACATCTTACTTCTCAAACTGATAAATTCTGTAATTGGAACATCCGCAGCCTCATCCTCCATCTTACCAATAACTTTTTTATTATCATCGAAGAAGAGTGGATTGTTTTTAGAGTAATCACTATTATCAAACAAGTTTTTATTCTCATACAAATCCTCATAAACATCTTTTGATTTAATTTCATAACACAAGGAATCAGTATCTGTGAATAATAATTTTACTTTATTTCTATCATACTTTTTAAGAATAAAATTGTAATGAAATCATACATTAAATATTTATTTAATTCTAAGATGGTCATTCCGACATTACAAGGACGATTAAGAACCAACTCCTCTTTTAAAAGTTGCTTTGGCTGCATGCTTTTCTAATACTCTTTCATCACGAGTTAATTTTAAATTGATTCTTTTTCTTAAGTTTTCCATTGTTTTTCCAAAAACAGAATTATTCATCAACTTAAAAAAATATTTTTCAAAAGCATTCTTAGCTATGTTCTTTTTGTGTGTTAAAGTCAATATATTCAGCCAACCAAGGTCTCTCATCAAACTGTAATACTCTATAAACTTTACCCAACTTCATTCCAAGATCAAGATAAAGTTTAAGGTTTTTCCTATGAACAACATATTTTTTCTTACCGGTATTAAATAAATAAGGAACCAACTTTGTTGTTCTATCACTACTTATGTCATATTTTTATTTTATTTTAACACAGAAATCAGATAACATTTCATCTTTTACTATTTATTTCTCTGGTGCTAAAGGGTAATCAGAATGTAAATCGTGTATTTCTTTTGGATAAATGAGATTACACTCAATAAACAAGAGTTGTACGAAGAAACAAAGCTCACCCATGGAATAAAACTCACCACCCATGCAAAGATTGAGATTGGAGGCAAACACCAGAAGTTAAACGCATCTAAACGCAAAAGTTTAACCCGGGTGTCTACAGACAAAAAATTAAGTCTTAAAGGACCAAAAAAAAAATCCAAAAAGGGCCATAACTCTGCCAAAATGCAACCCAGATTTATGGTTCTTGTCTCTGTGTGTTTCAATGATGATGGTGAACACACATGCAAAGTTTCATTCATATCCAATGAGTGGCTGCATAGATATCTTACCTGATAAAAAACTTTAACCTGAAAAATTAAGTAAAAAAAGGGCCATAACTGTGCCAAAATGCAACCCAGAGTTATGGTTTTTGTCTCTGTGTGTTCCATTAATGATGGTGAACACACATGTGATGGTTCACATCCAATGAGTGGTTGCATAGATATCTTAAACTTAAATGCAACTAAACTCAAAGTTTAACCTGGGTATCTAAGTCCAAAAAGGCCCATAACTGTGCCAAAATGCAATCCAGAGATATGGTTCTTGTCTCTGTGTGTTCCATTGATGATGGTGAATACACATGTGGAGTTTCATTTACATCCAATATGTGGTTGCATAGATATTTTAAATTTAAACACAACTAACTGCAAAGTTTAACCTGGGTGTCTAAGTACAAAAAAGGGCCATAACTGTGCCAAAATGCAATCCAGAGTTACGGTTCTTATCTCTGTGTGTTCCAATGATGATGGTTAACACACATGCAAAGTTTCATTGACATCCAATGAGTGGTTGCATAGATAACTGAAACTTAAACACAAAAGTTTAACCTGGGTGTCTACAGACGATGAAGCCACCAACGACGCTGACGATGAAGACGCCGGGGTCATGACAATAGCTCTCCTTGGACTTCGTCCTGGCGAGTTAAAAAGTCATTATTTTCAGTTTTGTCCAATTCCTCTAGACTAACCCATTTAAAATTACCATAAGGTATCAGTTGACCTATGCCCCAACCATAAAGGTTGTTAGTGTCTAAGTATTAATGTATTTGCTTTCATTACTAGGATCGTAATCATCTAAGTATTTGTTATTCGCCTTAGAATATCTGTTGGCGATGTAACTAATACCACCTCGTAATCCTTTTTCAACCATTAGATGTATGTCAATATCTGTGATAAGATCCAACTTAATTTTGTCATCTTTAACATTGCATCCCAAGCTAAACCGGGACTTGAAAAGTAATGACAAGGATCAAGTTTGTAATATTCTAAACATGTCCCGCGAAAGTTTTCAGATACATCAGATAGCAAAAGGACGTCAGTCTTTAAATAGGGATCATGATAATCTCCCATTGTTTTGCAACCAAATGACTTCCACACACCCCGCGCATGTTTGTAATCATCATCTGACACATCCTCATTTGTTAACGTGGAATAAAATAAGTTCTTTGACGGTAAATGTTTATCACTAAACTTATCCAAACCATCCATGTAATCATACGGATAACCCCCCTTTCTTTTTACTAATCCCAACTTATCTTTAAAATGATTTTTAGTAAAACAAAATGCCTTTTCTGGTATGTTATTAACCAAATTAGCTAAGGATTGGTTAAGAAATTGTAAACTATCCACAAAGACTAAGTTGTATTTTTATGTATTTTTCCATATTATTAGGAATTACATTAATTTCCCTTTCAAACTTACCAATTTCCTACATTATGAAATGACCATCATATCCTTTTAGATTATGGAACACGACAGGGATTTTTTTACTTAACCTAAAGAATCTATTACACTTGTTGTGTGCACTTCCGCGACATTCTCCCGTAACATTACAATGATCTCTCACAGGATAGTTCCATTTTACATATTCTTCTGTTTATTCCTTTTCACATATATGACAAGACTTAATTTTCTTAAACTCTTTTTTCTCCTTTTCCATTATTACCATTTCTTTATTAAAATGGTTTTATATCACTTCTTCACAATACTCCTGCTCAACCAACATCTTTTCAATAAAACGATAAACCTGAATCCTTCCCTCGGTAAATCTCTACTGGTTTACTAAATATATTATCATATGTGCATACTAACTTATATCCAAAACCACAAGCAACATGATTTTGGTAAGCCTCAGTTGAGTTACCAAACTTTTCATTTACTGGTTTTACTATTGCTTCAAAATCAGCATAAATGATAAAAGGGGTTGCTAATTGTTTATGATAATTTCTAAAAAAATAACTTATTGTTTTTTTCATCAGGCATTTTAACTTTCTGTGTTCCATTAATAGACAGACATACATCCGTGTGGTTATTAAGTATTCTTTCTGATGTAAAATGTCAGATGCAATATTTACAAAAGAATAATCTATGCGTGTTTTTTGATTGTGTGTTCATTAACATGTTAAAATCCTTTATCCAAACATAATGAGATGAGCCTTCCCCTTCTATTAATAAAAGATAACAAGTTTTTTTATTTATTTTTTAGAGATGTACAATGGGTAAAAAGGTTCTTTACCACTTTCAATTCCAAAGATGTTAAACCGTATATCATTAGCTGCTTCTATTTTAGGAATATCTTTTATTTTGACAGGAAACTTTATTCTATTGTCCAACTCTTTATAAGTGTTTTTTTGCTGGGAACAAATATGCCAAATGACACCAACGAAAGCATTCATTATCCTTTTCATGTTTAATATTGATTAATCCTTGTCTATTTTTTATAACATCAGGAAGAGCAACATACGAGGAACCCCTTAAAGGTCTGTATTTTATAACTGTTACATAATGTTCCTTCACTTCTTTTATTATCCAACCAGATCCCATAGAAATCCATTCACTGATTCTGTTTGAGAATTCATTATTTTGTATCATTTAATTCTTTTTTTATATCATTTTGGTACAACAATGTTTTTGCTTTTGATTTAAAAAACACACTTTGAGTAAGTTCCTTTATCTTTGACTCCATCCTCATCCAAAACAACATTTGGTTTAGCAAACAAAATCTCAATTGTTATATTTATTTTAACATTCTGCGAAGCTATGAGACTTATTAGTGGTATCACACTCCTTTGTAATTGTAACATGGGATTGTGTTCGTTTGCTATATTTATTTGATAGTGTTGATATGTGTTATTTTTAGATATTTTAACAGGTGTGAAGATCATAATTATGTATCTTATATCTGGAAAATAATTTTTAATTTAGTTAAAAAATAACTCATTTCTTATAACTAAATTTGAATGATTTTCCAGGCTTTTTAAAATATCCACTTTTAACCATGTTTGTACCATCACAACACATTTTAATTAACCCAGCATTTATTCTAATTCCTTTTGGGCATATTCTTGAAATCCATCTTAACTACTTCCGCTTCCTTTTTGACAGCAATAACCGCTTTTTGCTTTTCTTCTTTCCTTATGAGCATCTTTAGCGACGATGCTGTTGATGCCCACGAGTCCCATTACTGTTTCTATTTTCTTTCTATATTCTTTCTATATTCTTTTTATCCTTTGCTATTTCCTTTTCTATCTCCTTTCTATATTTTTAATAAGAAATAAATTAATACTATATATGCTATTCATTATTGTTTCTCCAAAGTGCTTATCATCCTCATCATTTTGTTTTTTTTATTTCATTTTGTATCTTACCCATAATTATTCTATTATTTTGCTTTGTTATTACAAGACTCTTTGCTCTTTCATCCGGTTCCGATTTATCCAAATCCTTGACTCGTGATTTGGTACAAATTGATTTTCACAACTAATCTATCCATATATATACAAGTTTAAGATAAAAATTAAGCTTTTATTAACAACTAATAAAGTCAATAACTTGGTTAAAAATTAACTTGTAATCATTCTTATCTTTCCTTTCTATATCATTGTTAATTACTAATACCTTATTTTTATACTTCTTGAGGAATTGTTCCTGTTTTTCCTCTAAATCAATAAGATATTCTCTCGGAGAATCGCTCTCACCAACATAGTACTTTTTATACATCGTAGCTGTTTCCATCATCCTAAGATGAGAATGTATACTTAATATTTGAAATGCAAAGATATTTTTTTCTGGATCATTATATAATTCTTTGAGTGGGATTATTCCATCCAGACAGGCCCATTCTTCAATCGGTTCAGGAATAATTATTATATCCAGATTTTGTTCATTTAAATATTTTAAAAATGTAGTTTTTCCAGCCCCTAATATTAACTTCTAATGATATTACAACCATTATATTATTCATATCCATTTATTCTATATTGTTTTCATGTACATTTCCAGAAGGTCCGACAAAGTCATTGCTTATCTGCATTTCCAGGATTTTATTGAATACATTTGAGACTACTTGCTGGTTTTCTTTGGCTGTTTGACAATAAGATAAGAGTTGCTATGGTGTATTTTGAATTTTGTCTTTTTCTTCATTTTCAAAACATTAGTTAAGATAAGAAGAACATCTGGGATAGCCCCACTAATGCGATAAAAGCGAGAATTACAGGAACCACAGCTAGGACAGCCGCCGAACCTAATATCCCTGTGAATACTTCAATTACTTTACTGATTGATTGATTCTTTTTATTCCTCCATAAATGTATACAGAAGAGCATAAGCAAACAGACCAGGTTAAATAATGTACATGCACATACAAACACATATTTACATAATTACAAATGGAAAGAAAAACAAAAGTTATACACATATATTAAAACATCCCTAGTCGTACATGTAAATGTTAATTTAATACAGTATTATTACAGACAGTGTTACAGTTAGTCCCCCTTTGCTTGTAATTTCAAAGAGAGAAGAAATTCAAAGAGAATTATGCATCATGTTGAAACGAAATGCAAGATGACAAAACATGCATGACATGCTGTTTGTGAAGCAATGTAAATGTATATACCCGGTAGTCTGAAGCATCAAGAATATGTGCCTTGTCGAAACGAAATACAATGCCACATAATACAAGTAGCTCATTGAGAAACACATTCATTAATAAATTTGAATATTTAATGTCAAATACACATATGATGACATTGTATTGTGGTATATTACATAAATGTATTCAGTCTGAAGCATTAAAAATATGTGCTTTGTTGAAACGAAAAACAATGTTACATGATATGAGTAGCTCTTAGAAAATTACATTCATTAATTAATTAGAACAATTAATGTCAAATACACATATGATACATTATGGTTTATTACATAAATGTAGTCATTGATATATTAGCTATATAGGAAATACTTCAATTACTTTACTGATGTTTCCGCAAAACTTGTAACTTTTTCTATATGCCAAAACAACTTTTGATAGATATAAAATTAACTCAATCGTTGTTTCAAATTTTTTATTCATTCTATATTATTCAAAGTGTTTTTTATAAAGCGTCTCATGCTCATCCGAGTTTATTTTTCCTTGCTCTAACAGTTTGTCAATAATGTTTATTCCATCATTTTTTAAAGATAGGTTATTATTTCCAGACTCAATAGAACTGCAGATTAGTTCTAATTTATCAACGAGATCATCAGCACAATCACATGAACCTAAGATATTTATTTTCTTACTTAATGCACTTATTGGTAATCAACTTAATTCTGTTATTTTTTGAAAAACATCTTTTGCCAACATGGAATAGTTTTTATTTTTGTATCTTTTAGTAACTAATTTGATAAAGTCGTCATCTATTTTTGTTTCTAATGCAGTTCCAGATCCTCGCTTCGCAATTAATTTATGATGAAAAACTCTAAGTTGAGGTATGTTTATTTTCAGGTTTCTGTAGTTTCCATCTTTATCTACTTTATAATAATGTCTTAAACCTTTTCCTGTAAACACTTTTATTATCTATCATACCCCCTTAGTCTTTTATTGTAATCTACAAATTGATCTTTATCCTGTTTCATTTTTTTGATCTCTCTTGTATCTTTCTCAGTCTTGTTTTTCCTATTACTCTAGCCCACTATCTTACCAGTTAAAGATTGAATAGTGCTAACAACTTCTTTATATTCTTTTCCCATTGATCTGGCATATTTATTAATTTGCCTAACGGTACAACATCATTATATTTATTATATAAATCTTCAAGCCCTACATCCGAATCCACATTTGGAGTTTCCTTAGCAGCTTCCACACCATACTCTTCCTCTAATATTTTAGCGGCTTGTTCTTCAGAAATCTCTTCGGGGTCATACGTTTCCTCTTCAGTCCTATCAGTCTCAGCCCTATCAGTCTCCTTTTTTTTATTGCTGGTGGGGGTTTAAGCAAACTATATAATTTCATAGCTTGTTCTTTTGGTAATTCAACAATTTTTCGTTCCAACGCTCTACTTTGACTACTAATCTCTTTTTGAGCTTCTTCTTGAGTGGACGTAATAGGTTTAAATATTTCCTGGTATGTTTCTTGGCTCATTTGTTTTCTCATCTTGTAGTCCATCATAGCATCATTGATTTCATCAAAAAGTTTTTTAACTCCTTTCTTCTTTTTCACCTGTTCTTTCCATTTCAATAATGACATTATATATTATGATAACTTTAGTTAATTTTAGATAATATTATGATTATTTCAAACATTTGATTGGCTAATAATATAAGGGAAATTCCGAATTATGACATAAAAGAAGAAAAAAGTACTTTTAATCAACTACACGATTACATGCCAAGTTCTTGTTTTATGATGTTAATATGTGGCAACAGTGGCATAGGGAAAACTAATGTATTAGTGCATATGTTGGCAAAGCCTTTAATTTTCTACGATAAATTATATCTTTTTGCTAAAAATCTAGAACAAACAAAATATAAATCTCTAATCAAACGGCTTGAGGACACAGTGGAAAAATATGACTTTCCTCTTGAAGATATTTTAGAATATTCAAATGGCGATATTATTAGTATTGATAATTTGAGTGACGCTCATGCCCAAAAGGTTGTGGTAAATGATGATTATATTTGCGAAAAAAACAAGATAATATTATTAATTATTTCATTCAAGGAAGACATAAAAACTGTTGCATCATCTACTTACCTCAGTCTTATTACAAAACCCCTAAAAATATCAGACTTAATTGTTCACATTACATTTTATTTCAAACTCCATCTAAAAAAGAAATGGATATGATTTGTAACGAAAATGGTATAGAAAAAGAAAAGTTTATAAGAGGGGTTAGTAAGCAATATGATTTTCTTTATTTAGACAAACCGAGAAAACTTGTTAAAAGAAATTTCTACGGAAAGATTATTATAACTGGAATACATAATAACATATCGGAAATAGAAAAAGGATGATGGTGAAAAAGGTAAAAGCAATTTCGGAATTGTATTAACTCAATATGTTAAAAAAAGGATCTGCAATAGACATGCAACAAATGAGAATTACCAACCTACCAGCCCCTGCTGATTCTAAGGATGCTGTTTCTAAGTCTTTTGTAGTAAAACGTAAGTCAAATCTTGTAAAAAATGGACACTGAACGAGATATCGAGGCAATTAGAAAATATTGAAAAAGGAGCAGCCGATAAAGTATTACTTATTCAACAACAACTATTAGAAAACAAGGAAAAGAATATTGTTATTCATGATGTTTTAAGAAAACAGGTTGAGCTTATGGAGGATGCTTTTGAAAAATTAAGTGACGAAACAGAAGAAAGTATTATTAAAAAAGTGAGAAAACAATTAAGAAAAGGTTTTGATGAATTAAGAACTAGGGTGTCTGATATTAATAAACAAATGGTTGATGATAAAGAACTGGAGACAAGAATAAATAGATTAATGCAAGAATTAAGAACATCGCAAGAAACGAGGTTTAACCTTCTTAAGGATCAACTGGATGCGGATAAGGTACAACGACACGAAGTACATACTCTGGTTTTAGACAGATCAATTGCGGATAATGCTGTATTAACTAAAAAAGTGGAAGATATCGAGAAACAAATGGTTCATGATAAAGAACTGGAGACAAGTAGAAATAAATTAACACAAGAATTAAGAACATCGCAAGAAATGAGGTTTAACCTTCTTAAGGATCAACTGGATGCGGATAAGGTACAATGAGACGAAGTACATACTCTTATTTTAAACAGATCAATTGCGGATAATGCGGTATAAACTAAAAAAGTGGAAGATATCGAGAAACAAATGGTTGATGATGATGAATTACGTCGAATAATAAATGAAAGATATGACCTTCTTTTAGAGCAAATACCAAAAAAGAGGCAAACATATGATATGCTGCTTTTTTCGTTACACAGGGATTGACAATGAGACTTGGATAACTAAAGATCATAGTAATAATAAGATCTATTGCACATTTAAACCCCATCAACAATAGAAAAAGCATTTATACCCCTGCTAACAGCAGAAAAAGTCATCCTATTTCACAAAACCATTTTGAGTTGTAACCCAATTCATAAATGTTGTAGAATACAATCATGATGTAGGTGGAGACCGTAGTCTCCTTTATGGTACGGAACATTGGATTATTAAACAACCCAGTACTTATATTCTTGAACTCGACTGAGAATACTCAACAAATTTCCCTTGGTTATCAGAAGAAATATTCCAAGCTGATGTTGGTGGTGGGGTAAAAACATTTATTGAAAAAAAAGATTATGAAATTGAGACTTATGCTAGTAGATGTATGGCAGCGACTGCTCATGATTTTTATGTAAATAAAGATAAACTAGATGTAATTACTGAAAAATATAGAGGTAGGGGGAAGTTTCATTTTGGTATGGGCTTCTGTCGAAATGAGTGGACATTTCAGATAACAAAGCCCATTACCCGACTTGCTCTTTATCCTGCTGCTTTTTCCGATGTAAAAATGTTTAGATTTGAAGCAGAATCTCATATTAAACTTTATTATAAACATTCTTAATATATGGAACAAAAAATAAGACTGTCATCCAAGCCAGCTCACATAAAAAATATAAGTATACACCTAGTGATTTTACAACCATACTCCATAGACCCGTTGTTCTTGATAAAAATAAAAACTATGTGGTTGGTCTTGATTCAATTAATACTATGTCATACTCTTGGTATAATATGAATGAAGAGCTTGGTAATAATACAATACAATACTACAATGGAATGGAATGGAAAGATATTGAATTTGCTGATGGGATGTATTCCTACTCTGATATAAACAACTACATTAGAGAAACACTTGCTCTTAATGGATATAACAACGAGGCTATTTCTGTGGAATTTGATTTATCATCTTTTAAATGTAAACTAATAATACGAGAGAACTACAGTCTTGATTTAAGAAATCAAAATTCAGCTATCTTATTGGTTTTAAGCCGAAAGTTGTGAGAGAAACTGAGTTTGGGACACTTTCCCCAGATATTAAAGTTTCTATAGACACAATTTATGTACACTGCGACCTAATTAATAATAGTATTGTAGATGGGGCATATTCAGATGTTATCTATAATATAAACATGGATTTTGTGAAGTAAATAAATCTATCATTAATAGTATTAGAATTTACATTACAGACCACACAGGTAGAATAATCAATCTTAATGATGTTCATGTCCCATTCTCTTTCATTTTAAAAGAATTAATAATATAATGACAAATGGATTAGTAAAGAAGAAATATAATAGAGAAAAAGGTGTTTATGTTTATCATGATTCACAAACTGGAGCTGATTTGTTTGATTCAATCATAAATGGAATTACCAGTAATGCTGCTAAAATTGTTGCTAAAAATGTTGTTAAAAAAATAGCAGAAATAGCATTAGAATCTGGTTCAAGCAAATTGGGTGATGAAAAAGATTGTTGATAAGATTATAACAAAAGCTACAAATAAAGCTGAGACTGGTAAGGTTGAGACTGGAAGAGAGAGAATTGATGATGGTGTTAATATGACTGTTATTGAAGATGATAGGTCTGAGGCTAACAGGATTAAGTTTGATAGGGCTGAGGTTGATAGGTTTGAGGCTGATAAGGTTGAGACCGATAGGGCTGAGGATAAAGGTAATATTCTAATGAAGGAGTTATTGAGGACTGGTAAAGGAGGTAAACAAACAAGGTCTCTTGTTTCGGGAAGTGGAAGACGTCAGAGAAAAAGAGTAGAAAATTTGCTTTTAGAAAAATTTGACAAATCACTACGGTTTGAGAAACTTGGTGAAGGATCCTCCAAGGAACATTTCTGTGGAATTATTTTAAAATTGAGCCAGTAGTTTCTGACAAGAAGATTTTTTAAGTTTTTACTAAGCTTTATATAGTAAACTAACCCCACCCTTGGCCGCCATGTTTTTTTACAATCTAGAGGCTTGAACCAAACTTGGTAGAGGATCACCCAAGGAACATTTCTGTGAAATTATTTTAAAATCGAGCAATTAGTTTCTCACAAGAAGATTTTTTAAGTTTTTACTAATCATACTTGCTCCGCCCCCTGTCGGCCATGTTTTTTTTATGAATCAAGATGGCTTGAACAAAATTAGTAGACAATCACCCAAGGAACATTTCTGTGAAATTATTTTAACATCGAGCCAGTAGTTTCTGACAAGAAGATTTTTTAAGTTTTTACTATAGCTTATATAGTAAACTAACCCCATCCCATGGCTGCCTTGTTTTTTGACGAATCAACATGGCTTGAACAAACTTGGTAGAGGGTCACCCAAGGAACATTTTTGTGAAATTATTTTAAAATCGAGCCAGTAGTTTCTGACAAGAAGATTTTTTAAGTTTTTACTAATTAAACTTGCCCCACCACCTGGCAGCTATGTTTTTTGACGAATCAAGCTTGCTTGAATAAACTTGGTAGAGGGCCACCCAAGGAAAATTTCCGTGAAGTTATATCAAAATTGGCCCAGTGGTTTCAGAGGAGAAGTTGTTAGAAGCTAAAAGTTAAAGACGGACGACAGATGACGGCCAATGGCCGACGGCCGACGGCTAAAAAAAAAATACAATCGACCCTTTAAATAAGTATTTATTTTTCGAAAGTTTGGAAACAAATCTGTTACATCCTAGTCAAATACAAATAGTTTTACAAATTACTGAAGATGATAATTTGATCTTCAAAGTTCATGGTGTTGATGATGGAAGAGTTGTTATTACAAATTAGTGCTTTGGGTGCCAAAAATGATATATAATTCTGATGTACTAACGTATGTCGCAGAAAATCACATGATCCCAACAAAATGGACTTATCTTAGGGAAATGATACAGGAATCGGCTAGTTGCAGGCAAGTAGTTCAATCCATTAGAATAACTGCTGGTGTTAGGGACCCGAAACATGTTTTCATTTATTTACAAAGAACAAAGAAAATAACCAAGAACAAAACCCACAACTCTTTGATACGTTTAAACTCAATACTAATAACGATACTTGCTCTTTGTCCTCTGCACGATTACAGGTTGGTAATGGAAAATATTATCCAGAAACTGAATATAGTAGTGATAATATTGCTAGAATATTTAGAGATATTATTAATTATTCATATAAACAAAATGATAAAAACACTGGGTCGTTATTGAATATAAACAATTTTCAATATTTATTTGGGCTTTTGTACTTTAACTTGGGTGGCAGTTCTAGTGATATTGTTAGTACCGGTACTGATCCTAAACAAATCACGTTAAATTGTAAGTTAAATTCTACTCCTGCTGGGTCTTACAAAAATCTATGCAATTATCATGTGTTAGGAATGTGATGAAATAAATAAAGTAGGAAATGAATTAATTATTATGTAAATATCATAATATAATATATGACATACACTTTACATTCAATAAATTTAACAGATGGACAAAAGAGAAGTTAAATGGCAAATGCTTTTGATAAAAGAAGCGAATTAACTTTGAGGTTGAATTAAATGCTACTGCTGGGGCTGTGCCGTTGGATGCTAACTAAGCAATTAACAAAGTAAAACAATTGGGAGTTGGGTTAGATTTAAATATTTCCAAGACACAAATGATTGCTCAAGAAAACAATGGTGGATTGCTTGGTGCACTGGCAGGGTTGATTGGTCGTGTTTTGCCTATGGCTGTTAAATTTATTCCGAAAATTGTTGCTCCATTGGCTGAGGGGCATTAAGTGATTAAGCGTCTACTGGAATTAGTAAAATATTTGGAAACGGAATGCTTTGAACTGATGATAATGGTAAGAGAAAATTAATCAATACCGGTTATTTAAACAAGGCTCAGATAAATAAATTAAAAAAATCAAATAGTATGAAAATGACTAATAAACAGATGCAAAATGGAGGATTTCTTAGTTTGTTGGCTTCGTTGGGAATACCTCTTATCGGATCGCTTATTTCTTGTTTGACAGGAAAGGGCCACCGTGTAGGAAATGGCTTGCAAATTGGACCTCTGAAGGGACGGTGCTTGCAGATTGGACCACATGGAGGGTGGTCAAAAATAAATTGTGGATAAACCCATTAGTAACTTTGACATATTAGGCTGGGTTAAGATATTTAAAAATTCGTAACTTTGGTGGGGTGTTCAGTAGAGATACCATTCCACGTTCATCATTGAGTGGATGTGTGATAATTAATTTGGATGATATGGTTGTCCTGGAACTCATTGGGTTTGTTGTTGTGGTAATAATTATTTCGATCCTTTTGGTTTACCCCCACCAATTTAACTAAAACATGTTATCAAATACAATACAATACAATATCAAGACAGGAACGGCGTGTTGTGTGGTTACTTCTGCTTGTATTTCATTAAGAAATTACAAGTTGGATGTAGCATGTATGATGTTTTGTATAAAATGTTGAAACCGGTCAAAACCAAAGAAAATGAATTAGTTATTAAAAAGTATTTTAATAATATATAAATGAGCAGTTACTGTCTGAAGGAAAAAATTGTAACACAAGATATAGAACCTAGAATTATTAAGGCTAATAATGGAAGGTTGATGCAAAAGAGTACTTGTGCGCTTGTGGGATTACAAAAACAAAATTTGTAAGAAATAGTATAGGGCTTGGATTTGATATCCACAAAGCTATGTTATCATTACTCCCTAAAAAGGGATTAACACTTCCTGGATATAAATATTGTGGTCCTGGAAATCCTTTGGATAATGGACCTCCGGTAAATGATTTAGACAGTGTTTGTCGAGAACATGATTATTGTTTTTGGAGATGGAACAAAAAAGTCTGTTTGTGATGAAGTAATGTTAGAGAATTTAAAAAACACTAAATCAAAAACATTTGGGGAGAAAATTGCTAAAAAATTTAATTGTCAAACCATCTATAAATATAAAAAAAACATCAACTTGGTTTGGGCTCAAAAAACTGAAAAGGTCAGCGTCTTAGGGTAGTAAATTAGTAGATGAATTACATAAACCCATTAAAAGAAAATTTTCGAGACGTCAAGTTATTGTAAGTGGTGTGGATGATACATGGTCTGCTGATTTGGTTGATATGCGGGCTTTCTCAAAACATAATAAAGGAGTTAAATATATATTAAATGTAATTGATGTCTTGAGTAAATATACTTAGAGTGTGCCGCTTAAAAATAAAACTGGTTTAGATGTAACCAAGGCATTTGAAGATATTTTAAGTGAGATGAATACAAAACCTCAAAAGTTGTGGGTTGATGAATTTTACAATAAACACTTTAAAAAATTGTTAAGCGATAACAATATTGAAATGTATCATACTTTAAATGAAGGAAAAGAAGTTGTTATTGAAAAATTTAACAGAACTATAAAGAGAATAATGTGGAAGCACTTCACTGCAAACTGATGTTCTGCCTAAAATAATCTCAAAATATAATAAGGCTAAACATGGTAGTATTGGTATGACTCCTGAAGACGGGAGAATGAAAAAAAATCAAGAAAAGGTATTACATAATTTGTATTCTAAACAATATCAGACATCTAGAATATCTTTCAAAATTGGTGATAGGGTTGGAATAAGTAAATATAAAAGACAATTTGAAAAAGGTTACACTCCTAATTGGACGGAAGAAATATTTGTCGTTAGGGATATTCAAAAGACAAAATCTGTTACATATCTTCTAAAAGATTTAAACAACGAAAATCTTGTGGTATCATTCTATGAACAAGAACTAGCTAAAGTGAGCCAAGAAATATTTAGAATAGAAAAGATATTGAGACGCGATTACAAAAAGAAACAAGCATATGTAAAATGGAGTGGTTTGTCGAATGATTTCAATTCTTGGGTTCCATTTAAGGATTTGGCTGTCTGGTGACTGTCTAGTGGGGTGGGGGATAGTAGTATACAATATGCCGGTCTCAGCGAAACTTTTCTATCACCTAAAAATGATCAGCGAGCTTGGGTGAGTTGGTCATTTTGGGTGATAGAAAAGTGTCCTGAGACAGGCCTATTGTATACTACTCAAGGCAAACATATACAAAATACAATATATAAATCTTAGAAAAGAGCAACGAGAATAATACTAAATAAGCCATTGAAAACAAATTCTCAAGAAATACTCATTGAATTGCAATGGCTTCCATTTTCCAAAAGATGTTCTTATAACACAGCTATTTTAGTATTCAAAGTTATTAATAATATAGCACCTTACATATCAAACCTTTTGACATTTCAAGTAATACATCATATAACTTCTGATCTATTGATAGAAAAGACATCTTTCAAATATTCACTCATTTAAATGTCAATATAGAAATTACCTTCTCAAATTACATTATAATCTTTTTTTTTATTGTTGAATAAAATAAGTATAAATGCTAGATGCATGCTTTGCTAAATTGAGTGCTTGTCAGAAGTATAGTTTATTTTAATTTGTTAATATTGTATTGTAATGTTTTAAATGTTGTTGCAAATGGCCATATTGAATATACGATGTGTACCTTGAATTCAGTAGTATTATGTCTTAATGTGTTATCTTCTATAAATAAAACTATTATCATTATTATTATTATTATTGTTATTATTATCATCATCGTCATATTATTATTATTATTATTATTATTATTATGAAAAAAGAAATAAAATGGATACTGTTGGTAACTTTCCTTTCATTGTTACTTGCTTTATTATTATTATTATTATTATTATTATTGTAATTATTATTATGAAAATAGAAATAAAATGGATACTGTTGGTAACTTTCCTTTCATTGTTACTTACCTTATTATTATTATTATTATGAAAATAGGAAAAAATGGATACTGTTGGTAACTTTCCTTTCATTGGTACTTACCTTATTATTATTATTATTATAATTATTATGAAAATAGAAATAAAATGGATACTGTTGGTAACTTTCCTTTCATTGTTACTTACCTTATTATTATTATTATTATTATTATTATTATTAATATTATGAAAATAGAAATAAAACGGATACTGTTGGTAACTTTCCTTTCATTGTTACTTACCTTATTATTATTATTATTATTATTATTATTATTATTATGAAAATAGAAAAAAATGGATACTGTTGGTAACTTTCCTTTCATTGTTACTTACCTGATTATTATTATTATTATTATGAAAATAGAAATAAAATGAATACTGTTGGTAAATTTCCTTTCATTGTTACTTACCTTATTATTATTATTATTATTATAATTATGAAAATAGAAATAAAATGGATACTGTTGGTAACTTTCCTTTCATTGTTACTTACCCACATTTCTTACAACAGTAACATGTCACTAGGATTATAATGATCAGCAACAGAAATCCTATCACTATAGGAACCTACAATACAAGACATTGATAATTGTAACTTAAATTTATACTGACTAAATACACATCTATATAAACATAGGATGTAATAAATAGCAAAATATGCAAACATGCAGCCCAGGGCTCAAATCCAGGACCCCATGCTCAGCAGCCAGCAGTGGATTTACATTTCATGTCTTAATATATGAAGGGATCTGGGTAAACATAAGTATATAGGCCATGTACAATATGTGTTGGAGGAGATACCATAATAGTTTATAGGCCATGTACAATATGTGTTGGAGGAGATACTATAATAGTTTATAGGTCATGTACAATATGTGTTGGGGGGATACTATAATAGTGTATAGGCCATGTACAATATGTGTTGGTGGGGATACTATAATAGTTTATAGGCCATGTACAATATGTGTTGGAGGGGATACCATAATAGTTTATAGGTCATGTACAATATGTGTTGGGGGGATACTATAATAGTGTATAGGCCATGTACAATATGTGTTAGAGGGGATACCATAATAGTTTATAGGTCATGTACAATATGTGTTGGAGGAGATACTATAATAGTTTATAAGTCATGTATAATAAGTGATGGAGGGGATACTATAATAGTTTATAGGCCATGTACAATATGTGTTGGAAAGGAAACTATAATAGTTTATAGGCCATGTACAATATGTGTTGGAGGGGATACTATGATAGTGTATAGGCCATGTACAATATGTGTTGGAGGGGATACCATAATAGTTTATAAGCCATGTACAATATGTGTTGGAGGGGATACTATAATAGTTTATAGGCCATGTACAATATGTGTTGGAGGGGATACTATGATAGTGTATAGGCCATGTACAATATGTGTTGGAGGGGATACCATAATAGTTTATAGGCCATGTACAATATGTGTTGGAGGGGATACCATAATAGTTTATAGGCCATGTACAATATGTGTTGGAGGAGATACTATAATAGTTTATAGGTCATGTACAATGTGTGTTGGAGGAGATACTATAATAGTTTATAGGTCATGTACAATAAGTGATGGAGGGGATACTATAATAGTTTATAGGCCATGTACAATATGTGTTGGAGGGAATACTATAATAGTTTATAGGCCATGTACAATATGTGTTGGAGGGGATACTATGATAGTGTATAGGCCATGTACAATATGTGTTAGAGGGGATACTTTAATTGTTTATAGACCATATACAATATGTGTTTAAGGGGATACTATAATAGTGTACAGGCCATGTACAATATGTGTTGGAGGGGATACTATAATTGTTTATAGACCATGTACAATATGTGTTTAAGGGGATACTATAATAGTGTAGAAAATCCAGGATCTAGAAATAGAACTCTTAAAGGAGATACAAAAAATTAAGCATCATATACAGCTTCAAGCAGAAAACAAACATGAAAATACAAGTAGAAGCAAAGCAAAAATGAAGTTAACAACCGAGGGAGTTCAGGGGAGCACGTAAATGTAATCACACTCACCATACCAATAAAACAAAATGTGTCAACTCAGTGTGCCGGGATAGGAATCCTCAACGACTGAATGGATAAATAAATTCGAAACAGTACTAGAACAGATTTATGGAGAACATAAAAGAAATAATTTTATCAGAGGACCTTAATTTTAATATTCTACAAACCAACTCACAAACAAGAAATTTCACTCTATTAATGGATACATTTCACCTACAACAACTAGTTGATAAACCTACTAGAGTAACAAAAACAACTTCAACTATAATAGATCATATCTATACAAATCAACCATCAAATACATAAAATGTTTCGGTGAAAGACTATTCCGTAAGTGATCATTATCCTGTATGTTTTACCAGGAAATTTGGGGGCAAAGGGGGGAAAGGCCCTGTACACAAAGTGATTAATTACTGTAGTTTCAAAAACTCAATGAGGCAAACTTTCTAACAGATCTCCAGAATCAACCATGGTCTCTACTGTATATATAAGATGAAACATTTAGTAATCTGTTTCAATCTGTTTTAGACAATCATGCTTTTAAAAAATCACATCGTGTTAAACAACTAAATCAGCCCGATTGGTTTAATAAAACTATTTTAGATGCAATCAAAACAAGAGATCATCACAAAAAGAAGAGAAAAATGGATATGTACAAATACTGGCGTAATGAAGTATAAAATTATAATCAATCTTTCAAAAAATCTTTTTAAAAAACAACTATAACAGAAAACAAAAACGATCCAAAGAAATTATGGAAAAATCTTAAAGATCTGTCTGGGTCTAGGAAAGCCACCAAACTCAGTTCATAACAGATGACAATGGCAAACTTATTATAGACTCCCAGTGTGCTGCTGAGACGTTCAATGACTACTTTACTAATATATTCAAATCGTATGACAACTACATAGAGGACACCAATTCTTCCTTATCCATAAATGAATTTGTAGCAACAAAACATAGAGGGGAAGGCAATTTTGAAATCCCATTCGTTTCTGAGGAATTTATTAAAAAACAGATATGCTGGCTAGACGCAACAAAAGCAACTGGACTTGATGGCCTCAGTCCCAAATTTCTGAAAATGAATGCGGGTATAATTGCCAAACCTATGACAAAAATCATAAATTTAAGTATCCAAACTAGCATTTTCCCAGATCAATTTAAGAAGGCCAAAATTACACCTGTCTTTAAAAAAGGTTCAAAATAACTACAGGCCAATCTCTATTTTGCCAATTCTGCAAACAAATTTCGAAAGGTATGTGTGTGTACATCTTAAAGTATACTTGGAAAACATTGGACTGATCCAAGATCGACAATCGGGCTTTAGGAACAAACATTCCTGTGAAACAGCACTGACTGCCATCATCAATGATTGGATATCAGTTATTGACGAAAATCAACTAGTTGGGACTATTTTCCTAGACTTAACCAGAATGTTCAATCTTGTTGACAACAAAAAACTAGTGGAAAAAATGAAAATCTACCAAATGAACCAAAAAACTATACAGTGGTTCCAGTCTTATTTATTTGACAGATGGCAACAGGTTGAAATCTCTGGTAAGTTATCCAGTGCCAAAAAAGTTAGTTATGGGGTACCCCAAGGCTCTGTGCTAGGACCAATTCTGTTCATTCTCTTCACAAATGACCTCCCTCTGCACACTAACTCAGACACAAACATGTTTGCCGATGACACTACACTATCTGCAAAAGGTGCAACATTAAGTAATATTCAAGATGCCCTTCAAAAAGATATTGAACATGTAGAAAAATGGTGTCAGGGAAACTCGATGGTTATTAATGCTTCTAAAACCAAAGCCATTATTATATCATCATCCATCAAACAAAAGCAAAACCAAATAATTGACATAAAATTCCACATTCAGAATGTGGACATTGATTTAACCAATTGTGAAAAATTGCTTGGTGTGCACGGAGACAATACATTAAACTGGAAAATTCAGGTTGAAAATGTTATTAAAAAAGTATTTCTCTGTTATACCTTTTATATCGCATTAAATACTGCATTGATATCCCTACACGCAAGCTCTTTTATAATGCATATATACTACCACATTTAGATTATTGTTGTACCATTTGGGTTAACTGCAATTCAGAACTTTTGAACAATCTCCTAAAATTCCAAAAACGTGCAGCGAGAATACTCAACAAGGACTTTGAATATCCATCTGCAGAATTATTTGATCAACTTGGCTGGATGACATTCCAGGAAAGAATCCAATATAAAAAGGCTACTCTTGCTTTCAAATCTCTGAACAATCTGGCACCAGCTTATCTCAAGAACAAGTTCAGTTTTGGGAGTGACTTTCATGGCATTAATTTAAGGTCAGGTGACCAAAGTCAACTGTATACTCCAAAGCCTAATCTTGAAATATATTGAAAAACACTTCCATACTCTGGTGCTAAAATTTGGAACTCACTTCCTGGTTCTGTTAGTAAATCTACATCTTTATTTAATTTTAAATCAAATTATCTGAAGTGGATAAAATCCACCAGTGTTACTAACTCGTAACGAGTATATGTATGACTTGTATTCTAATGTGCTTGATTTTTGTACCATGTTATTCTTCATTCATGATGTTTGTACATTATGTAATACTGATTTTCTGTTTGTTCTCTATTACAATTGCTTTAATTCTTCATAACTTTCCATCTTTTCAAAATGCTTAAGTTTCTAGTATGTAAACCTATTTGTAAACACATTATTGAATCTGCCACTATTTATATTTTAAAATGTATATAATGTATAATATTGAGGCACACAGGGAAGATCCAGCATGTTGGACTGTGTAACCTCTTGAAATAAAGTCTTTATTATTATTAAATACTAATTGTCTGACCTTGCTCAAGTTTGAACCATGTGTCAAGTCCATTTACACTTGACATGACACAAAACAAAATCATGATGTCACACTGTAGGAAAATGATATCACATTTAACAGTGACATGGCAGACATTGTGTTCACACTATTTTAATGGTGAAGAAAACATAACATAGACACTTTACGTGGAAAAAAAACACTTGAAATATTCAAAGCATTACAAGAAGTAAGTCCAGAATGTCCAAGATGAACAACAAAGTACAGAATGCCATCACAAGGTGAATATTTAATTTTTTAATATTTAAATATTTAACTTTTTTTAAAATATTTGACCTTCATGAATAATTAATTTACATCATTACTCAAGACTTGACTTTCTTTCTCGACACTTGACATTCTTAATTGACACTTAACTTTCTTACTCAACACTCAACTTTCTTACTTAACACACAACATTCTTACTTGACACTCGACTTTTTTTACTTGAAACTCGACTTTCTTACGCGACAATCGACTTTCCTACTTGTCTTTTTTGCTTGACATTCGACTTTCTTACTCGACAGTTAGCAATACTCTGAATAAACTGTAAATATTATGTCACATATATTATTTTATTTATTGACTGTACCAGGCACAGGGGCTAGTTGTTATGTTATTATATATTAGGCTGGAAGTATGATAAATTGTAAGACACAATATGTTCTAGAATGCTACTTTAATAACGTGTATACATGAAGAGTGATAAGACTCGAATGCCTCTCTAATAGCTGAATAGTATATACTAGTAAGTTGGTCAGTGTGTCAGTGTGTAAATGTGAACCCTTAATTAGATGTGACCAATTGACCTCCTTGTACATAACAGGGAAGCGTCTCAGAAACTGTTAGATAACATGATACAACACTAGTGACAATGTACAGTCTATGTCCCCACATGTAGTATAATAAAATGCAGTACTATGATTCCTCACTTGGCATTCAGCATTTACAGGATAGTTCTATATAACTGATCATTGGACCTTTATTTTACTATATTATAGGGATATAGAATTGTATATTGTCACTAGTCCCTATGGTACCAGGCTACATATTTAATGATTAATTCATATAACTGAGTTAAAGTAAAAGTGAACAAAAAGTTGGTATGATTTTCGCCTGGTGTCACTGTATCAAAAAATGAAAAGCTAAATACATGTACATTTGTCACAGTGTGTACATAACCTAGTAGGAGAGGAATTTATGTAAGTGGTTCGGTTAACTCAGATGGTAGAGCATTCGCCCTGTAAGCGAAGGGTCCCGGGTTCGAGTCCTGGACTGGCTGTATATTTTTCTCATCCTGTAACATTGGCACCCAATGTGGGACTGTGACTGATATATATTCTGAGAAACATTTCACATGATTCTCTGTTCTATATGGAAATTCAGGACGAATTCCAAATTTGTGAGGGAATATGTCACAGTGTGTACTGTAACCTACTAGGAGAGGAATTTATAGTAAGCGGTTCGGTTAGCTCAGACGGTAGAGCATTCACCCTGTAAGCGAAGGGTCCCGAGTTTGAGTCCCAGACTGGCTGCATATTTTTCTCATCCTGTAACACATTTATTACAATTTTTTGTCTCAGCTTCTTTACAAACAGTGATAGACATGGGGTTTTATGATTGAAAGTTTAATTTTCAGACAAAGTTTTGATAATAATATATTACAATAATAATAATAATTAATGAAAACTTATTGCAAATTCAGTTCCACTCAAAAATGATGGCTTACAGCCAATTCCAATTTGAATATATCCTTGATAAAAAATACATAAGCTTTTAAAGCATTAACAAAACAGTCATGTTCTTGTTCTCATATCAGTTTTTAATATAATTATGGTATATATGTAAAAATAAAATAAAACTCTTCTGCAATTTAAGATAATTTTAAACAGTGTACTTACCCATACATAATCGTGAAAAAATGTGTCAAAACTCATTGTTTCACAAATGTCATCATTTCCTCCTTATCTTTAAATAATTTTGTTGCAGTGTGAAGTTTGCAGTACGTGGTCTCTCTCTTCTGAAGCTTGACACAACGCGCAGCTGCCAGTTTATGCCTGTGAAGACATGTGGCAAAATGTGACGATAGAGAGATAGATGTCAAAGTAATATATAACATAAAAGTAAAATATCAAAACATGAATATTAAAAAATAACAATTTGTTGTGGTATCTTAACAAATAATGTTACTTCCTTTGTTATAACCAGTGGCTTAAGTACTACTTAATTCTATACAGTTCTTAGGTAAAACTGTAATTTGGTGGATAATAAAATATGCTACACAGCCCCATTCAGGCTATGTACAGCAAGAAGGCAAATGTGATTTGTTTAATAGAGTTTGTGTGCTTTAGATACATTAATCTCAATTATTATGTATAACCAAATATACATAAAAGGTGAAAACAAACAAAAATAAAAACAAATAAAAATAAAGAATAGTACCATAATTTATGTCTTCAAATTTGTCTGCTTCATACAACATGCAAAATATATATGAGCATATTGGTTGTATTTTTGGAGAAAAAAATATGGAAACAATATACCTGGGCCATGTAGCCATTTGAGTCAAATGGAGGCACTTGTCTCCGCTTGTCTCCCGTACAATTTGTGGAATTTCCATTTTTATTTAACTAGTATTTTTCTGAAAATTTTCATTTATCGATTTGAAAATCTTACAAGTGTCTCTCAGATATCTGGAAAAGACAGCAAATTCTTTCACCTAATCTTTACGTGATGTGTGGGCAAGGCTGGGATTGTGCCTCCTTTATGTTTATCTGCATTTCTTAACCACGAAAAAATGCAATATAGCGATTGAGATTAGCGTGGTAAAACATTAAATCCACTATTACACTATTTTCCTGTAGCCGGAATATGGCTGGTCAGTCTGAATACGGCCGGATTTTAATTTCCAGAAACAAGCAAATTTATATGGAACTATTTTAAATGACAGCGTGACATGTTCAGTTTTATTGTCATAATTAATAATAACGTTTTAAATCAAGTGTTGATTCCGATGTTATTGGACGTGTAGAGAAAAAATAACATGCTCACCCTTTGAAATCACATCATAACGTCTACCATTTTGAATAGCATGTGATATATCATGTGATGTTTCATTTAGACTGGTCTCCGGTCTCATATAATATAAGATGCGAAGGCAATAGCCTGGTTCTCGGACCCAAAATGCTCTCGGCGTTGCCTTATATATTATACGAGACCGGGGACCAGTCTACGAAGGCAACGCCGAGAGCATTTTGGGTCCGAGAACCAGGCTATGTTTCATTTTTCGAAAACGCACCTATTGAACCGCAAGGTCAATAAATACCTACAACACCATTTAATTCAGTCGTACAGTGCACCAATTCCGCGCATCAAGGGAAGCAACTTTGTACACCGTATTATTACGGTAAAGGATATAAGCCCGTTTTGGGCCTAATTTTATTACGAACAATATAAACAGTTGATCGGTAACCTATATTTTGATTATAGCGGGATTGCTCATCTTTACCGTTTTCTTAATGTCAATACTTCTCTTAGTCACGTGCAACACGATTATGTTATTGTATTGGTTAATGGACTTGTAACAGCACGTGAATTGTTTATAACACCCATCGTAGTCGATGATAGACATTCTTTACCAAACGTACATTGTGCATCTATTGGTTTTCGTATCATGTATTTATAGTTCTTACTTACTGTTACCAGTATTATTTATTTCGTACTTTGTCATCTAACGAAAACGGAATGTCTAACATGTTCATTGATATGATATTGAGATGTTTAATACCTTTTTGAGGACAGCGTTACTTTTAATACATTACGCTTTGGTTATGCATGTTTTAGATACATGTGCAGTAGCAATACTGTGTAATGACTAGATGTGTAGACACTGTCATTGTTTTACTTTAACAGAAACACTGAAACGAGATCATTACTATACTAGGTGCATTGTAGTGAGAGTGAGTGGCCGTTATGCATGCACTGATTTGGTATGTGTATTGGTTGGTTGAATATTACTACTAAATATTGCGTTTTAGATATTATACATGTAGTGTATTGATATACCTTAATTGCTAACAGTGGACCGGACGGTACTGAAATGAGGTCATTAGTATAGGTGCATTGTAATGAGAGTGAGTGTTCGTTATACATGCACTATTTTGATATTGCGTATTGACTGGTTGAATATTACTACTAAATATTGCGTTTTAGATATTATACATGTAGTGTATTGATATACCTTGAGTGCTAACTGCGGACCGGTGTGTATTCTACGTCCTTGTTATTGATATCGAATGCTTTCCCTTCTCTGTATTGTACTGCCACTGTACTATATTGATTCCTGATTTTTTTCTTAACATAAACACAGAGACAAGGTGACGATAATGCACTATTGTGATAGAAGTGCCTATAAAACATGCGTTTGTCTTACATATTGTCTATACGTCTGCTGTTTAAAATCGCGTGTTTACAATACTTGTGTAATGATACTGCATATCTAATTTAGAGTTATTGTATTTGTAATTGCTTGCCCAATTTTCATGTTATCTATTGAATTTACAATTTGAAATTATATTCATTGTCCACGGCACCGAACATACCGGTAACAATCTGACCAATGACAGTTAGAATTATTTGCTTTTTCCTGTATATTTCTCACAAACGTTATTATTTTCGTTTTCTTTTTGCTCTGTTTCTCAACGATTGTTGTCCTGATAAATATTTCTCTAAATCCTAATTATGTATATTAATTATATGTAATAATTCATTTGATTTACCTGTATCAGAATTCTCATATTTCTTACGTCGACACAACTTATCCTCTCATTTGTGATATATCTGACTATGCTTTTCCATAGCTTAGCGTTTATTTTCTTGAACTACTTTTTTTCCTTTTCTCTCAACCATTTTTAGGGCACGCGGCATCGCATTATGTAGGGAAAAATTCTGAATTTCATATTATATGTTGTTATCTTTGTTTCATAACACTACCAAGGTGTGACTGCATGTTAGCGGTAGAACTGTTCATCTTGTCTCTTAATTCAATTTCGTAAAATATAGGCACAGTCATACCGCCATCATGCCGTCATATCGATGTAAGTGTATGTTTTCAATTTTGTTGCATTTGCTTCTGCTGCTATCATTGATTATTTCATTACTAAGTATATGCTCTTTGCTTGAAAACGTCTTATCTACATCTAGACTCGTAAACACCGTTGAACATCCCCATAAACGTCTGTTATTAGGCCGTAAATATTCATTACGTAAAGTTTGTTAAAGATACATTATGCTAAAATTTTACAGCAATTACGTGCACCTGGTTCTTAGTTCTTCTTTTACAGTCGGGAGATATACACCCTAATCCCGGACCTGAAATACTAAATTCACCCAGTGTATCAAATGCTACCTCAATTTCTAAAACTTTGGACATGACACTTAACTTATCTTTAATTCATTATAATGTCCAAAGTTTATGCTATAAACTAGACCTGCTTAGTGCAGAACTTAATCAATTCGACATCCTAACATTCTCCGAAACTTGGTTACATGAATCCATACATACCGAAGAACTTCTTATTCCTTCATTTCAAAGACCTGAAAGGAAAGACCGTTATGGTGATAGCCATGGTGGAGCTATTGTATATTTAAAAACTAACTTTACATACAAACGTAGGGTAGATCTCGAATTAAACCGTTTAGACTGTATCTGGATCGATATTTCACTTAATAATAAACATATGCTCCTTGGTGTATTTTACAGACCTCCAAACGCCGATATAATTTATTACAACATGATAGAAGACTCTATAAATTTAGCAGTTGATTCAAGAATTAATGATATTATAATTACCGGCGATTTAAACTTAAATATGCTAAACTGTCAAAGTGCTAAAAAAATTACATCGCTATGCAATCAATTTGGTTTAAGTCAAATTATAAATGAACCTACCCATTTTACTGAAAATTCGTCTTCTTTCATTGATATTATGCTAGTTAGTAATAGTGCTAATCTAATATTAAGTGGCGTGTCTGATCCTTTCCTAAATCAAGTACAAAGATATCATTGTCCATTATTTGCCATATTTAAGTTTACAAAACCGAAATTCAAATCTTACACTAGAAAAATATGGAAATATGATCTATTGCAAAGTAAAGCTCAAGAAATAAATTGGCAAGAATTGACGAATAATGATATTAATGTTTATGCAAAAAATATTACAGACACTATTATATCTTTAACCGAACAATGCATTCCTAATTTGACTGTTCGTATTAGACCATATGAGCCTCCTTGGATAAATACTTTGATAAAGCTTAAAATCAGATATAGAAAAAGATTATACAGAAAAGCCAAACATACAAACCTTAAACACCACTGGGATAAATTTCGAAATACCCGAAATGAAATAATAACATTAATACGTCAATTAAAACAAGCATATTATAACAATCTTTCCCACAAATTCAAAACATCAGATATTTCTTGCAGGGACTGGTGGAAAACTCTTAAGACTTTTATTTCTCCAAATGCCAAACAAACACTACCACCTCTTATTAGTAACGATGTGACAGTTTCTGACGAGACAGACAAGGCCAATTTATTACACGATTTTTTCAAAAGCCAGACAGTTTTAAACGATAACAATATTGAACTACCTGCTTTGCCCGACAGTAATATAGTTATGCAGTTATCTAAATTAACTCCAGAAGAAGTCAAGTCTGTTTTAGCATGTCTTCCAATAGGTAGAGCAACGGGTCCTGATGAAATAAATAACCGTATACTACGTGAACTCTTTAATGAGTTGTCCACTCCTCTTTGTAATATTTTTAACAAATCTTTAACTGGTGGAAAAGTTCCAAATATTTGGAAAGAAGCGCATGTGTGTGCCGTTTTCAAAAAAGGGGATCCATCTTCTGTAAATAACTACCGTCCTATTTCTCTCCTAAGTAATATCGATAAGGTTCTGGAAAGATTAATATTTAAACATGTTTTTAACTTTCTTCATGAAACCAACTTCCTATCACCTCTTCAGTCAGGTTTTATGCCAAGCGACTCGACCGTCAATCAACCTACCTATCTTTATAATACTTCCTGCCAAGCATTAGATGCTGGAAAAGAGGTCAGAGTAGTCTTCTTTGATATAAGTAAAGCCTTTGATTGAGTATGGCATAAAGGTCTCCTAGTCAAACTTAAATATGCTGGTATTTCTGATTCACTTATTAAATGGTTCAAAGATAACATTGGTAATCGACGTCAGTGTGTAGTTATTCCTGGTGCTAAATCCAGATGGAATTCAATAAATGCAGGTGTTCCACAAGGCTAGGACCGCTTCTCTTCCTAATTTACATCAATGATATTGTTACGGATATCAATTCAAACATTCGTCTATTTGCCGATGATACAAGTCTTTATATTAATGTCGATCATGTAAATGTTGCTGCAGACATTCTTAACTCTGATATAGCTAAAATTACAGATTGGAGTAATAAGTGGTTAGTCAGTTTTAACCCCACGAAAACAGAATCGCTATTGATATCTCGTAAACATAAGAAACCTGCACAACCAACCCTAAATATGCTCAATCAAAACATTTTAGAAGTGAAATCTCACAAACACCTAGGCGTCACGTTTTCGGATGACTGTAACTGGCACTCACATATAGAATATATTAAAGTTAAAGCGTGGAAAAGAATCAATATAATGCGGAAACTCAAATTTCAACTTGATCGAAAATCCTTAGAAATAATATACTCTACTTTTATTAGACCTTTTTTAGAATACGCAGATGTTATTTGGGATAATTGCACACAATTTGAAAAACTTGAACTGGATAAAATCCAAAATGAAGCAGCTCGAATCGCATCGGGAACTACTTACTGATATCGTTACACAATTTGTACACTGAAATTAACTGGGAAACGTTTGAAGTTAGAAGGCGAAAGCATAAACTTATTCTGCTTTACAAAATGGTCCATAATATGTCACCTGCATATCTTTCAGCACTGGTGCCTCGTCAAGTAGGTCATGAGTCCCAATACAGATTAAGGAATGATAACAACTTACACACAATTCGTTCATGAACAAGCAATTATTTTAATTCATTTCTTCCCTCTGTAGTTCGGGAATGGAATTCACTAGCATACGACGCTCGTTGTTTGGAATCGGTATATACTTTTAAACGTTTTCTGAATATAGATAGAGTGTACGCCCCCAAATACTATTATTCGGGGAGTAGAAAGGCACAAACTCTCCACGCGCGCCTTAAAACAAATTGTAGTTCACTCAATAAGCATTTGTATCTAAAAAATATAACTGAATCCCCGTTATATCATTGTGGTAGAATCGAGGACACTTATCACAACTTCCTCACATGTCCAGCCTATCATAACATAAGATTGGAATTTTTAAATACACTGTCGTCCTCATGTACTGTTTCTACAGAAATTATCTTATATGGAGATTCAAGACTAAGTTATGAATTAAACTCGTCGAATTTTAAAGCCGTGCAAGAATTTATCATTAAAAGCAAACGATTCTAATCAGCAGCCAGGAGCAACTTTTATCAAATATTTCAAATTGAATTTCAAAATACTGAAATAAATCCCCCCCCCCCCCCTTATCCGGTTCGCCGTCGTGCCTTCTGATTTCTAATTGCCTCTTCTGAGTATTGAAGTTGTATATATTATCAAGATACATCATACATGCCTGTAATTTGTTGTTGTTTTTTTGTGTGTGTGTTTTTTAATTGATACTTCATTTTGCTACGTTTTTCTAAATATTTTCTTTTTTTATCTTTTTATTATATTGTCAGTACTGACTAAAATATGTCCACAATTATTTATTTAAACCAGTTATATATACACTGTACGTCTTCCATTTCAATTTTAAAACAGACTTCAAAGGAAAGGGAATCCAATAAGCATTATGCTTTCGTTCCAATCCTAATATGTTTTGTCAGTGTATATACATGCAAACGTTGTAAATATCATGAATAAAAATATGTTTAAACTAACTTTATCCCAATGTTTTGACAGTTCGGTCTTAGTCTATCTCAGAACCTGATATCTCCTGAATCAGGTCTATAACCCCAATGAAAAAGCAGGGCATTCTATTCCTGTCTCACAAATCAAAGCAATGCATTTATCGCTTACTGAACTTGGACGTCATTCAAATTTTCCCTGAAGCACCTCACCAATCAACATGCTCAAATGTGGCTTCCCTAACATTGCTATCAGGAGGGCTGGATCCGTTCTAAAGACTAGTTCGGTCTTAATAAATGAAAGACAACGACAGGCACAAAAGGGCGGTTCACAATAAAGACAGGTATCAAAAGTAAAACGTGTAAACTTATGGTCAATATTAATCAACAACAGAGTTATCTTTCACAGTCAGACCAGTCAGCGCCACTACGCACTATTTTAAAACAACTGATCCTATTTCGGAAAGCAAATTGAAATTGGTCTCTTGTATTGTGTTCAATATAATCATAAAATACGCATACCGGCATTAAATAATTGTTTATAACAAGAATTAGGGAGAAAATGAAAAAACGTTATGTTATACCAGTTTACCCATAATGTTTTGCGCGAATCGTGTGCTAAAAACGATATTTCGTTTGCCACACATTGCGCATGCGCGGCGGCCATTTGAACGCGTGTCGGAATGCAAGGCGGCCATCTTGGATGACTACTGATGGTAACACGGTTGCGCATGCGCTGCGGTCATTTTAGATAACGTCATATCTAAGTTTTGAACGATAGTCATGCTTTTGGTAAGATTTTGGATGTGTGTCGGTATGTATGGCGGCCATTTTGAATGTTTATTTATAGACGGCTTATTTATGGAATGACATCATAGGGTTAGAATGGCTTTGTGTAGGAAGGCTATGATTTATTTATAGAATCTACCGGAAGTATGGTTTTATAGAAGTTGGCATTAGAGATGAGTCTACTACTCAAAGTATCTAGAACTTAAGATACACTATCTGGTACATAATCGTGGACATTAATGGTTAGGTCTTCAGGGGAGAGGCTGGAACTCACCTATAATGTCTCGTGATAACAAAATTTACATCGGTATTAAATATAGACTCTTTATTCTAAATAACTTAAATGTTTCTTATCCAAAGGCCAACACTCAAATGAACTCCCTAGGTTAATATTTGCACACGACACAAAGTGATTTTGTGCACAAATTTTCTATTTTAAGGTAAAGCATTTCACAATCACTGCATCAGCCTAAACCCACGCTAAGAGATTAATGTCAAGCGTAGTATGTGTCTCCTTACTGTCTGCTCTTGTATTCACATGATACATAAACCCTAAGCGGATTAGTCAACAAACGCCGAATACACCACAATGGCCTATTGAAATGTCAGAATAAATACCTTTACATGACACCCAGAATGTCTAGCATCTACCGGATATGAACACAATAGCCCATTCATCAGCTAAAAATTAATCTCCTTAACATCGCCAGTATGTCTGGTCTGGTGTGTGTTTGTGAAGGAGTGGGTGTATTCAAGTGTCAAACTTAATCACTGGACGTCTTAACAATAGATTAATGGGTCCTTTATTGTACATATTCATGCTTGTACGGGTCTGGACAGGTACGAAATAGTTGAAACCAGTGGACTAAATAACTTGAACAAAGTTAGTTGTATCGGTATATCTGTGTCCACGGTGTGTGTATTGGATTTTTATAGAAATAGGTAAATATTTTATTGAAAGATACGATTTCAAATATACTAGATTTATAGGTAGAGCTGAAATAATTTTCGATTTATGTCAGAAATAAAAATTGAAAACTGTAATAGCGAACCGAGTAGGGTACCATATGAAAGAAAATGGTGCGCAGTTTTCAAATCTGTAATTTTTATGGGTATAGGACAAACCTGAGCTGGGATATAGTCGTTTGAATAAACTGAAAGTAGCGTCGTAAATTTTGTATGCATGTCCGTAATTTATCAAGTAATGTATCATTGGAAAAGTTTTGAAAAGACGAATTTAACGGTCTAATTATTATAGGTCTAGGACGAGTCATAGCTGAGATACGGTCGTTTAAATAAACCGGAAGTGATGTCATAAAATTAAACTTCATCGTAGAATAGTCGTTTAGGTAATGTTTGAAAGCTCTCGACATGCCGATTACGAAAATGTTATACGTATAGGTATATCTCCTACCATTTTCGAGATATTACGATTTGAATGTTGTGTGACGTCACGCAATTTAACGCGTTATTGCACCGAAATTTCAAACAATCATAACCGGCTCAATTTTTTATTAAATATAGCCGTGTCTGGTATCCTACGAAATAACTTTTTATTATCGGACCGGAAGTGGAATCACCCATGCGTAAAAAGGTCATTTCTTCATTAATTATATGTCGATTTCAACAATCTTGGAGTCTAGATATATCAGTTTTCTCCTAACGATTCAGAATCCAATCCAAGATGAAATAAAATGACAGGTGTAACTAGTCGATACACGACATTATAAAAACATTGAAAATTTATAAGGGGAAGAAAGGCAAAATGGACGTAGAGAAATGGACTCGTCATTTCTGTTTGATGGCTGAGGGTAAACTACGAAAGGGTCCAAGAGGATTTTATGTTGTAAATCAAACAAGTGGCAAAGATTAGTCAATGCTGAAACCAAATGAAACAGTAAAGGCAGTACCAATTCGTTATACGGTAAATCCAACGTTGGTTCTATAATGTCTCATATAATAAAAGATCCGAAAAAAATATTAACGTGGACTGATGAAGAACTAATTTATGAAGGGACAACCATACCAGGATCCCGAATAACAGACTTGCTGATAAACAGGAATCCAGGATACCTATCATGGACAGAGATTCTGATTATTTTCATCGGAAGAGGCAAATACTGAGAGTAATTGCTGAACATACCATACCATTCAGAAGAAAACGCCGACTATTGTTAAGTCAACACAAACTTATCCCGAGACAACTACGAGCATTCTATTTAAGACATACAATACGAGTAAAAATAAGAACAATAGAAGAACAAACAAAAAACTGACACCACCACCACAGCCACCACCACCACCACCACAGCCACCACCACCACCATAGCCCCACCATCACCACTACCACAGCTACCACCACAACCACAACTACAACCACCACCACTACCACAGCCACCATAACCACCACCACAACCCCAAACATCACCACCACCACAGCCACCACCACCACCACCACTAAATGACATTTCCCAAAACAAAATTATTATAAGGGCAAACAAGATATAATCCTCAACAGTCAATATGCAAAATCCTAATATGTGTCAACAGTGTAACACTTCATTTTCAAGACGAGATGCAATGTTAAGACACAACAGTCTACAAAATAATTCGAAGAAAACTGAAGAGTGTCCACCAGGGATAACATGCTCACGAGAAATGATACAGGCTCCATCAGGAATAAGACTATTAATGAATCCCAATTTAAATTTCAACATAACTGTCCTGTGGTAGTAACAGGTCAAAGCGGAAGTGGTAAATCGGTGTTAACCCTTTGCTCCATATAGGTTTTACCTTATCAGCTATCACTGGTCAATACAGTTGACCAGTATCTGATAATCAATACCCAATAGGTAACTGATAAGACTGCATGCATTATCTCCATACAGCTTATTGGGAAAATGCTCAAGTTTGACACCTCTGTTTATAAACTCCTTTTAACAGTGTGAAATACTGATTTTATAGTTATGGTGTATATGTGAAGTTTTTGGAGAATTAATTTCTCTTTCTGGTGATGTAAATTTTTCAAATATAGGACAATTGTGTAACAACATATAGGTTTGTGAAGTAAGGAAAAACATTTTTTTCTGCAAAAATATATTTATTTATGGTAATATACCATATATATTTATGACTATTTCTTGTAAATAAACAGTGTATAACTTAATAAATAAATTTACATTCATAACAAAACATTCATAACAAAACGTTATATAGCAGAAGTATATAAAATTATATTATAATCCACACACAAGAATCACACAGGTTTTTACTTCTATCAGTCCATATCACAAGAATGCTTTAAATATAATTATAATTTGTAACACTTTTGTAAACATTAAAAAAAGGATGAGTTGATTATTTCAATTTCAAATTTAAACTATAATGTATGATTAAATTGAATTCTGTTATAGTGAAATCACATATACCACAGATGACAATTCCCATTTTGTAGTCCATTTTAGGTAGAGCTAGTCCATTTTAGGAAAAACAAGGTAAATGAAGTTTATCACAGTTCATCTTTCTATAAATTGAATATATAAATGAATATTGAGATAATACTTCCTAAATTAAATTACAAACTTTCACTTTATCTTTGTAACTTTCTCTTTTTTTGATATAACACTTCCTAAATTAAATTACAAACTTTCACTTTATCATTGTAACTTTCACTTTTTAACTTTTTGTTCAATTTGATTTTGATATAACACTTCCTAAATTAAATTACAAACTTTCACTTTATCATTGTAACTTTCACTTTTTGTTCAATTTGATTTTGATATAACACTTCCTAAATTAAATTACAAACTTTCACTTTATCATTGTAACTTTCTCTTTTTTTGATATAACACTTCCTAAATTAAATTACAAACTTTCACTTTATCATTGTAACTTTCACTTTTTAACTTTTTGTTCAATTTGATTTTGATATAAAACTTCCTAAATTAAATTTAAAACTTTCACTTTATCATTGTAACTTTCACTTTTTAACTTTTTGTTTGATTTGATTGTGACAACATTTCCTAAATTAAATTTAAAACTTTCACTTTTTAATTTTTTGTTCAATTTGATTTAACTTTTTATAATTATTTCTTCACTGGTTCGCTAACCGATTGTGGTATGCAGCATGGCAACCTTCCCTGCACAAGTGCACATTGCATATTTGGCATCCAAATGTTGTGTCCTTCCTCTCTTTCAGATACCAAGAGTGGTATTTACAGACCTTCCTTGCATTCTGCATTCGGCAGCTAACATGCCCATCCACATTCGGCTGAATCCCGATGAGCACCTCGCGAGCTTCTCCTGCGGAGCGTTTCCTCTTTCTAAATCCCCCAACAAGTTCTGAGATGAGCTCTAACCTGAAGCCGATATGTCTGAATCGCCTCTTCTTTGTTGCTCTAGTTGAGGTTTGTTCATATAAAATGAAAGCGTTGATGATAGACGAGTTCAACAGGAACCAGAAGATGTACCTCCACGGCTTCTTAGATTTCCTTCCCACATCATACTTGGCCCTGTACTGGTCGTGGACATCAACGCCTCCCATAAACTTGTTGTAAACATGGCAGCTGTTAGGTTGCTGTAATGGAACAACGTCCCGACCAACTCGTCTCTGCGTGTCCATCACGTCAGTGGGGCTGCTCAATGTCGACAGGTGGTGCACCAACTGTTTATCTTTCCATACAGTGGCTGTAAGATTTGTATTTCCCTTTTGTAGAATCTTGAATTTCCCGCGTTGTTTAATTTCTCTTGGCTTCTTTAGTTCTTCAGGGAATCCCTTTCTGTTAACTCGAACAGTGCCGCAGGCATATAGTCCACGTTCAAGGAGGTCCTCCATCAGTTCCACACCGGAGAAAAAATTGTCAAAAAAGATCCACCGGTGTGAGTGCTGAAGGTGGTCAGACAGACGCATGATAACGTTGTACCCCAGTCCGTGCTCCGTTTGGTTGTTCTGTCTGCCAAGGTACACGTCGAATCGGGACAAGAAGGCGGTTCTGGCGTCGCACAGCATCCAGATCTTTATCCCCCGCTTGATCGGCTTGGCAGGCATATACTGACGAAAGCGAGACGACCCGTAAAAGCTATCATGGCTTCGTCGATTGAGACTTCTTTATTCAGCGTGAACAGCTTGGCGAATGTCTCGGAGAGGCAGCTGATAACTGGTCGCACCTTGACAAGTCTGTCATACTCTGGATGGTCGCGTCTCGGTTCAGATGCCCTGTCTGCAGCATGGAAGTACTGAAGGATCTTCTGGAACCGGTTACAAGTCATGGTGTTGGTTATGCCGGAATTGCCCAGGAATGGATTTGTTGACCAAAACATGTCTGCATCTGGAAGTTGGTGATACCCATGAGTATATTCATCCCAAGGAAGGCTCGCATATCAGGAACGGTGACGTCGATCCAGTTGTCGTCTGCAGCTGCCCCAGGCTGACTTGTGGTCCAGGCTGCATAGTCATTCGTGTATCTGACCAGGTCAACAACCAGATTCAGGGGGAACAACAGCCAGAAGTAGTCAAGTGGAGTGGCATGGACTGGGTCAAAACCATCTGGCAAATTGGCCCCACCTTCTTCTGTGAAATCATTCATCTGAAAATGTAAAGGAAAAACACCATAAGCAATAGAAAGTTATGTCTAATCATTCTTTCAACATCAACTGGAAGCATTACTTTTAATTTGAATAGCTTCCAGTAATCGAACCCCAGTATACCACCACACCCCTTGCTTTTATATTTTGCATAGTCCATTGTTGATGCCAGTCTTACACCCCCACCCCCATTTGATTTACATTATGCAGAAATCCATGTTTTGTTTTTTATTTCAAACCTATTTTTAAAAAATCATTTTTTGTTCAACACTTTCTTCCATCCCCACCCCATCCAATTTGCATTATGCAGAATTCAGGTTACCCCCCCCCCCCCCCCTGCCAAAATATCATTATTTTCAAATTATTACCTTACCACCCCACCCGTGATTTGCATGTTCAAGAGTCTAAAATTGTTACTTATTTATTTTTTTATTAACATTGACCTTTTTTTATTCCAGCCTTATATCCCTACTCCCATTTACATAATGCAGGATCCTGGTTAATCATTTATTTTTTCAAACCTATTTTCCTATTTCTATATCTAATCTACCCCCCCCCCCCCCCCCCCCCCTCCAATTAAATTATACAAAATCCAGTTACACCCACCCCTATCCATTTATTATTATAATTATTACCACCTCACTCCTGATTTATAGTGGAAGAGTCTATTTTTTCTAGCCTTATACCCCCACCCCACTAATTTACATTATGCAGAATCCAGAGTTGTAAAACTTTGTTTATAAAAAAATAAAGTTGAAAATCTGTTTCCCACCAACCAACCCCATAAATCTATCCACCCCACTACTGAACTTACAGTTGCAGAGTCCGAATTTTTAAAAAAAAACCCACACCACCCCTGACCTTGCCACCCACTTGTTGTATTGTAAAGACAAAAAACCCTCGACCTGATTCGATTTACACTATGCAGAGTCCAGAGCTGCTAAAATTGTTATTTAAAATTAACATATTTAAAATTAAAGTTTATCTTAGTACTGATAATTTAAATTATTTATTCAATCTAGCAAAGTCAATAAACGAGTGGCATGTTTTTGTCATACCATCTTTATTTCAAACTGATTAAAAGTTTTATTTATTCTGTTATTTATTTTGTTTCTATTGATTCCACCAGAAAGTGAGAATACATAAATAACGGACAATTTGTAACGCGTTTGTTTTGCCTGTTTGAACTAGTTACATATTTACAAAAAAATGATAAATCGTTATTTACAAAAAGTTTCATAAAAACACACACCCTCAAATCAGAATAATTGCGCGTCCATTCATGAGTCTGATCCTCGTCTCCGGAGAGAGAGATATCATCAGATGAATCAATATCAAAGTCCGAAAACCCAGAAAAATCAGACTCGTCAGAGTCGCTATCTAAAAGACGGCGAAAATCAGCCATAATTTTGAATATTTAGATAAAAAATTTCTAATAACACGGTCGCAATGAAAATTTTGATGTTCTAAAACGAACTGGCCAATTGTTTTCATTCTCGTCCTATATATACTGTTTTTATTCAACTTGATCCTCTATTCTCAGCAGGACACTTTTTAATGTTAGTTAATTGAGATAACGATCAAAGGATTTTTACCGAAATTGCAACTCGGTATATCACTTACCACGTGTCATATACCACCTTCAAATTCTCCCAACCGGCGACAGCTGTCCGCTGTAAAAACAATCCAAATCTTCAAAGATGCCGATTATTTTATTTTGATTAGCGATGTGTATATCGTATATAAAGTAAAAACCCGTTATTTTTAGAATCATGACCTTGTTTCAACTGGATTATTCCAGATCGCGCACACAACTTTCACGCGTGATCTATGGGAATGCCCTCTTTTCATTGGACGCTATTTATTTTGTAATTTGTATAGTAACCACATTGTTTTTTTTGAGAATTCACTTCCTGTAGAATTAATGTTTACGAAAAGAAAGGTCGGACATTTGTTTTGAGCGTAAACATGCAGTAATTTTGAGTTTAAAAACACACTGCGGGGAAATGCGGTATCATGAAGCAGTCGATAACTGCGGTCTTTTGCGGTATTGAAGCGCAGTGGATAGATGCGGTCTTTTGCGTTATTGAGGCGTACTGGATAGGTGCGTTTTTTTGCGGTATTATGGAGCAAAGGGTTAACGAAGAAAATACTGTGCAAAAATATATTCAGCCTCTACCTCAGAGAATCATATGGTGTTATGGACAATACCAACCTCTCTACGACAACATAAAAAAATCACTGCCAAGATTAGAATTTGTAAAAGGGATCCCAGATTTTATCGAGCACGACACTTAACTTTATACTACAAGCAGGAATTGTATCATTTTGGACGATTTGATGGGAGATGCAAAAAAGATGAACGAATCGCCAATTTATTCACAAAAGGATCACATCATCGCAATTAAACAGTGATATATTTAACACAGAATTTGTTGAGGAATCTGACAACGAAGTAGTGGATACGATCATCGGCTGGCATACAGGGAAACAGAAGCGTTTGAAAGATATGAACAAGGAAATATATTTTAACTGGACCAGTTCTAGAGTAAAGAGCGTGGGGTAAAATAAGGTCAATGAAATAGAAGAAGAGCTTGGATCTAGAGATAAACCACTTAACAGTATATTGCCGGATGTCAGAAAAAACGTTCGTCAAACCGTCGCTGATCAACTTATTGATATTACGAAGATGAAAACAGACGTGTTCTATCAGACCATCATGACAAAGGCATAAAGTCTCACAAAAAATAATGAGTATTAAATGTACAAGGAGCCAATTAACGAACTTTTCATGCCAGTGAGAAAAGTGTCTGAAGACGAATATGAAGAGGAAGATACTGAAGCAGAATCTGAAGAAGAAGAGTCTGAAGAAAAAAATAAAGGGGAAGACATCGAAATGGTATAAAAAATAATATTCGAAGTGTGGTAGTTGTTTGACCTTGACCTTTACTTGGATGACGCAAACGGCAATAAAAAACAGCCAGGTGATAGAAGCTGAAAGCGAATCTGAAGAAGAAGAATAGGTGGAGAGTGATGATGACATTTAAATGTTGGATAATTTTGGAAACATTTATCTAATGAACCCATATGAAAATATATTGTGTTTGAGGATGTATCAGGATATAAATAAAATATTAAAAATAGAATTTGGACTTGTTGTTTATTCGTTTACCATTGAAAACACAACACATTTGTTTAGTAATTTTTTTAATTAGTCCCGCTCAAGTGCAATATATCATTGATTAGGTCAGTCCCCTGTATATATTTTACAATATAATAGTACAACATGTATAACAGTGTTCTAAAAATATCCGACATTAATGCAGTACTGGTTTGTGTCTTCCTTTGTTATTTACCAATTTCTATTAAAGTGGTGATCACAAAGCATCTTTAGTACGTCTACTTTGATATTGTCCGTTGATCATTTTTTTGGTTCCGCCCACGTGCAATAATGTTTTGGATCAACACTATGTACGCACCACTGTAGTTCAATGTCGATATGATATTTACAAATATACTCTCTAAGCATATATATCCATTTACAGTAATTAATGTTTAGGATTGTTCTTGCGACTGGTAGATCCGTATACGCCAATTCGTTCCTTCTATGAAATCATGAAGAGCGCACTGTTATATCCACCAAACATTGAGTGTATGGTTCTATACTTTTGTACATTGCAAAGTAAGGATCACAATGCGGATGTTCCGTGTAACATTTTGAAAAATCTACTCAGAATGCGGTTCTCGTCACTATGTAGTTTTTCAAGAGCTTCATCCAAGCTTTCTCGGAAAAGCTGAGATGAACTTTACTGTAATGTGCTTCATCTATAGTAACACTGTGGTGCTGTTATTACACGACATTCATATTTTCCAATGTTTCGCAAACACGTCAAATGTCACTTAGGTTTTACCTTTCTGGAGACATATCATTCAGCAATCGAACGCTACTTTAATATTGACCTCTTGTTTATGATAAGCTTGTTATTTATAGCCGTATTTATCTGTTTTAAGGTACGACATGTTTAGACACGCAATCATTAAAATAAGAAATAGTTAAATGATATGCTTACTATAGCGCATCCAGGTATTGGTTCATCTGTAAATACGTGCCTCTGACTTAAAAATAATCTATTGACCAATACCTTTCCAACGATAACTCGTTTGATACGCTACGATCACGCATAAAAAAGTTGATTTCATGACATCATTTCCAGTGAAAACAATATTTTTCGTAATGTACTCGGTCATATCTTTTCAAAAATATATAACTTGCCCTATTTCGAAACAATTATTTTCATTTCCGGTTTTAGGATTGAACCCCTTAATTTTCCGTAAAATTATTGTAACACAGTGAATGCAACATCTACGTTACTAAAACATCATATTTCATCTTTCAATAAAATATTTACCTATTTCTAAAAAAATCCAATACACACACCGTGGACATAGATATACCAATACAACTAACTTTGTTCAAGTTATTTAGTCCACCGGTTTGAACTATTTTGCACCTGTCCAGACCCGTACAAGCATGAATATGTACAATAAAGGACCCATTAATCTATTGTTAAGACGTCCAGTGATTAAGTTTGACACTTGAATACACCCACTCCTTCACAAACACACACCAGACATACTGGCGAAGTTAAGGAGAACTTTTTGCTGATGAATGGGCTATTGTGTTCATATTCGGTAGACGGTAGACATATTGGGTGTCACGTTAAGGTATTTAGGGATTATGTATCGTGTGAATACAAGAGCAGACAGTAAGGAAACACATACTAAGCTTGACATTAATCTCTTAGCGTGGGGTTCGGCTGATGCAATGATTGTGAAATGCTTTACCTAAAAATAGAAAATTTGTGCACAAAATCACTTTGTGTCATGTGCAAAAATTAACGTAGGGAGTTCATTTGAGTGTTGGCCTTTGGGGAAGAAACATGTAAGTTATTTATAATATAGAGTCTATATTCAAAACCGATGTAACTTTTGTTATCACGAGACATTATAGGCAAGTTCGAGTCTCTCATCTGGTACTGAAGACCTAACCCATAATGTCCACGATTATGTACCAGATAGAGAACCTTAAGTTTTAAATACTTCGGGTAGTAGACTTGATAACTCATCTCTAATGCCAACTTCTATAGAACCATTCTTCCGGTAGATTTTATAAATAAATCATGGCCTTCCTACACAAGACTATTCTAACCCTATGATGTCATTCTATAAATAAGCCGTCTATAAATAAACATTCAAAATACATACCAGCACACATCCAAAAACTTATCAAAAGCATGAATATCGTTCAAAACTTAGATATGACGCCAGTCGGTTTCTATATTAAGAATCCAATATGGCCGCACATACGACGTTATCTAAAATGACCGCCGCGCATGTGCAAACGTGTTACCATCAGTGGTCATCCAAGCTGACCGCCTTACATTCCGACACGCCTTCAAAATGGCCGCCGCACACAATGACGAACATCGAAAAAGGTCACTGCGCATGCGCATATAAAAAACAATATGGCTGCTGCGCATGCGCAGTGCGTGGCCCTAAAGGGACCCCTATACTACTGACTTATTTATTTATTTCAGCGATTAGGTATACAGATTGTTATTTTAGATGAAAAGGTAAAGCCCTGTTCACATCAACCGTGCGATTTTTTGGTCGTACGATTTCGCAGGCCCGTGGTGCCGTAAGACAAATTCGCAATAAGTCCGGACAGGTCTGCACTGGTCGTAGACACTGCAAGGCAGCAGTACGATGCTCGTACGGTTGTTTCACGGGTCGCACGGTGTTCGCAGCTTGAACATAGGAAAAAGAAAGGCACGCATTTGCAGCGCCGCTGCAAGATGACCGTGCAGCTGCCGTGCAAATTTGCAAGACTGCCGCAAGGCTGTTGTAAGAATTCGCAAAACTTTCTTGCGGCCACCTTACGACACGCAAGATTTTTCAAGACAGCCGTACGAATGCCTTAAGTTGTTTGTGTGTTCATCGTACGAATTAGCCCCGAGTGAGGGTATAAATGCAAGAGGAAGCGCCAACAGCCGTCATTTTTTCATCAGAACTTGACAGGAGAACATCTCTTCGTGACGGCTACCCAACCACAGAGGTTGCGTGTTGCCGTACTCAGAAGAATGATACGTGATGAAGAAGAACGTCATGAAGCTATTTTGGCAATGCTTATCCGTGAGCGTCAACGTCAGAAAAGACGAGAGAGGCGTTGGTGGGTCACGCCACGGATTAAGCGGCGTCGGCTGTTTTGCAAGTACTACATCCTCTTCCGGGAGCTGGAGGGTTGGGGGTCCGAGGGCTATTACATGAGCTACATACGGATGAGCCGCAATATGTTTGCTGAGTTGCTGCTACGGGTCACCCCGCGCATCACAAAGTCCAATTGGCAAGTACAACATTTGATTGCCACGTTAAATTGCGATTTTAATTTGCAATATATGTATCTTCTGTATAATTTTTAGCAAAAAAAAACAAAACAAAATATTTTGTTGGTCATACGCTTTCTGTTAACAGGGGTCGTGGTTCCATTAAGCCCGGGGAGAAGTTGGTGATAACACTTCGCTTTCAGGTCACCGGGATGAGTTTCAAGTCCTTACAGTACGCCTTCAGGGTTGCGCACAACACCATCTCCTTCTTTGTTCCCAAGGTGTGTCGGGCGATTTTGTGCTTATACACCTTGCCGACTGCCGTTCTTTGGTTGCAGAACCATCCAATGATCTTGTCCGCTGTGAACAGAAAGAGAATAAAGGGAATATTAAAATGCAGTCAGTAGAGCAAGGTATTTTATGTGACACTTGAATGCAAAAAGATGTTTTCTGAAATATGATAACATATAATGCAATGCAAAGAAAAAAATATACTCACCAGCTTCATCCAGTTGTTCGGCTATGATGCCCAGCTGCTTGTCCTTATACGGCTTGACTGCGTACAGCCGATGGCTCTACTGGTAGAACTCAGGATGCTCACTGAACCACTTGACGAGGGTGTTCTCGTGCTGAGCAGGCATCGCGAACATCTCACTTCGATAGGCACAGGTGCCTTCCTCGTCTGACATGAGCTCATTGGGTCTTGGGTTGGGGGCGCCACATGTTCCTGGGATTCCGCGGCTCCACAGATTCAACTGCAGCAGCTGCAGTGGCCTTCCCTTTCCCCTTTGATCTATGTTTAGGTGGCATGATAGATTTTGTCTGTCTGAAATCTCGACAGCGTGTGTTGGGTGATCTGAGAGGATATGCCGTTTATAGAGGAGGGAAGACGTACAGTTGCCGCAGGGCAGCCGCACGGCAGTCGTGCGAATTCGTGCGATTGTCGTTCGTTTCGCAGCTGTCTTGCGACAAAACGTAAGGCAGCTGCAAGGTGTTCGTACGGTTGCCGTGTGGCCATCGTAAGACAAACGCAAGAATTAATTGACAGCAGCCCTAGCCTGACACCGTGTGAAATCGTACGTCAATTGTGTGGGCGTCTCATTGAAGCAGCCTTGCGAACTAAAAAATGGCCCGAAATTCGCAAAGAAGATATGCATGTCGAAAATCGACAGCCTTGCGACTTTGCGATTTGTGCGTAGGTCTTGAGGCTGCCGTACGAAACCCAGCAATTTCCCCTAAAAGTTGGTTGTAGATAGGTGTACGGCTGCCGCAAGTCTGATGTGAAACAGGCTTAAGGAAAGTGTAATCAGCGAACGTGATAGAAAACGGCTAGAATATAATTTTAATTTTATCGAGAGAATTTGAAAGCTGAAATTTAACTCATTGGATATATTTATGAGAGATCCACTGTCATTTACCCCCTAGTCAACTGATAATTATCTATAATGTATCGTAATGTTTCATACAGCTTGCCATAAACCCTAGGATCATACAGCTTGGAGTGATCGATGCTATTTTTATGCACCCTGCCACTGATGTGTGCGTATTGTACACCAAAATAGCATTGCCTGAATGTGTATGTATGGATGGGTGGTTGGCGGGATTAGGACACTGTTTTCTGTTTGCCATCAAGGATTTATACACCTGGGAACCATTACTATAACCACCGTCGGTCAAGTTGTTCGCGTAAAACAGCTTCCGGTGGTAAATTTGACAAGTAAAACACGTTGAAATTACGGTAAGCGGTAAGTAGATAATCGTTAGGTAATCATTTTATTGTGACACAATATATTAAAAATCGGGGACTGTTATTTGACCCGTCTGATGTCTAAGTTTATGACCTGTAAGTAAAATTAAAAGGCATTGAGGAATAATTGAGATATCTGCTTCGTAGATGAGGAACTCGTCGGACAAAGTGACATTTAACAAGCTAAAAAACAGCTGTATCTCCGGATTTCTATCATGTTCAGGTTTTCTATTGGAAGATGTGCATTTTGCAAGTGCATTTAACATTATTTTACATGTGTCTAAAAAATCTGTTCACGGAAAGAAATGTCTGCTATAGCAAGAAAGGTGTCCAAAGGAGGTCGGTGGTACATGTGACATGCGTGGGGTTGATTTGACTAATGAAAATAATAACAAATCAGAGCAGTCATACAGACATTTCAGAGGCCCATTTTTATGTCAGTCCGCTTTAAATATGCCCGATATCCAATATCCAAAGAATACATTGCATTGACGGTTGTAACTGGGTGATAACCCATCTTTGGAGTTATTGTTGTTCATTTAGAGCGTTGTACAGGAGACTATATTTTATCAGTACTGGCATGCACAAACAAAAAGCCACATATCACCTGTTGATTTGTTTTGCCTTTTACTATATGTATTGTGATCAGAACAACATATTTGTTTATGAATTCGATTTAAAAAAATTGTACTATACTATCAAAAACGATTGAATCTTATACTTCTTCTTATAAAAAGGACAGTAGTGCAGCCGGGAATCGAACTCGGGTCTACTTGACGTAAAGCATGGACCCAACCATCTAAGCTAGAAGGCATATACGCTATGTCTGCTAAAACGTAAAGTTAAACAACGAAAATTTAGTAGAGTTTTGTCCCCTTGTGATTGTTGAATATTTTGTCATTTTATTTACAGTTCAAATTGACAAAGAAATTTAACATATATCATGAGACTAATATATTCTCGTGTATCGTAGTTTACACTCAAGCTAATATACTTTCGTTTATCGTAGTTTACGCTGACGAGACTAATATACTCTCGTGTATTGTAGTTTACACTCACGAGACGAATATACTCCCGTGTATCGTAGTTTACACTCAAGAGACTAATATATTCTCGTGTGTCGTAGTTTGCACTCACGAGACTAATATGCTATCGTAGTTTACACTCACGAGACTAGTATACTCTCGTGTATCGTAGTTAACACTCAAGAGACTAATATACTCTCGTGTATCGTAGTTTACACCCAGAAGACTAAGATACTCTCGTGTATCGTAGTTTACACTCACGAGACTAATATACTCTCGGGTATCGTAGTTTACACTCAAGACACTAATATACTTTCGTGTATCATAGTTTACACTCACGAGACTAATATACTCTCATGTATCTTAGTTTACACTCAAGAGAAAGTTTTATTTTGTATTTCAAAACGATGTCTCGTCGATAATGCTCGAATCTTTTATCGCTTGTAAGAATAAGCCAAGACAAATCAATATCCAATAGCATTTCTTAATCGTAGCTTCTACAACACTTTAAAATGTCATTGATTCCGTGTCTTTCACGGATTTCATGACTTCCACAAACAGTCTACATCTAATCATATTCTTAAGTTCATTAAAAGCCCGTAAACGTCAAATTAAGTCAACCGAAAAGTCAACAAAGCTTTCAGTCTTTCTGCCAGTAAAAACGATCGTCTGTTAATTACTGCATGGTCCTTTCAGTAAAATGTATTAAACAATCTTATGACACATACTCGTCCTTAAATCAAAATCTAAAAAAGATATCGTTAATATGAAGCAATAATATACAGCCATAATTCACTGTGGATACAGGACCAGGATTTTGTTCTATATTACTACTATAATTGAAATAATTGATGAAAATTGTAAAATTAAAAAACTAGATACCATAAAGTCTTTCACACTGGCTGATGATAGGCTAATTATACATTTAATAAACACACCGATAGTTCTGTAAACACAGAGAATGGATGAAAATTAGAGAACATTTTTCGTATATAACACAATTCATCTTACAATGGAAACTTCTTATGGCCATCCTCCATGTCATTAAATCACTACCCATTTAGTTTCAATAAAGTAAAATGCTTACACAAATTGAATGGTAGGCCATAGTAGATATTGCGTTTGAATACGTGAAATCGATGTTGAAGAGAAAAGAGAGAAGAGAGAAATATTACATGACAAGACAGTCCACAGAATCAGTAAATGAAAAACATTATCTTATAAAATGTTTTTTTTTTTCCAGATGTGTCCATAAATAAGATTTTAACAAATTGTAATGTGTCGAACAGTACACAAATGACAGTTGATACGCAAGATTCAAAGAAAATAATGGCTATCATATAAATTAAACATTAAACCCGTCATCTAACATCATGTTTAACACAATTTTACAAAGTTCATACCCCTTTTACAATATACCATATCTACTATAAACTTAAATGAACCAATACGTCATATATATTTATATACATATACACAAACACTCTCGTGCTCGCATTCACACCAACACAATGTCCTATACGTCTCATATTATCACCAACGCATGTACATATCGTTGTGTCAAAATCATTTGTCAATAAAAGTTACTACACGTACATGTATCATAACCACAGTGTATCTGTATTTTGGTTTATCAGTTGTAAACACAGTTGAGTAAACACCATCGTTAGCATGACTTACACTATCTGAAATAAATATTTATTTTATTCATAAACTTGCTTTTTTAATAATTTTGTTCTATGAAATATTTAAAAATTGGTATCAGGGGTGGTGGGGTCCCTGTTTCCTGGATCTCTTAAAGTAATGCCTGTTGTTCCCCAGATCTCCAAAAGTATTTTAGCCAAAGTTCCCCAAAATTATTTTGTCCATGTTTTCCAGATCTCTAAAAGTATTTCCACTGTTCCCTAGATCTCCAAAAGTTTTAAACATAGTTCCCTGAAAGTACCAAAAAGTGTTCCCTTAAATAAAACATCTACTATAGTCTTCTCTATTATAATTTACACAACATCATAATTTAAGCAAAATCCTTGCACTGCTTCTTTCTCTTGTGCCCTTTCTGCAGGCAGATCAGGCTCACCCTCCACATCTCTTGTCTCTGTATGTCAAACGTCTTGACAAGGGCTGTTTGAATATGTATGTAATCCTCGTCGTCAAGTTCAATAAAGTCGTGTTTGACTTCACTAGAGAGGACACATAGGATATCTTCAGGTGAAATGCCCAAATTTGACTCCGGGAACCCGACTTCTACAATCTTTGCAGATGACCACCATAGTAACAATGCTTCACGTCAAATATCTAAGGTCTATGGCTTGAATTTTCAGAGAAAAGGTGTTTTTTAAATTTCATCAAACATGTGCTTGTAAGTCCTGTGGCATCGGACATTTGCGGTTCAATCAGGGTGGTTCAAGAACGTGTCCGAGATTTTGTGGTAATATAAATGCTGTGCAAGTTTGGTTAAGAATTGTTGAAAACTGAGGGGGTGCTATCACGTCTACAAGAAAAAGGCTAACGGACGGACGACGGACCACTTACCACGACATAAGCCCTGCTGGCCTTTGGCAAGTAGAGCCAAATAAGAGATCGAGGAAAGGACAGAAGAGACAAAAATATTTTGAACGGTTAAATTGCAAAAGGCAATACATAAACATAAATAACTGACTATATTATGTAAACAAGATCTAAACAATAAAAAAGTTAGATGCCGAGTGGGATTAAACACCAGTCCTTACGATCCGAAACGGACAATGATAACCACTTCACTAGTCTCTGCCTGTATGCAAAACTGTAAATATATATTTGTTCTGAATTACCATTCAAAATTTATTTCGGGTACATACGATTATGGATTGAAGTTGGACAGGGTCCCAGACTTACACTTTGCCAGAAGCCTCCAAAGCTGTCAAAAGCTGTTTCAAGCAGCCAACATCTCATTTTAAAAGTAAATTATGATCAAGTATAGAAATTGTACATAAAATCAGTGACTTAATAGACTGGCAGGCTAATAGCAATATAATGTACACGGCACTTTTAGTATTTCTTGAATAACTCTTCGAATCTTGTCTGAATTAAATAATTTTGTAACCAAAATAAAACTGATAACTTATTCCAATTATCAATTATTTTTCTTCTGAATTTAACTTATTACGGATTGAAAACGAAATATGTTGAAATGTTCACGAAATTTTTTTTTAATAAAAAACGGTACAGTAGTCTTGATTTAACAAATACGTTTAAACAACACACAATGAAAATAGAAATATTATGTAGAAAGATGAAGAAGTAAGTTTTCCATCGGTGGCGAAAGTTTTATATTGATATTTTATATTTATAGTCGTTTTTCTTATTTCTTACTTTAAAAATTGGCTTAAAAGAGAAAATGATCACAAAAAAATAACATTTAGCGTAAAAATTCTTTCCCAAATTTACAATCAACCCCTTTCGTTTGATACCATAATCACAAAAATATGTCGTTCGATTCTGGAGGAGTTGTGTTTCCATGATTTAGAATACGCCACGTAGTCTAGTGGTAGAGCACCAAACCCATGCTCGGAGGGTCGTGGGTTGGGTTTGATCCTCCGCCACGACTATGTTTGGTGTCCTTGAGCAAGACATTTTTTCCACATATGCTTAGTACTGGTTATACCCTGGAAGACTTCGAGCGTGATTTGTCTAAGTTGTAAGAACTTGTTTCACAATCGAAGCAAAATAAATAAGTTTAAACTAAACTAAAAACGCCAAATGTGCCACCTGAAATTTAGACAAGTGCCTCCAGTTGTCTATCTCTGTTTATATGTCTCTGATAAAATTGGTAAAATTAGGTCCCTTTTTTTCAATATCCCTAGATCTTTAAAATTAGGCCTTTGATCCCTGGGTCTCTGAAAGTAACGCCCAATGTTCCCCAGATTTCGGAAAATAAGTGGTCATGTTCTCGAGATCTCCAAAACCCCTGGGAGGGCCTCATCACTGAAATACTATTGTTTATTATCATTATCCTGATAAATATGCTATAATCTGTTTTATAACGACTGATCGTCATTATCAATACCCTTATCATAATCATCATCATCACCATAAACATAACCTTCGTCATCATCATTATACGGCGATCAACAATCCGTCATTTATCATAATTTGTTCAGGTTACATAATTTCAAAAGGGGGACTTTATTAAGACCTTCATCATAATCATATACATAGTCCTATACCATATCATAGGCGTGGGGGGGGGGGGGGCAACCTGAGGAGAGAGATAAATATGGGGGGGGGACAAAGTATATATTGCCCCTCCAACCTGAACATTGGGAGGGGGCCGCACCCCTCCCTTCACCCCCCCCCCCCCCCCCCCCCCGCTTCCTACGCCTATACATTTTATTTAAGACATTACCAGTGCACAATTGTTCATACATATATATATCTGATGCCAAATAATATACTTAAAAAACAAAAAAAACAACCTATGCATATATACATTAATTCAATCATTAGGCAACACTGAATAAACCAGGAACCTACAAGACAAATTTTGATGCAAAGCATCAAGGAAGCCGCAAATTTTTTGTTTGAAATGTCATATACCGAATCTTGTGGAGATAGGACATGAAGTGAGAGAAAAGACAAGAAAACATATAAAATGAACAGTTTATTTTGGAAACCATCAAAATAAATGAAAATAAGAGCAAGTAAATATGTACATTCTTTGAAAATAATGGCAGTAAATATTGAAACTGTTATTTTGTGGTCTTAAAATTTCTTTTCTAGTTGTGCACACCATGAACTGTCTAAGGACAACATGTTTGACAATTTCTGCTTCATGATAGCATGTGAAGGGTCTCAACTCTGATAAAATGAAGGTCAGAGTTTCAGGGCATGGTGTGTGATCTAAATCATCATTTCAAATTATTGTGTAAACTTTCAAGTGAAGAGGAAATTCCTGGCTCCTGTTTCACCAATATCTTAGCTTAGTTTAGATTCTAAACTTAAAATCAAACTTAACTAAGTAAGTATACTAAACTTACCCAAAACCTGTTTCACCATCATTTAAAACTTAACTAAGTATTCCGATCAGTCTGTCGCAACAATTTTAAGTATTTAAGTTTTTGCATTTGAATTTAAGTTAGCTTTGACGTCGACTTAAATTCTTAAGTATTTTACTTAAAGTTAAGTTTTTAAGTATCAGATTTATGTTGGTGAAACAGGTTTAGCATACTTAAGAAAACTTTGGTAGCAAAACTTAAATTTAAGTTTTTTAATCGCTAAGTATGGCCTTAAGTTTGTTGGTGAAACAGAAGCCTGGTTATCAGAATGCAAACTTGTGTGTAAACCTTACTCAGATATTTCATAAGTATGGACAGGGCCTTAACTCTGGTGAAATCAACGACTCGTTGATCAAGTATATGGCCTTAAAGCATCATTCAGATGATTTGGATAGTTAACTGAGAGACAAAGTTGTAAAGCTGAAACAGAAATTTTGTATGAAATGGGCCAAAAGTCTGCTGATATCAGCAGAAGAATTGCATAACTTGATGTGTAACCTTACATTATCATTCCAAGGCCAAGATTCATGTCAATTTCCCAAGTAGTTACTGAAATACAAACTTGTGCATAAACCATAACCAGAAATTTAGCATGAAGAGGGCCATACCTCTACTACAATATATCGCACAGTTACAGAAGCAACGTTTCAGTTGAATGCTCCTTGTAGTTAATGAGATACGACTTTCATGTAAACCTTAATCAAGCAATACTCGAAACAGACAACCAGGTGAGTAGAAAAAATGCAACATGTTGTAAAGTCAATTTCAAATCAGCATGTAATTTTGATATTGTAACCAAACAGCATATAATGAACTGTTCCAATTTAAACTAATTACCAAAACATAACGCTGACAGCTAAGGTTTCGTTGTCACTCGGGCGAGTTGTATAGCCCTCATGCTTGGAATAGTCAACTAACAAAAACAACAAATATTTATAATATTCAGCAAATCTTTATCAATTATTTCACAGATGAGCACATTAAATCGTCATTTTATTACAAATGATTATACTTAAATTTAAATTTTGTCAATCACCTTGTATATCTTAATCTAACTTGTCTATGCAATTCTTGCACAGCAGATGACATATGAAATGTTCTGTGATATAACCGGTTAACAACATAATACCAAAAATAAACAGCAATAAATCTTTTAAAAGAAACACTTGTTGCATGTGTTACATGTGTAACATGTACATGACATATATTAATCACATGTTTATATAAACCCATTACTCTCATTAATGATTTATAAAGTGTTTTATAGAAGATATATTTCCGAAACATTGTAGAGAAAAAGGCAATTGGCTCATAATGAGCATTATCTTTTTTTCCCATCAATGTTTTCTCCCCTAAAAGAGTGATAAATCACTTTTATCACTTTTAATTTCTTGCCTACAGATTCTTTCAAATTAGCAGTCTGAAATTTATAGTAAATGGTATATGGTAATGGGTTTAAAGGAGATCAACTAACTTTTACCATTAAAATATGTGAAAGGACTCAACTGTTTTCAATCACTAAACATGCACATTGTAAAAATCTCTGTAACAATATAACTACCTATTAAACATGTCTTTAAAAAAGGTGCTAAACACATACAAAATCTCAATTATAAAAAAAGGAATCAAAATTATAAAATCAAGATCAGTTCATATTTGTACAAAGTTAAGATGGGGCCTTGTAAGTGAAGATGTAGAATCAAGTGGCCTACTTTTTGACCCCATATGACCCAGTTTCAAACTTGACCAAGATTTTAGTCCAGGACATCTACCTGAGCAAGTCTGAAGTTGATTAAGCTGAAAATGTTCACTAGTTTTTCTATGATTTGACCAAGGGTGGCCAAATTTAAAAGTGCCTTCCTGCCCCAAATATATTTTGCTGGAATAGCCCTAAGTCAAACTGTGCTAAATAAAGAGAACACAACATTTTCAAAAAATGCTTAATGATATAAAAAAAGGTTGCCAGGTTATCAATCAATCTACACATCCATGCAGATTAACTGAATAAGTACATAATATTGTTTCTCAGCAACATACATTATTTTATCAGCAGTTTATGTATTTGTAAACCAATGTACATAAAAAAGTTTTACTACAACAAGACTGAGATGGTTCTAAATGGCTCACCTGAGACATTTAATAAGCAAATATTTTATTTACAGCATCATTTAGATCAAGTTTCATGGATATTAATCCAATACTAACACAATATTACCCATTTTTTACCTATGCTAAATGTTCATTCAGATGTTTGTTTTATAAAATTTGACCATAACAATAAGTCATAGTTGTAAACATACTGTGCACAAGCTATTGCAACAATATGACCTACCGTATATACTCACTTATAAGAGGCTATTTTTAACCCTTTTTCCTCATGCAGACGACTATTGCAGTAGACGACTTCTGAATGAGCAATTTCTCCTTTTGTCACAATGTTTTAAAATTTAATTTAATAATTATACAGTTCATTGGCAGTAAAATAACATCTTATTAGCGAGTATTCACAGTAGTGACCGTTTTAAGCCATTTTAAAACTGTTATAATTTTTTTAAGCAACATTCCGTCCAATGTACATTAAAATTTGATAAACCATATGGCCACCTAAGTGCATACATGCTTATGTTCAACCTTGTGATCACAGAAGACAGACACAGTTTGATCACAATAGGTCATCTTAACATTTTGTGCTCAGGGGAGTATAAAAGCTGGGAAAATTGAGAAAAGAACAATGTCAAATAGTATAAACAACAATCACAAAATGAAGTGAAACTCAAGAAAATGAAAATAATGCCTTGTGAAATAAATAAACGAGAAGGCCAAGATAGCCCTAGGATCGCTCACCTGGGACTCGTGACACTTATGACATATTTGAAGATTAGGTTAGACATGTGGCTTCTGAAGTGCACACAAGGCTTTTCTATTATTTGACAATGTGACCTACTTTATAACCCCACATGACCCAGTTTCAAACTTGACTAAGATTTTGTCATTCTGAGGAAGATGAAATTGATTAGGCTGAATATGTGGCCTCTAGAGCGTTCACAAGGTTTTTCTATGATTTGATCTAGTGACCTACTTGTTGACTCCACATGACCCAGTTTCAAATTTGACAGATTTTGTCAAGAACATCATTCTGAGCAAGTTTGAAGTCAATTAAGCTGAAAGTTTTTTTTCTATGATTTAGCCTAGTAACCTACTTTTTGACCCCATATGACCCAGTTTCTAACTTAACTGACATTTTGTCAATGACATCATTGTGAGAGAGTTTGAAGTGGATTAGGCTGAAAATGTGGCCTCTAGGGTGTTCATAAGCTATTGTTGACGCACGACAGACGCAGACAGGTCACAATAGCTCAGCATGAGCACTTCGTGCTCATCTGAGCAAGAAAAGAGAAGTTTTATAATAAATGTCAACTATCAATCTATACAATACATATTTGGTAAACTTTCAGTCACTTTTTGTAATGTTATACAAGTTGTTTCCACTAATTTTAGCTGTGAAGTCTATTGGTAGTAACTCTACCATGGCTGGTATGATATCGAACTTTGTGCTCAGTTGAGCAAAAAAAGAGAAGTTTTATAATAAATGTCAACTATCAATCAATACAATCCATATCTGGTAAACTTTCAGTCACTTTTTGTAATGTTATACAAGTTGTTTCCACAAATTTTGGCTGTGAACTCTATTGGTAGTAACTCTACCATGGCTGGTATGATATCGTCTGATGGATTCTGTTTACCAAACAGTTTTTCCACATCGGCTTGAAAAAGAGTGAACTCCTTTTCAAGCTGATGTCCAACAATGGACAACTTAGCGTAGAAAGTTTCTTTGCCATCTTGGCCCTCACAGTTTGGACATACGCCATCTCGAAGCTTCTTCAATCTACAGCCTAAAAACAAAGAAACAAACCAAAACATGTATATATTCATTGCAAACCATCAGTATTCAGTAGAAACTTTGCTGTTGTTAATGGTTGCTTTTGGTATGACTTTAAAGCAAAAAATATTTCTTGAAAAACAAAGAAATAATTTCAAAGCCAAGTTTTTTTGTTTGTTTTTTTTCCCCCCATCATTATCAGTGTAAAGATCGACCATAAATGCATGATAATGAGATGGGCGCATCCATTTTAGTACGCTCCTTAGCCAGCGGACGATTTCCACTACATTTAAATCACCCGCTGACTTACTGAGTACAGATTCCTGTTATTTAACCTTTTAACCTTCCAATCATTTAAATGCGTTTGCAGAATCGCCTACCAATACATAACACCATTTTTCGTTGGTTGATAGCGGTCACATGAATTTCATGTTACTAAAATTAGAGGTATTTTTCCCGATATGCAAACAAAATGGCTAAGGTTGACAGTGCTTGGTCAGAAGTAGAAAGTACATTTAACTTCATCGCGCATAAATTTGGTTACAATGGACTATAACCCGTTCAAAAGGTTGCACTGGAATCTATTCTAACAGATAAAACAAACGTTTCCGTGTGTTGTAAGACAGGATCTGGAATTTCGATGCGTTTTCAAGATCTTAAGACAACATGTATCTGTAAGCTGGTAAGTTTCTGCGACGGTTTTTAGTTTGTATCATAGAAATCTTTCATCGATATAAGTAGTTACCTTTAATCCAATCTTCGACCTCATCAGACTTGATGAAGTTGAAAATTTGATTAAAGGCACCTTTTATTGGAATGGACAATTTATACACTGAGAATATTTGTTGTGGAAAAATTAGAGAAATATACAGATATACCAAGTTAATTCACTGGTTTTGTTCATTCCGAGACATTTTGGAGAGACATTTCTAAAACAGTACCTATCTACTGATACTGTAGTCATAGGTGCTTATGTCGTATAAACAGCTAGTCACATAAGGTGCACTGAAAGAGATCTCACTGAACTTCTATGTTAATCAGTGATTTACTGATTCAAATGCCCCTACATGTACTCACTTTGTGCCTGCATATAATCTGGAGGTATTGCAGTATCACCTGTAGGGCCTCATTTCTGCACATGGTGTGACATTCCTTGTACATGGGATCAGTTGCTTTAAATCCCCTCCGAAAGATTCCATGCTTTCACATTACATTGCCTTAATAAGGCACTGTGGAAGTGCATTTGTAAACCCCTGATGAAACCCCACCGTAAATCAAACTGGGTTCTTTTGGAGCCAGCACTAGACCACTGCACCTCCTACCTACCTTGCCTAGCATATTTATATTGGGAATGTGTGTTGGTAATGGTGACAACATTCTGAATTATTGCAGCATGTTAACATAAACTTTTTTTTCTTCATAAATTATCTTTACAATATGACCGGTACTATGTATGTTAAGATAAGGACATGCTCAACCCTATTGGAAACCAGAATAATATCTGTGTATGAGAATTATAAAACTTATTCATTTGCATCATATAAGTCATGCTAAAAAACTTAATGCATGTAAATGACAGGTTTTAAGAACATTTTAAATTAAAATAATTTTCTGATTGTGGATTGTAAAAATACTATGATATTTGCTATTGACAATAGCTTATTATCATTAGTTATCACAATGTTTTCAGTGTCTTAAATTTTCACAGACTTATCTTCTTCAAATTTGTGATACACAGTGACACTATAACAAATCTTTTAGATATCGGTTCTTTAATATTCTGTAATGGTTAAACAAATATATAATGCTGACCATTTTTAACAATAACATTAACTTTACAGCATTTGATAAAGGAAACATACCTGGTGTTTTGCAGCCATTATATGTTATAACATCAGTAATAGTGTCCACCGTCAATTTTGTGGTTGCATCATCTGGTATGCAGATATCTCCATCTTTCAAGAAATAATCAATATCAGCGCTTTCAAGATTGACGTCAATGTCATCAGTTACATACTGAAAATAAATGTGGTTGGGACACAATCAGTTTTTGTAGGAGATAGGTAACAAATGTAGACAGTTGGTTTAAGAAAAAAAAAACAGAGCTAATATTGACATCAACAATGAGGTGAACTTTTGACAAAAATTGGATGAACAATGAAAGCTATATGCCCTTAAAACAAGACAAAAAAAATTCAGCAGGCAAATATCACAGATAATGGATAACTCACAATCCCATAAGACATACATACTTCCAAGTAAAATTTTTCAAGGTTGAAATATTTACAACTTTTTGTCACCTATAAATATATCTTTATTTTGAAGTGAAAGGTGAAACATGTAATTTATGATAAGTTTACATACTTGAAATGATACATATTTGTTTACAAATTTGTTAACACTCTATCAAATGTCTTTCTAGGACAAATAATACATACTTGGCATGTTGTGTCCCTTGTAACTGCTAATTGGCTTTTTTCTAAATGTCTTTTCTGGTAAACACCAGTCAGTTCTATGGTTGAATTTTCTTCATATGCCTGTTCGGCCAGGTTGGCAAACAGGGCCACCTTTGCATATCCAGTATTGTCCTTCAATCCTAAACAACGGACTGGTAGGGACCCTTCTCTTCGGAACTTCACAGGGGATACCTAAGTAAATATTAGAAAGGTCTTAGAATACATATATATCTTTGTATTATCTCTTCACAACAGACTAACAGAAAGTATGGTGTACTGAGGTCACCACAATATGCTAATGGTGGAAAGTGCATAATAAATGTCCTTATTCAACTTAAAAAAGGACAAGATTTGAACTCTTCCAATCATTCAAACAGAGTCTGCAGACAACAAATCATAATTTGGTACACATACATGAATGTGAATAAAATTACTCTAACAAGAGGGCAATGATACTCGCTCACCTAAATCATTACACCTAGTGCAAAAATTTGAAGAATAGGCTAAAATGTGCGGTCTCGAGATTTCAGTTTTCCAATGATTTGACCTACTTTTTGACCCCATGACCCAGTTTCAACCTTGACCTAGAGTTTGTCAGGAACATAATTCTGAGTAAGTTTGATTAAGATTTGGCTTAAGTTTCATCCTGTGGAGTGTTCACAAGTGTTGTCTATGATTTGACCTACTGACCCTACTTTTTGACTGGACATGTGCAATATTCAAACTTGGCAGAGATTTCACCAACACAATTATTCTGACCAATTTCATAAAGATTGGACAAAAATAGTGGCCTCTCAAGTGAACACAAGCTTTTCCAACAATTTGACCAAGTGACCTACTGTTTGAACCTACATGCTCCATATTCGAACTCAAATGAGATATCATCAGACAAACATTCTGACCAAGTTTCATGAAGATTGGACCAAAAATGGGGCCTCTATTTTTGTTGTTAAGTGTTTCTTTACCCTCGCACTTAGCTCTAGGCTTTTTGGCGAGCAGGATAAGTAGATTACGATGCCAGTGGACAGCATCGGCAGGTTCGCTACTCCTCCAGGTGTTGCACCACTGGCTGGATAAGATGATTATTCTCTAAGCTGGTTCTTGGCGATATGATGTTCAATCATCCATGTTTGATCCAGTTGTTAAGATCTGTTGTCGAGTTTAATGTTGCTGATGACTGGGTCAATCTCAACCCACTGAGCTTGAAGCATTGCATTAAAGCGATTTGAGACCGAAGCTGTCAAACAGACGAGTAGCCCAACGATGAAGATTCTGGAAGATTCTAGTAGATAAGTTGATTAGAGATGATTCTTGAAGTCCATTTTTTAGCTAAGTTGATTCTGATGATATGGAGGTTCCCGTCAAAAGATGTTTCTTGGAGATGTAGTACTGTTGTAGCATGCTGATTCTTGTTGATTAATTAAAACGACCCTTTTTAACACCACGTTAAAAACATAAAAACGATGATTCGTTAAAAATCCCTCCATGTAAACGTGGAGGGACCGTGACCCACTTAGAAGGCTGGAGCTTGCCCAGGAGACGTCCGTCCTGCTCGACAGCCGCTTGAAGAGTGGAATGATGGGGCCTCTAACGTGCACACAAGCTTTTTCAACGAAGTCACCTAGCGACCTACTTTTTTTATCAGACATGACCCATTTTCAAACGGGACTGAGATTTCCATCAGAGCAACATTCTGACCAAGTTTCATGAAGATTTGGCCAAATATGTAGCTTCTGGAGTACACACAAGCTTTTTCAACAAATTAACCTAGTGACCTATTTTTTTTATCCAACATGGTCCATTTTAAAAAAGGGACTGAGATTTTAATGAGAGTAACATTCTAAGTTTCATAAAGATTGGGCCATAAATGTGGCCTCCAGAGTGCACACAAGCTTTTCCAACAATTTGACCTACTGACCTACTTTTTGACCAGACATGATCTATTTTTCAGAAGGGATTCAGATTTCAATGAGTGCAACATTCTTAACAAGTTTCATTAAGATTAAGCTAAAAATGTGGCTTCTAGAGTACACAAAAGCTTTTCCAACAAACTGACCTAGTGACCTACTTTTTGACGCGACATGACACATTTTAAAGAGACCGAGATTTTAATGAGAGCAACATTCATGCCAAGTTTCATAAAGATTGCACTAAAACTGTGGCCTCTGCAGTGCACACAAGCTAAATGTTGACGATGGACGACAGACAAAGCCTGATCACAATAGCTCACCTTGAGCACTTGGTGCTCAGGTGAGCTAAAAAGGGTGAACTATTAACTCATTACCAAACAATATTTTTTAGACTCTTCCAGTATAAAAAAAATCTGCAAACGACAAATTAAAACTGAATACATGTGTATTAAATTACTCTTATAGGATAGAAATCATTGTGGGAAAGGAGAAATTGCTCAGCATCCTTTTTCGCAATGTTTTCCTAAGACATCTACCACAGCACGTAAAAAGATGGGATTGAGTGGTTATGGGTTTTTAAAGACAATGGTATTGGTAGATACTGCAATGTTGTATGTCTTGTATGTACCTGTAACTAAGACCTTGTTTTAAGGAAATGTGTTGATGTATTAAAGGGTCTAATACAACAACATCTGTTTGCAACATTTCCTAAATCAAAGTTACAACTGTTTAACCTAAAGTACAGTGAAAATATTGTAGCCATTTCAAGAACATATAAAAGTAATAAATTCTCAAACTTACCTTGACAATTTTTGCTTTTACAGTGCTTCTTTGTGGCGACTGTAAAGCCTGCTGTAGAGTTCTTTTGGTACCAGTTGGTGGCTCTTCCTCTGGCAAGTTTGGAACAAGAAGGGTGGGATCAACTTCCACTGGTTTGACATACCCAATGGATGTTCCACTCACCACCCATAATCCATCAGGCTTTTCTGCACAGTTGGCAAACTTATAACTCATTCCCTCCCTGATCATAGTTAATCTGTGCACCTGGTAAATCTTGAGCCTATAGATGGTTGACCCAGATGCTCCAATAACATTGAAATATTTCATGTCTTGGTCTGTGCCATTTTTCTTATAGGATTGTAGTTCTTTTGACTTCTTTAATATCTTAATTAAGACTGTCTTGTTGTTTTGGTCTTCCCTTCTACATGTAGAAGTCTATGACAAGAAATGTTATATTTAAGGATTTAACAGCAGGAATGCTATATTCATATATAAAAAATTATGCACAATATATGTAAGATTATTTCAATGAGTCAATCTTTTAATTTTTTCAGCTTTCACACTAAACATAAATATTGCCCTACTAATTATCACATATTACACATTTGTAGCAGATTAATGTACAAACATATCTGTAAAACAAGAGGGCCATGATGACCTTAAAATTGGTCACCTGAGATCATTGCATTTTATGAGCAAGTTTGAAGATTAGGCTAAAACTGTTGCCTCTAGAGTGTTCACATGGTTTTCTAATTTGACCCAGTGACATACTTTTTTTACCCCACATGACCAAGTATCGAACTTGACCAACATTTTGTCATGGACATCATTCTGAATAAGTTTGGATAAGATTAGGCATCTAGAGTGTTCACAATATTTTCCTATGATTTAACCTTGTGACCTACTTACTGACCCCTACATTAACCAGTTTTAAAATTGACCAACATATTGCCAAGGACATCATTCTGAGCAAGTCTGATGAATATTAGGTGGAAAATGTGGCCTCTATAGTGTTCACAAGGTTTTCCTATGATTTTTTAACAATTAAAATCAATATTTTGTGTAAACTCTAATTTGTGGATAAGTGTTGCCACAGCTGGGAATGATAATTTCAATAATCGGTCACCTCAACTCCAAAATATCCCCAGGCAATTTTCATCCATGTTCTAACACTTTAGTCAGCATACCATATTGGTTGCTAGGCAACGTAATCGTTCGGTTGATCAAGATTTGTTATTATTATGATGGATTAAAACATCAAGCATCTTATTGACCCAGAACAATTTTTTGGACTATCAAAGTTTTCTATTTTCCACGTGTGACATAATTAGACCTTGTGTTTAAGCGACTGCATAGCTTGTGTTCATTTGCAAATTGTCCAACAAAAATTAACTGTTTTGTTATTCAGTTTGTTTGTTTACATTACAAAATCAATATATTAAATAAAATTTATGTTCAAAAACTCTGTAATATGCTTTAGCATGGGCGTAGGAGTGTTTCAATTATTGGGGGGGGGGAGGCCAACCTGTAGAGTGCGGAATAGGTATACCCCATTAGCAGCGAAAATTGAGATATGTGGGGTGGGGTGGGTGGGTGTGCGGAGGAGGTATGCCCCATTAGTAGCAAAAATTGCGATACATTGGGGGGGGGGGGGGGGATGCCCCATTAGTAGCGAAATTGCGATAAGGGGAGATGCAATGGCCAAAGTATATGCTGCCCCCCTCCCCACCCTTTCCTGTTTTGTGACTTTCAGTATAGCGAAATTTCACACTCAATACTGTTTGTCCTAATCCTGTTCACCCCAAGTTATTGCATGAAAAAATAAAATTTGACAATCATCAAGAAAAATAAAATTAACTGTGACTCACTGAAGAATATCAGTGGTATTATAACTGCATTTAATTTGTAAAGTAATAATAAAAAAAATAGTACCAGTAATACAAACATATATTTCTGTCCAGTCCTAATATTTGTTGTCATTGTGTATACATGCATACTTTCTAAATATTAAGGATAAAAATAACTATGTTTATATTGATAAGACTGCTGAGCAGTAATAATTAATATGTATATATAAAACACCAACATCAACTGTATTTATTGCAACTGTTTCTATTTAATATTAATTTTGTTAGCGCGTCTCCTTCACTTCTCAAAAAAAAATTTCACTTCTCCTTTTTTTTTACTGAGGGAGAAGTCACTTCTCCCTAAAATTCAGACCCAGTTTGAGCCCTGCAAGTAGCAAGTTAAATTTGACAATTTGAAGGGCAAACTCATTGTTGTTTATATCCAGATTTTCACTCATTTATCAGAAATAAGTAACTGCTATCTTGGTCATAATATCGCAATTTCACTTTTTGAAAGTAGTTGAATATTTGTTTCAATGATAAACATTTTTCAAGTTTTTGTCATCAAGTTACAGAAAACATAATTAGGATAATATTGATTATTACAGTTTTGATTGTTTTTCTTGTTTATTGTAGTTTACGCAAACGGTCATACTCTTCTAAAACTCCATTTGGTGGTTGAATAACTGTCGGGTTTAGTTTTGATATGTGAAGGCCAGATAACAATTTGACTCTACTTAGAGCTACATAAGCCATACCCTTTTCAAATACAGAACTTCGCATGTCAATACAGATCTTATCAAGAGAAAGACCTTGCACTTTATGGATAGTACAAGCCCATGATAATGTCAATGGAAACTGAGAACGAATAATTGTTCTACCACAGTTAACAAAACTATGTTCAATTCTGTCAATAGAGATAGCATTACTGTCTTTCAATTGTATAGATTGTCCAATTGTGTTATCATCAAAAAGTACATTCACTGTAGTGATACTTCCTAAGCTGTTAAACTCGAATGAATGCACAGATCCCAAAGCTCCATTAACAAGGCCATCTCTTGTAAATACATTTCGTAAAAGCATGACACGAGCATTGACACACAGTTCTATACTGTTAAGAAGACCTCCTGTAATACGGTCATTATCTGGTACTTCTGCCCCAGAATTTGAATCGGTGCTTCCAAAATAATGAAGGGCTGATATTGTGTATTTAGGCAATGGTAAATTTGTCAACATTTTTGCATTATGCGATTGAACATCTTTCCTTAAAGGGAAGACATGCAAAACATTATGAACTAGGTCACTGTCATAATTTAATCTAGGAAGTAACATTGAAATATTTGCATGTGTTAAAACACCAACTCTTGCTCTGTTCAGCAAATTTGCATATTGCAAATCATTAGACTGTCGCATGTTTTGATGTAAAAATATAGGCTTGAACAACCTCCATAGAAGCTTGTTACAAAAGGCAAATTTTCCATTTATTGGTCTCAACTGGAAAAAATCACCTACTGCAATGACATTCATACCACCAAATGGATTTCCATTATTCTTTATTTCTGATAATCTTCTACTTATGTATGTCAGCATTACATCACTCACCATACTTATCTCATCTATAACAATTGTTTTTGTATTTATGAATTGCCGTTGCAGTTTTGCAAGAGCATAATCAGTTAAAGGTAAATACTCTAAAAATTGTGTTACTGGAATACAAAGCAAACTATGTATGGTTGTTTCATGAATATTTCTAGCTGCAGTTCCTGTCGGAGCACAGACAACAACAGCTGATGTGCCCATTAAATTACTAGTGTGTAATTGTAAATAAGCAATAATCATTTCTAAAACATAAGACTTCCCTGTGCCAGCTCCACCTGTTATATATAAATGAAAAGCTGAATTTTCTTTTAAATTAGACTTAATTGTGTCTATTGCTCTTTTCTGATCTTGTGTCAGTAAATTAAATTTAGTGTAAAACTCTTTGGAGGACAGTGAACAACACTCTAAATCATGAATATACAATGATGTATTATCTGCTTCATGTACAGAATCAATAAAATTAGCACTAAGTGACACATTTTGTTCACTGACAGAAAAAGACGGCATATCATTTATAATATTTTCTTCATCACATTGATTTGCTCTATTAGACAATTCCGGTTCACACATTCTAATTCTACGAATTGCATTTTCTATTTCTTCTGTTAAGGAAATAAATAAGAAGTTAATACTTTGGTCAAAGTATTGTTGTTTACCTTCAAATGCTTCACGTACAGAATCAAAACCATGCACAAGATTATCTTCACATCTATGAGGCAAAAGAAGAAGTAACATACTGTAATAATAGTCATCAGAGCCAAAGGAAAACGCGAATAACGAACTACATTGAACTTGCTTTTTTTTCCAAACCAAACATCATAAGTTGGGCAGTGATATTTATTTGACTTGACCTTGGGTTCTGAAATCTTGACAAACCATGATGCAAATCTGTATAGACTGTATGTATCAAGTGAAGTTGGCCTATCACGGTAATAATCTATTAAATTAGACTGAAAAACATTTGTGTCATTATCATCAAGATTTTCAAGGGCAGAAGAAGGTTTCAATATTTTCAAACGTTTGTGGATAGGCCAAGTATTCAAATATACAAAATTACGAGATGCATGCATAAGTTGTAAACTACCCATTCTGAAAGCAGCCTCTTGTGCACTCATTCTTCTGTGTTTTAAAACACACAGACCAATTTTCAATAACCTTGCACTTCTTGGCATTTCAGGACTTTTGTCCAAAACATCATGTATTAATGACCCAAGGGCATTTTTTAAATCATCTGGTTCGGACTTGCAAAGGTAAGAACAAACATAGTATGCAGCCCCTTCTACATTCTGTATCATTTGAATGTCCATATTTGCTCGCCAGTGGCGAAGAACCACAGCATTAAAATTGTTTACATAAGAACTATGCCGATCCCTTTTAGTGATATAAAATCGACCTTTATTTTTTGCTCTTATGCCAACATTTCGTAATAATTTTGTTTCTGATGAGGGCTTTTTAGGAAAATTAAACCTACACTGAGATACGATTTTCAAACAGTATGCAGAATGATGATGAATTTGCACTTTATTCACAAGACTATAAAGCTCTGGGTCTTCATCTTCATTAGGAAGTTCCGAAGATATAGTTTTATCAATATAAGATATGATTGCAGGTGCACTTGTATCATCTATATCATCTGGGATATTTGCAATCCAAAAAAACATGTGTATATGAGGACTTCCTCTATTTTGAAACTCCACACGGGCAAAATAATCAATTACTTCTCCCAAGGGTTTAGAATCAGACAAAATGACATGTTTCATTAAAGACTGAAACCTTCTGTCAAAGTGTGTGACTGCTAAAACTGGATCTTTTCGCATTGAATCAAACAGAGATGTGCCATATGCTGTTTCAAAATCTACATTTTCTAAGGTCATACCAAGTTCAGGCCAGTGTAAATCATCTGCTGAAAGAGTCATAAAAAGAGTAGGAGGCCCTAAACATCGAAATGCTGCCAGCAAGTTATACAACATGTCCTTAAAGTAAGCCACAGTTCCTTTCATTTTTTTCATAAACATATATGAATTTTCAAGCAATTCATGCTGTTGCTGCAAATTTCTAAGGTGACCAACAGATACATGATGATTGTTATCATTTACAGAATGTAACATTTTCATGCGAATATTAACAGCTGATTTTAAACATGATACATTGTATGTAACAGCACTGTGCAAAAGGTATTAAAGTAATATTTTTACGAAATCTGTCATCTTTGCTATATAACCTAGTTTTGAAATACATATGAGGACTAAGTTTAATAGGACGTACTGGCTCAATATAAAAGCCATTACAACCTTTGGGAAAGAGCCAAGGAAATGCCATTTCTTCACCATTGCATGTCCGCAGTATATCAATAGGAGCATTAGTGTTTGGGCCAAAATTAATTTGTTCATTGTTAAAAACATTGTTAACAACACAGTTACCAGATGGATTTACTGGAATAACAACACATTCATCAGTACAACTGTTCAATGCGTTATAGACCGAACAGTCATTGTTCAATTGCATGTCTGAATCAAATGTGAGATTAACCTGTGAATACAAAGGATTATATTGCTTCAGCCAGGTAAGTGCACTTCTTAGCTTATCCAAAGAAACTGCATTTCCCGAAACCTGGACAGACTCAGAACCATTTTTATTAAAACCAACAACAACATGTGAAGTATTGCAGTCATGTAAGGGTAATCTAGAAATAATATCTTGGGTTTGTGCAGGTAGATTCAAAATTAATCCTTTTTCAGCATATTGTCCTCCTGGCAATAAAATTACAGACATGAAAATATTGACAAGACTTATCAATCTTTTTTCTAGGCTTGATAAACCAGTAAGACAATCTGGAATGTCCCCTGGATTAAGAAAGTTAAAGTCAAATGCAATGCTTGGGAATTGATTTTTGCCTATTGTTTGGTAACATGTATTGCAAAAATTACATGGGACTGTTAATGATAGGATACTGGTGACATCATTTTCTTCTTTGCATACATAAACCTGATCTTGAAACAATATTCTTGTGCATGATAAGCATGTATATTTTGGACATAACCGTATAGCCTTTTCATATTGCATTATATGGTGTGCAGCTCTTTCATCATCAATGAAATTCATATGTGGTATAGTGTCAACACTGCAAACAAGTCCAACATCTAACATAGGATAATTTGAAATGCTAGAATTTTCAGATTGTTCATGTACTTTTATATTATCCAAAGTGGGGAATTTGTGTTTACCATATAGTTTTCTAGCTTTCTTTTTAGCTCTATTTGAAAAATAAGTGTGGTTGCCATAATTATGTACTTTCAAGGTATCCCTATTTTTTTCATTCAATACACAAAATTGCATATCATATCTCTGTAAATTTTTATTTGTATTCTCTTCCATATGTTTCATGGGCTGAGATGGATTTTGGGCACTTTCAGTCACAGGGATCCGTCACATGCTATGATGGAGGGTTTTTTTTTTTAATAATTTTTTTTTTTTTTTAAATAATATATATATATATTTTTTTTTATATGTTTTTTATGAAATTCAAGTACTTATATGTAAAAAATATATATATACACACATAAACCATATATAGAGACAAGGGGAAGAACATGGATAATTTCAATTTTGACCCCAACGTTCTTGTACCCCATGCTATCGCACCACATTTTCATAATATCCGACTCATAACTACTCAACTACATGAGCAAAGAATAATACTAACAGAAAATGTATACTTTTACCACATTAAAATGTATCACAAACTCGTAAATTATGATTTTCTATATACCGAAACGGTTGTGTTTGCAAGTCGGACACGATCGCGTAAAGCATTGACACGGTCGTGTCCAAGAGTAAACAGCAATAAATAGCGGTAGAACTTGCTGAAACAGGTTATAATTAATAAGAATGTTAATAAATACACTAACTGTAAACAATTACCAACCTCGGAAAGCTCTATCGGCGAAGAATACGCATATTTTGTCTTTCTCGCTATCCGTTCTTGCATTTTCACTCCATGTTAGATCACGTGACACTGCGGATGGAACCTATATTCTGATTGGATGACTGATACAAAAATTGATCATGTGACCTTTGATCTGATCATGGCTGGAAAAGAAGAAATGCTTGTCAGTCGTGTCCGACTTGCAAACACAACCGTTTCGGTATATAGAAAATCATAATTTACGAGTTTGTGATACATTTTAATGTGGTAAAAGTATACATTTTCTGTTAGTATTATTCTTTGCTCATGTAGTTGAGTAGTTATGAGTCGGATATTATGAAAATGTGGCGCGATAGCATGGGGTACAAGAACGTTGGGGTCAAAATTGAAATTATCCATGTTCTTCCCCTTGTCTCTATATATGGTTTATGTGTGTATATATATATTTTTTACATATAAGTACTTGAATTTCATAAAAACATATATAAAAAAAAAAAAAAATATATATATTATTAAAAAAAAAATTTTTTTTATTAAAAAAAAAAAAAATCCCCTCCATCATAGCATGTGACGGATCCCTGTGCTTTCAGTATCATGAACCAAAAATACAGGTGTTAATTCATATGAAAAACCAGAGTAATGAACAAACAAAAAATTGAACAATTCATCAATTGATTCAAATGACAAAACAACAGCATGTCCGTTTGTACTGTGCAAGCCATGTATATTGCGTTCATGTGAATCAAACAAAAAATGACTATTTTGATTTGAGTTTATGTAAAGTGCTATTGTCAGTCCATTTAGAGTTAACAGTTGAAAGGGTGAAAGAATGTGTGCTTGAGCAATAGCATCTGGAAAAGGTATTTGTCCCCAATTCAACTCCGTATTTTGATTAACAGTACCATAATATAAATCTGTAGCATACTGAATGCGGTAAAATTGACTTTGAAAACGAGCTGTATCAGGCAAATCGCTGTGCGAAAGATATTGCACCTCATTGAGGGATGTAACAATTTCCGAATACAGATCGTTTCCTGCGTTCAATATTCCATCAATATGGCTCTGCAAAACATTCAAAATCGGGTTTTGTGAAAGCTGAAAAAATGCTAAGAGAGCAATCAAAGACATAGCGGTGCACTGCATTCCATTATATGGACGAAATATAGCAGATCCCTGGTGAAATCTCCCTAAAACTCCCCTTACCATTTATGCTTTTTCCTCTCGTCCTGATCCTGAAGTATGGCGGTATGTGTTCCGCGCGCGCTTTGATGTAAACAATACCACGTGATCTAAAAGCAAGGATTTCATTGGCTTCCAATAAACCTACCTGGTCACTTCTACGAAATTCACACGAACACGGGAGACGAATATAAAATGGCAAACAAGTATAATATAGTCGGCTTACTTGGAGAAGGAGGTTTTGGAAAGGTGTTTCTTATTGAAAATGAGGATACTCCCGATATAAAAGTAAGTGACAGGAGATTATTATGATTATATGACATATACATAACATCAAGTGTTAAATCTACTTTCGTTTTCGAACATTATTATAATATATAGTGTAGTCTAACGATGTTAAACCACGGTTACAAAAAGTGAACCAACTACTACTACTAAAAAGTATACACAAAATAATCATCCATGTCAACACAGATACACTTGAGATCAGCAGTCCAATCAGTCCTCAATTCCGTTACGTTTATAAATGCCAACCATAATTAAAATCTGCTGTTACTTCTTACATAACGTCATTTAAAAAATAATTGGGAAACAATGAAATTGGCTCTGGTCCGTAGATTTATAGCAGATTAGTGGTCTGGTGGTAAACCATCCGGAATGGGAAGGGAGAGTCGTGGGTTTGATCCCTGGCCACAGGATCGCGCGTTGTCCAAAGCACGCCACTATATCTGTATACACATTTCTGTGCTCTAAAGACAGAGTGCAAATAAAATCGATAGACCGTCCTCTTTATATCAGTAAAACTTTAATTAACAGCAAGCGTTAAAACTAATGGAGATTGGAGAGATGGACGAGTACACATTGAAGATGACTTTACAGGAAATAAAGCTGCTTCAGACACTCAAACATCAGAATGTGTTGGAATATGTGGATAGCTTCCAACATGATGGTCAAATATGCATGATAACCGAATACTGCCCTAACGGGGATCTCGGAGGTGAGTTAAACTGAAACATCACGACAATACCAACTTTTTTTACTGGTCAGTGCCAGTTTAAGAACTTATCTGCTTCAGTACGCATGTCTGGGAAAAACTGCCAGGACATTCTTAAATTTTTTTGCTGCGATTTATCTAGACATGTGGATAGGTAGGTAGCATCTTTTGTGCCAAATTTTAAGTTTTGAACAAAAATTTACAGAAATCATAAAATTAGTCATTTAAAATTCAATAAAAAGTTTGAGTAACTGCGTTCTTCACAGGTAGGAGCTTGGCAGGTAGGAGTACGACAAGCACATACTTTTAAGGAGGACATTACCTATAAAATATCAACACATCGGTGGAAATATGTTGGCAAACAAAAACAAGTAATACACTTCCTCATGACATCTAAACAATCCTGAATGCATGAAACTATATTTTGTCTATGTATATTATCTGTACTTAAACTGCTTATGTTGAGATGGACGATTGTGCAATATAGTCACCAGTTTGTCTTTGCCTTCCGGTCCAATTATCACACTCTTACGTATATGTTTATTCAAATTATTTTTCCTTGTACCATATTTTATTGTGCAGAGGTGCTCCAGTGACAGCACGTCAGTCTTGTAATCGGAGTGTCTGACTTTTAACTGGCGGAGGAAGCCTTTTAACTGAGTAGCCCTGAAAGGGCGAGCAAAAAGTTCACAGTCTGAGGTAAAGGTATTAGTTGTGAGATGCCAGACGTTACTGTTTAACACTTTTACAACAACTAAACGACAGAGTTTCCCCGAGACAGTGAGCTCATACAATACATGCCTTTAGTACTCTGTATCACAACAAGCTACTTAACTTAGTTATACTACCAGTTACTCGGTCTAGTTATACTGCCAGTTACTCCGTCTAGTTATACTGCCAGTTACTCCGTCTAGTTATACTGCAAGTTACTACGTCTAGTTATACTGCCAGTTACTCCATCTAGTTATACTGCAAGTTACTACGTCTAGTTATACTGCCAGTTACTCCGTCTAGTTATACTGCAAGTTACTATGTCTTGTTATACTGCCAGTTACTCCGTCTAGTTAAACTGCCAGTTACTTGGTCTAGTTATACTGTCAGTAACTTGGTCTAGTTATACTGCCAGTTACTCCGTCTAGTTATACTGCCATTTTCTCCATCTAGTTATACTGCCAATTACTCGGTCTAGTTAAACTGCCAGTTACTCAGTCTAGTTATACTGCAAGTAACTACGTCTAGTTACACTGTCAGTTACTTGGTCTAGTTATACTGCCAGTTACTCCCTGTAGTTATACTGCCAGTTACTTGGTCTAGTTATACTGTCAGTTACTCGATATAGTTATACTGCCAGTTACTACGTCTAGTGATACTGCCAGTTACTCCCTCTAGTTATACTGCCAGTTACTCGGTCTAGTTATACTGTCAGTTACTCGGTCTAGTGATACTGCCAGTTATTACATCTAGTGATACTGCCAGTTACTACGTCTAGTTATACTGCCAGTTACTCGGTCTAGTTATACTAGCAGTTACCCGGTCTAGTTATACTACCAGTTACTCAGTCTAGTTATACTACAAGTTACTCCATCTAGTTATACTACCAGTTAATCAGTCTAGTTATACTACCAGTTACTCAGTTTAGTTATACTACCAGTTACTCAGTCTAGTTATACTACCAGTTACTCCGTCTAGTTATACTACCAGTTACCCAGTCTAGTTATAATTCCAGTAACTCATTCTAAGAACTGACCTCGTATTGCTGGGAGTCCAGTTTTATACTCTAACGTTATGGCGTTTACTTCTTGTAGATTATATAGAACAACAGCAAGGTAAAACTTTGGAGAAGGCCAGGCTGGTGGAATGGTTTCACCAAATTGCCAGTGCAATAGAGGTGTGTAGAATTTTAGAGATATGAATAAATGATTTTTTATACAAAATAAATAGTTTAATGTCACTTACGACTTTATAAGAATTTTCAGACTCATATACATGTATATACACACATCTGAGTAGGACAATGAGCTAATAGACTGTATCACTTTAGCTTTTTAGACAACTACAAAGGAAAATCAACCGTTTCAGCGAGATTTGACCCAGAACTGCCGTGTGTTAATTAACAAACGTTAAAAAAGTAGTTACACCAATTTTTATCCATCCTCAGGTCTGCTACACTATACTCGAACCCACGACCTCAACAAAGAAGGTTGAATTAATTTATATCAAATAAGAGATGTCCCCAACGACAAGTTAGATACACACGTAACACGTTCTTTTAAATTTAAACAATGTTTTTATCAAACCACGCAGTAGAGCTACACTATTTCAAGTTTGACGTATTATAAAATAAAAAACACTATTTCTTCAATTAACCCACTCAATTTCACCCACTTTTTTATTTGTCCTTTTAACCCAATCTCATTAAAATAGAAGTTGAGATAATTATACTTTTTGAAATTAAGTTTCCTTTGGTCCAATGTTAGCAGTTCATAATTTATCAAGAAAAACATAGGCTGCTGTTCATTTTAAATAAATAAACTATACTTTTATCAAACCACACAGTAGAGCTACAATATTTCATGTTTTACGTATTATAAAATTAAAATGAAATCATTTCATCAATTATATAATTTTCATGTTGCAGTATTTACATAGCAAAAACATCATACATAGAGATTTGAAAGTACAGAACGTGTTCCTTGACGCAAACATGGACTGCAAGCTTGGTGACTTTGGTATAGCAAGGTAAAACCTTTGGTAGAATACAACTTATAAAGCTGAAACACCAGTATGTGTTTTCCAAAGGTGATTTCAAAGATCTTTACAGCAAGTTGATTAGAAGATGAAATTAACTTTTAAAGGCACGCAGGAGCACAATTCTAGACACAGATATATAAAAATAATATATAGATAAATTACCCCACAATGGTTTTTTTAAATATTTTTTTAAAGAATTAAGTATTGTTTGGTTGTATTAATTCATTATCTCTCATATAGAGCGGGTTAGTCTATTTCCGGATACTTTGACAAAGCATCAATACCACTTTAAGTATCCGTAAGACACGTCGTCGATTTTATCTTTAACAGTTGCAAGTGAAATGTTGTGCTCAGCACTTTTGTCTATATATCGCTGATGTTAACACTATAATTACTTATTATCACATATCGGGGGAACCATCGGGGGACCTAATGTAGTTTCATTTGGACAATGGAGCGTAAGTCCGGATACCTGATTGTTTTATTTATAAAACGGGATCTGACACAGAAAATAATGTTTCACTAATAGCAAATAACTTTGAGCACATTCTGGTTTTGACTATACACTGTATAAATTAAACGATAACAGTCAACAAAAAAATTACCTAAGTTCTCATTTACTTTCCAATTAACAGTTAAATGTGTAACTTAATTAACAAACCAGAAACACATATGTGTATCCTTGTACTTCATACAATGTCAATGTGTAACACCGCAGTGGGGTTAAAGCACTCACTTCTTATGCAAAAGGTCGTGGGTTCGATCCCCAGCCGGGTCATACCAAAGACTTGCAAATGGTACTTGAAGCTTTCTTGCTTTGTGATCAGCATTTAGATAATAGTTCTAGATCTGATCGGCTCAGTGTCTGTATAATGTGATTGAGTGGGGTATCATACCATGTGTCTGCGGCATGATACTCCAGTGTGGCAACACTTAAAATACTGTCTCAAGTAGACACTATCGCGATATAACTGAAATATTGTTGAAAGAGACGCTAAACCATACAACAACAATAACATGTCAATGTGTAAAAATCAAATAACACATTCTTTTACATACTCACGCCTGCTAAACGCACTAATGGTACAGACGCCTGTACCATACGTGCAACTTCCGGTTCAGAGTTAGATAAAACAGCACGTGGAAGGTAAGAAATATGTGAATATTCATTATCAAAATTGTTTTTAAAAATTCTAAATCCATAGTTTGACCGGTTTTTTTGAAGCTAAAACTTGTAGACGAAGTATCATAAACATCAGAAGTACGGTTTCTTTGCAAATCATTTTCTTCAGTTCAGACGCGAGGCGATTTTGATATTTAGAGCTCTACCTCACCTTCTAAATCGGCCTCTATCGTTGTTTTAATCCCGAGTTCAACCCTTACACTTACATGTATGTTCACATATAGTATATAAACGTTTAATAAGTCTTAATTCTCCGACGATTAAATACATGGTAAAACAAAATATGACAAAATGTGATCGGTACAGAGAGTGGGGAATTGGTACAGAACACGTCCTATGAAAATAAGAACAAAATATTTATGTCGAGTTGTGTATAACTGCACAGTCGAAATGTATTGAGCATTGTTTCCATCCCACTGAAAAGTTTGAATACCACAACATACTCGTAAAAACAATAAACTGACAGAAAACGTTTTGTCGGTTTGAAAATAATGTGGATGGACTTTATAGCTTAGATGAAATAGGCCTACATAACTTAAAATGTCAAACTAAGGCTACCCAATAATGAATACTGTCCGATGTGGAACTCAGCTGGCCTATTTATTTTATTGGGCCCATATCAACATCATGTGTGTAAGTCTACCTTGAACAGTCAAGTGTTGATTATTAGCGCCTCATCGAAAGTGGAGCTTAATTAAAGATTAACCCAGGATAATGGTGTGGGGATAGGAGGGAATGCCAAGTGGGTTCGGTCCCTTGTTGTCCCACACACACTGAATATGTATAGAGCAGTGTTAACATAAACCCCCTGACTCTCATAAACATCCATACAATACACACACTAGTGTATGCACTCGATCGGGGAACAGTTTGTGGTCGCTTGTGGTTGCTTGTGGTCGCTTGATGGTTATAAGCCCCTTTTTAGCTCGTCTTTTTTGTAAAAATTGAAGAGCTATTGTCATGACCCTGTCGTCGTCATTGTCGTTGTTATTGTCCACTTGTTAAAGTTCTATGTATAGTTCAGCTTTTTCTCTGTTCTGAACAAACAACTCATGTTATGGTGACTAAACTTCATAAACACATTCGTATCACGTTATACAAACAATGTATATCGCAAAATTACCTATATTTCCATACTATAAAACCTTAGGTAAAAAGAAGTTTTTTGTTTAGTGTTTTAATCTATTTTGTTTTTTTAGGAACAGGTATTGATTCTGTAAACTGATTGCAATCCTTTTAAAAAAGAAGTTTACATCACTGACCTTGACCTTCATAACAAACTTAATACTTGCATTGTCAGGTTAAAGTTCTATGCTTAGCTCAGGCCTTTGCTATATTTCTCAACACACTTCTTATGTTATAGTGACTAAACTTCATAAACACATTTATGTAATAGTAAGTGTTCATTACGTAAATATGTAACAATTAAGAAACCAAAAGGTAGCGACCGCACGAAGCGACCGGGTAATTAAATAATTAAATTTTATAGGCTGTTTTAACAAACAAGAGCGACACAATTTTGAAGCGATTCCATCGGATGTCAAATGAGATTAAACACCCTGCGGTCGTTCCCTTTGGGTTTCTTAATTGTTAAATTTTTACTTAATGAACTATTACATAGCGATTTTACTATTCCACCATGTCAGTCGTTTTAAGAGTGAACAAAGGTATTTATCTAAAATACTTCGTCACGATGTGTTCATTCAATCTCCAATTAGTTTGATTTGCATTATGTAACGTCTTTAAAAGTTTCAACCATGCGCATTTAAGGTAATCTAGGCCAAAAGCCCAATATGAGGTAAGCAGACCGCAATATGTAGGATATGCGTTGTCGGTCCGCCTGTTTACCTTATTGTTTACCTTATTGTTATGTGCATGCATATTTTAAACAAAATTACACATAAATATGTTACCACTTTGTTGTACGACCAATTTTCTCCAACTTCTACATATGCCCCACCTCTGAATATGTAGAGTAGTCAGTAATTTTCAGTGATGCGATACATGTGTCTATTGTCTAGAAGTCTACTAGCCTACTGCTAAATCGCCAAGCAGAACTGAAAAGCGATGACTAGGACATGCATAATTTCCTGCTCGCCAAAATGACAATTTCAAAGCAAAGGGGTAAATAATAACTTAAACTTGACTGATTTTCCGGCTTTTTCATTGGGGTTAATAGACCTGATTCGGGAAATATCAAGCTCTGGGATAGAATAATACACAATAAAAAGAAGGCGTGCTGGCAGTTTCATTGCACAGAACTCGACATAAATATTTCGTTCTTATTTCCATAGAACGTGTTCTGTACCACTTCCCCGCTCTCTGTACCGATCACATTTTGGCATATTTCGTTTTACCATTTTTTAAATCTTCGGAGAATTTAGACCTATTAAACATGTATATGTTACATGTAAACATACAAGTAAGGATTGAATTCGGGATTAAAACAACGATAGAGGCCGTTTTGAAAGGCGAGGTAGAGCTCTATATGTCAAAATCGACTCACGTCTGTACAGAAGAAAACGATTTTCTAAGAAACCTTACTTCTGCTGTTTATGAGACTTTGTCTACAAGTTTAAGCTTCAAAAAAACGGATCAAACTATGGATTTGATTTTTTGAAAACAATTTTGATAATGAAAAATCACATATTTCTTACCTTCCACGTGTTGTTTTTAAGTCATCTAACTCTGAACCGGAAGTTGCACGTATGGTACTGTCGTCTGTACCATTAGTGCGTTTAGCAGGCATGATACTGGTTATATACACTTTTGAAATAATAATTATAGGCATATAGTACCACCATTGGAAAAAGGAAGTGCTTCTGTGGGGTAGTCGCATAATGGCGGTTATAAATAATACTCGTTTTTCTTCTTTAAAAATGCATTTTCCTTATTTTAATGGTCATTTTTTTTATTTGAATGGCATTATATTGATGTATTTTGAACATTTTGACATCATTGTCATGTTTGAATTGTGAAATAAGAAAAATTAATGATGCTTAGAAATTGGGGTATGAATACATGATAGTCTACTTTCACTTTGTCAACAGTGTACACACTGAGCAGAAGAAAATCTCTTATATGACACATGACCCCTACTTTCTCATCATATATTGATAGTGCAGAGGTTGACAAACAGTAAAATGAAAGTTTCACTTCTTTCATTTGGGTCTCTCTATGAATGACAAGCCTTCAAACTTTTATTATTTACTATAGAATAAAGAACAAAAATAAAATCAATGGTGGGTTTACACCTGTAGCATGTATACCTTATACAACTGGTATGTCACAACATTCAAAACCATGCCCCTTTTTCCAATTAGCAGTTTAATGTGTTAAGTTATTAACAAAGGGGTATTCTTGACCTTCTCACCTGTCATTGCATTAAAATTTCTATATTGCTGATTTTGGCACATTGGAATTTTAACGTTTTAATTTTGAAATGTTATCGAAGTGTGAGTACTTCTGCTGATGAGAGGACATGTCTGCTTCAACTGTATGATTTCAAGATATTGAGATTATTTAGTGGTGGTTGCCAGTCACATCTTTCTTTGAATTGTTCACATTTATCATTAGTAAGTACATTAGGGGAAGGAAATGGATCAGAAATTGTTGATAGCATATTTGAAACAGATCTATAAGAAATATTTGAAACAGGGTCAATTTGTACTCGAGAATTATCATATTATGATTCTTTCTTATTAAAATGAGATTTCGATTTGTATCGTCCACTGAACTACATGGTGTCATTAATTAACCGATACTGGTTTTGGACAAACATTTAGTCCTTTAGATAAAATTGATTCTTCTCACTCCGTGAGTGTAATAGTATATAGGTTAATGTTATTACATTTTGGAGTAAGATTGTTGTATTTTGATTTGACAGCTACCCTTCGTTTTAATCGTCACTTTCTCTTCTTCTTAATTTTCGTTTTATCAACGTTTGTAAACTTAGTCATATTGACTATTCCAATAGACTCCAATTTCCTTTCCCCTTTTATTGTCAAGAGCGAATAATTCCTTTATGACTAGTGTGGAGATAAAGCTTTGTAATGATTCTGACGATTCTGAATTGAGGTTTCTAACTTTTGAATATCGGATTTCATTACAGCAGATTGGTGTGTATATTTGCTACACAATAACTGCATAAGACTGAAATAAGTATCAGCTAAAATCTTATAGTTTTAATATGTGTGATATTTTCAGAGTTTTAGATTCGGTGACGGATCTGGCGCAGACTCAGATAGGAACTTATCATTACATGAGTCCAGAAATGTTCATGGGAATACCATATAATGTCAAGGTAAATAAAAGTGTAAAATCAATTGAAATAATGCTTTCCAGTCGTAAACGTTCTATTCGCGTGACCTTTAATTAAGCAGATTTTGTGAGTTTAACAGTTTCTAGAACCTTAAATTAATCAATAAAATTAACTAACTTATGTTGACCCGATAACCGTCATTTTAGTACAGCTATTAATACGCCGCTTGTGTCTCTTTCTTTCTTTGCTTCCTATCATGAATTATTTTAAAAGCGGGTCTTTTATCATTCGGGCTTCTGTTTCACCAACATTTTTCTTATATACTTAAAAACAAAAGGATGTCAGCTTGTTGAAATGAAAATAACAATATTTTTTTAATTCAGCTTAAAGAAATATATTGGCAGTTAATTCCCACTATGATGTCATAAATACAAAGGTACATGTATACCGGTACATAAAATTTACATATTTATGAATGCAAGGTATATGGTTATATATTGCCGCTTTATTATATGTGTCGGTATTTAGAAGCTAAATAATTTGATTTGTTAACCTTTCCATTTTAAAAAACTGCATTCGGTATTCATCATAAACCATCGTAGACCGTGACGATGTAAATAATTGTGTACAAATGCATAGTTTATGACTGATGTAAACACTTACACTCAGGTAATGGTCAATTTTTTTAAAGAATTTATTTACTATAAACTTATAGTATATAATTGCTGTATAAGGGTAAGGTAGCCAATGAATCACGCAGAAAATGTCAATAACTGAACGAAACAAGGTCAGATCACTAACATAACAGTTTGAATGCTTTCAACTGTGTGCACACTGTGATCACATAATACCTACTATTAGGCACTTCGTTATGGCGTATTTCAACTGTGTGTACACCGTGATCACATAATACCTACTATTAGGCCTGTCGTTATGGCGTATTTCAACTGTGTGCACACCGTGATCACATAATACCTTCTATTAGGCCTGTCGTTATGGCATATTTCAACCGTGTGCACACCGTGATCACATAATACCTACTATTAGGCCTGTCGTTATGGCGTATTTCAACTGTGTGCACACCATGATCACATAATACCTACTATTAGACCTGTCGTTATGGCATATTTCAACTGTGTGCACACCGTGATCACATAATACCTACTATTAGGCCTGTCGTTATGGCGTATTTCAACATAGTTACATTTTGATTTAAAAAAAAAAAACGTGAGAAACACTACTGTGTCAAAACATAGTTTCATTCCATTGTCCATTCGGTTAGTGACATGATATCCGACTTTCGTATGGCCACTATACCCAATAAATAATAGTACAAATCCATTTTTCAATTATTGTCACAACTGCCAGTGCACATGTAGTATTTTTTTTTATTCCAACCGTCAGGCGCATGCAGGGATATTTGTGGAAATGCGAAGCTATATTCAGAATGTTAACGGAGATAAACTTTTTTTTTCGCGTCCCACGATAAACTATTGTCAGTATTTTGATTAGTGCTAATAACTCTTAAGTATGGTATTGAATCAGTATGCAGGTACTTTGCAGGTAATTCGGTGAATCCACGTTTTTTTGTTCTCGTTGGTCCCGACTGTTATATACCATATAAAGAAAGTCTCCATTTGTGGCATTGAATCGGTATACAAGTACTATATATACCGTATAAAGAAGTTTCCATTTGTGGCATTGAATCGGTATACAAGCACTATATATACTGTATAGAGAAAGCCTCCATTGAATCAGTATACAAGTACTATATATACCGTATAGAGAAAGTCTCCATCGAATCGGTATACATGCCCTATATATACCGTATAGAGAAAATCTCCATTGAATCGGTATACACACACTATATATATACCGAATAGAGAAAGTCTCCATTGAATCGGTATACATGCCCTATATATTTACGTATAGAGAAAATCTCCATTGAATCGGTATACACACACTATATATACCGTATAAAGAAAGTCTCCATTGAATCAGTATACACGCACTATATATACTGTATAGAGAAAATCTCAAGAATCGGTATACCGCACTATATATACCGTAAAGAAAAAGTCTCCATTGAATTAGTATACAAGTACTATATATACCGTAGAGAGAAAATCTCCATTGAACCCGTATACAAGCACTATATATACCGTATAGAGAAAGTCTCCATTGATCGATATACACGCACAATAATTATATACCGTATAGAGAAAGTCTCCATTGCATTGGTATACACGCACTATATATACTGTGTAGAGAAAATCTCCATTGAGTTGATATACATACACTATATATACCATATAGAGAAAGTCTCCTTTTAATCGGTATACACGCACTATATATACCATATAAAGAAAGTCTCTATTTGTGGCATTGAATCGGTATACACGCACTAATTATACCTTATAAAGAATGTCTCCATTTATGGCATTGAATCGATATACACACACTGTACATGTATATACCGTATAGAAAAAGTCTCTATTGAATCAATATAACGCACTATGTATACCATATAAAGATAGTCTCCATTGAATCGGTATAACGCACTATCGATACCGTATAGAGAATGGTATAGTTCACTATATATACCGTATAGAGAAAATCTTCATTGAATCAATACACGCACTATATATACCGTATAGAGAATGTCTCTATTGAATCGGTATAACGCACTATATATACCGTACAGAGAAAGTCTCCATTGAATCAGTATAATGCACTTTATATAGCGTATAGAGAAAGTCTCCATTGGATTAGTATACAAGTACTATATATACGGTATAAAGAAAGTCTCCATTTGTGGTATTGAATCGGTGTACAAGCACTATATATACCCTATAGAGAAAGCTTCCATTGAATCAGTATACAAGTACTATATATACTGTATATAAAGTCTCAATTGAATCGTAATACACGCACTATATATACCGCATAGAGAAAGTCTCCATTGAACCGATATAAACTCACTATATATACAGAATAAAGAAAGTCTCCATTTGTTGCATTGAATCGGTATACAAGCATTATATATACCGTATAGAAAGTCTACATTGAATCAGTATACAAGCACTATACATGTTTATAACTTATAGAGAAAGTCTTCATTGAATCTGTATACATGCACTATATGTACCGTATAAAGAAAGTCTCCATTTGTGGCATTGAATCAATATACAAGCACTGTATATACAGTATAGAGAAAGTCTCCATTGAATCGATATAACGCACTATATATACCATATAGAGAAAGTCTCCATTGAATCGGTATAACGCACTATATATACCATATAGAGAAAGTCTCCATTTGTGGCATTGAATCGATATACAAGCACTGTATATACCGTATAGAGAAAGTCTCCATTGAATCGATATAATGCACTATATATACCATATAGAGAAAGTCTCCACTAAATCTGTATAACGCACTATATATACCGTATAGAGAACGGTATAGTTCACTATATATACCATATAGAGAAAGTCTCCATTGAGTCGGTATACGGGTAACGCACTATATATATACTGTAAAGAGAAAATCTCCATTGAATCGGTATACACGCACTATAAATAACATAAAGAGAAAGTCTCCATTGATCGATATACACAAACTATATATACCGTAAAGAGAAAGTCACCATTGCATCGGTATACACACACTATATATACCGTATAGAGAAAATCTCCATTGAATCGAAATACACACAGTATATATACCGTATAGAGAAAGTCTCCATTTAATTGGTATGCACGTACTATATAAACTTTATAAAGAAAGTCTCTGTTTATTGCATTGAATCGGTATACACGCACTATTTATACCATATAAAGAAAGTCTCCATTTGTGGCGTTGAATCGGTATACATGCACTATATATACCGTATAGAGAAAGTCTCCATTGAATCGGTATGCACCCACTATATAAACCGTATAAAGAAAACCTCCATTGAATCAGTATACGCACACTATATATACTGTATAGAGATTGTCTCCATTGAATCGGTATACACGTATATACCGTATAGAGAATGTCTCCATTGAATCGGTATACACGCACTATATATACCGTATAGAGATTGTCTCCATTGAATCGGTATATGCGCACTATATATACCGTATAGAGAATGTCTCCATTGAATCGGTATACGCGCACTATATATACACCGTATAGAGAAAATCTCCATTGAATCGGTATACACGCACTTTATATACCGTATAGAGAAAGTCTCCATTGTATCGGTATACACGCACTATATATACCGTATAGAGAAAGTCTCCATTGAACCGGTATACACGCACTATATATACCGTATAGAGAAAATCTCCATTGAATCGGTATATACGCACTTTATATACCGTATAGAGAAAATCTCCATTGAATCGGTATACAAGCACTATATATACCGTATAGAGATTGTCTCCATGGAATCAGTATACACGCACTATATATACCATAAAGAGAAAGTCTCAATTGAATCGGTATACCCGCACTATATATACCGTATAGAGAAAATCTCCATTGAATCTGTATACACGCACTATATATACCGTATAGAGAAAGTCTCCATTGAATCGGAATCTATGCATTCATAAGAGATATCTTGCTGCCCGGTTTTGCACGTTTTCTATAGGCTGGTATTGTTTATGTCCCCAAACAATAGAATCTAAGAAAGGCATCATACAGTTATTAAACAATTTTTCACAAGACTTGAAACCGAATTCCTTAAATGTATGTATTTTGGAGACAGTACTCCCAATCGCTCTTACGGTTTCAAGTCTTGTGAAAAATTGTTTAATAACTGTATGATGCCTTTCTTAGATTCTATTGTTTGGGGACATAAACAATACCAGCCTATAGAAAACGTGCAAAACCGGGCAGCAAGATATCTCTTATGAATGCATAGATTTGCTCCTCCCCCAGCAGTTATTGGTGAAACGGCATGGTTGCCATGTAGTTACAGATATTGGATTTCAATGTTGCGGTTTTGGACTAGACAGATTAGTTTTGAAGAAACATGAGTTACAAAATGTGCCTTTATTAATGACTAACAGATTTGTGAAAATAACTGGTCTAGTAACATTAAGTATATTATGCCTGAACTCGATTTACTTAATCATTTTAACAATATAACACCTGTAAACATGACTTCGTTACATACTATTGTTAGAAACTATTTTTCAAAGGCATGGTCTCATAAGATTCAGGATATACCGAAATTAAGAACATACGAGGTGTGTGAAAAAAGTTTGGGGACACATTTGTTCAAAACAAACATACCGGTAGTTACTAGTATTAGGATGATACATACATTGCCTAATCGAACATCTTTTCTTGTCAAATGTGCTATTAATAATTTATGAATTTATAATAAAACTGAATGATTTTATACATAATTACATAACGACTAATTATCCAGTGGCCCAGGTCACGGCTCCGCCACGATGTCGTGGCGTATCTTTCAATACATCTTAAAGTTTCCCAAAGTAAACATACGCCTAGTGTAATGTTTTCTCATGCCTGCAGACTTATTACAAAATATCTAGTCACACATATATTAGAAACATTTACTACATGGTGGTCAGATCATGCCGTTTTTCGTGTCAATATTTTAGGAGTACTTTCGTCTGGCGGGAAAATACTCCAAAATCGTGAGTGCATCATTGGCGATAGCCGGTGTAACATTTAATTTTGACGCCATGGGTCACTTTTCAACATTGATCCGTTTTTAACATTGAAAATTGACCCGACTGTTATTAATGACCCACCCACACGTGAAAAATTGACCCTCATTAAAATCTGATCACCAACAGTTGGAAACTGACCGAATAGTCGGCCGGACTACATATTATTTTAAATTTGGAATTTTTCTTGTATATAAAATGTGAATTATAAACGGAAAATGTTGGTATACAATATATATATAATTTCAATGGCCGATATGCTATAGATAAGTTGTTTCATTGGTGATAATACGTGTGTAATACGTGTGGTATCGGAATGGTGTTTGTAGCAATTGCCTTTCATTAGTGGCGTTGTTGGTTCACAAGTTAAAAATGCGACGAAGCAATCCTACACTCCCTCCCTCCCTCCCTCCCTCCCTCCCTCTCTCCCTCTCTCTCTCCCTCCCTCCCTCTCTCCCTCTCTCTCTCTCTCTCTCTCTCTCTCTCCTCTAGTAACGCCCTCGTGTTATCAAACATAGTTTTTCAGCTATGTCCCATACCTCTCATGGTCATTTTGACAACACTTATCCTCATTTTCTGCATTTATATATTTTTCATATTTAACACTCATCTGGCCCACGGAGATGGCCGAATTTTATGTTGGAAGACCTTTTGGCCCAACCAAATTTCTAAATTATAAATAGAAATAAAATATGTTTAAACCACAAACAAACATCTTGGTTAAACTTCTTTCCTCACAAATGTTTAATAACTCAGAAACAGATATAAAAACCAAAACTTAATAATACTCACTTGTGTGTAAAAAGTATGTGTCCATCACACAATATAACTTGGTCAGGTCTTTAGTATTTATTGACAAAGCAGTGCAAATAGTCCAGCGCGCTGTCTTACGAGACATGTCTTATTTTCTAGCAATACCTTCCTATTTTCGATGCAATTCATTACCTTTTTTGATAATATGTAAAAATAAACATGAACGAGAATGCAGATTGTATATCGCTGCTAAATTGAGTTGCCTTGCATTATATAATTATATGATAAGATTAAGTGGTTCGCATGGATAATGTCAATGTCAGTTTGAAAAGGAATTGTTTTTTTGTTATTATTATTAACTGCTATAGCAACCATTTGTAATCATAGCAACTGATCGAAACGACCATGGATCATTCTATAAACTTTGGACGACATGACCCTCTTGTTTAATGTCAAGATCACAACAAACTAGATATCTAACCCATAAAATGTACATGGGACACTGCAGATGCAATACCATATTACAAAACGTTTAGATTCCCATCTAGATTTTCTGAAGCAAATAACACAGGACGGGTTTTGCTTCTATTTAACAAACCGTTAAAAAAGGACCCCATGTCTAATCAAAATTTAACACTGATCAGTTTTCAACGACTGTTTTGATCAGAATTTAATGTTGAAAACTGACCTGGGTCAATTTTCAATATTGAAAAATGATTCCAAGGGTCACTTTTCAACGAGGTCAAAATTCAATGTTACACCAGTCTTATCGCTCTATAATCGTCTTTCTTAGTGGCACATCCGTCAGAATATCGCTGGTGCCACTGGTAGATAAAGGAAAACAAGTTACGGTTTCCCTGTGGTTGTTTGAATGGTTTCCCCTGTCTCTGTGGGCGTTTTCCAGAGCGAAACACACATTTTTTTGATCGCCTGTTGTTTCGGGGCGTCAAAGGACGCCATCATTTTACTTCAAATTGTTGCAGGTGTGTTTAAATAATCAACAAAATTGCCAATAACGTTAAAATTTATATAATATGACGTCAGTATAACGTTCCATCTGGCATACAAAGCAATAAGCAAACATTTTGTTTTGAGCCAAAATATAGGTTATATTAAATATTAGTATGGGATTTTTATACGATATTTTCTGACCTGGGCCGCTAAGTGTTTAGTCGTATATAGTTATGCACAAGATCCTTCATTTTCATTATAAATTGATAACTTATTGCCTATTTGACGAGAAAAGATATCCGATTCCGGCAATGTATGTATCATCTTAATAACTGTGTTAGTTTATTTTTAAACAAATGTGTCCAGGAACTTTTTGGACACACCTCGTACGTTTTATTTAAAGACAATTTATTGAATGATCCATATGTGAATATGCCCTATATTAAAAGTGAACTATTGATTTTGGCACAATTTAGGTGTGGTATTCTTCCACTGTGAATTGGAACAGACCGATACGAAGGCGAAAGTCCTAATCAGAGACTTTGCCGGTTCTGTGACACAGGGACAGTTGAAGACGAATCACACTTCTTATTACATTGTACTTTTTATGTAGACTTAAGGAACGCAATTCTACAAGATGTCATTTCAACCAGAGACTATACAATGTTACATAAACTGAAATGTCTAATGAACAATTGCCAAAGGAAGGTGGCAAAGATTTTGACAAAGGCATATCTTAAAAGGAGAAATTCTGTTTTACTATTTAATCACCATACCTACATTTGTGCTTTTGAAAGTTGACCTTCATTATTCTATTTATGTTTCATTGCTTATTATCATGTGAAATTGCATATTACTTCTATTTATTGGCAGTGACTTATAGGCCCACTGGGCCTGGTGCTCTACTGTTTATCATTTTGTAATACATATATTATTGTACTGCTATGCACATGTCATTATAATAAACTATTTACTTACTTACTTATATAAGTGACATTGTTTATATATGTTATAGACGGACATATGGTCGTTAGCAATCGTTATCTACGAATTGGCTAGATTGGAGAAGCCTTTCAACGCGTTCTTCCTTCCATCCCTTATTTTTAAAATTACGCGCGGTGAGGTGAGTATACACTTTTTAAAAGTAACACTTGCTCCAATACCACATCATATGTCCCCTTTAATATAATTAAGTTTTAGTGCAATCGTTATCTACGCATATTTTGTCTCTATAAAAGTTACCACCAAGTTTTAAGTTTTATTCAGCAACTTGACCTATAAGGGCATCAGTCATATACAGCAACATATCTATAAACATGAAATGAATTACATATATATAAAACAAACAGTGACAGGCATATTGGTAGCTAGTTATAAACAGTAGGCATGTGTAGTTAAATGTCACTAAATCTTAAACTCGCTCAAAATACATACAGTATAATACATGTAAGGAATGTGATATTATTACTTAAGAACTTGCATTATTTTCTATATAAAAATGCAAAAAAGGCTGTATCACATAATATTTTGTCTACACAAAGCCTTAACAATCATTTTCTTTTTAATAATGACGTCACAGTGTTTTTTTTTTTTAATTGGGTTTAACGCCATTTTCAACACATTATAGGTTATATGTGGTATATCAAATTTTACTGGAGGAAGACCTCAGACTGAGTCAAACTGAGTAGAATCACCGTCCTTCCGCAAGTAACTGGAAACTTCCTCCAATAAAATTTGTTTTTGGGCGAGCGGGACTCGAATCACGACCCTAGTGGTGAGAAGTAAGTGATCTTGTGACGGCGCCTTAGCCCACTGGGCCATGGATGACCCCTCACAGTATTTCAAAACATTAAGTTCAAAAATACATTTTTATTTTATAATTAAGAGAAGTGTTTCCAAAATAGCTTAAAAATCTACAAAATAGAAAAACATCCTATCTATAATAACATAAATTCAATACGAAAAAAAAATTATTTTAGGGAAAATATGATGGAAAAACAGGTCATGTTGTCGGAATGGAAATTTTAGAAAATACACTACGAGCTAAATAAGGAAAACGTGATAAAGAAAAAAAATGAAATCCACTGGAAAAGTTAATATTCGATTTGAAGAAACTGATGGCAGAGTAAGAACAATGGGAACTTATGAATTAATTAAAGAAACAACTAAGGACTAATTTACATCAAATCGGTATACATGCACATGTATTGCAGTTTTGGACAATATAGGCAACCTAGTTGAAACCAAGTACAAGATTGGAAATGGAAGTTGTAATTCTTACACGTTAAACATGAATCACGCAACATTTTCTTGCCTTGAAAATTGGAAATGGAAGTTGTAATGCTTACACGTAAAACATGAACCACACAACATTTTCTTGCCTTGGAAATTGAAAATGGAAGTTGTAATGCTTACACGTTAAACATTAACCACAAAACATTTTCTTGCCTTGGAAATTGAAAATAGAAGTTGTAATGCTTAACCGTTAAACATGAACCACACAACATTTTCTTGCCTTGGAAATTGAAAAAGGAAGTTGTAATACTTACTCATTAAACATGTACCACACAACGTTTTCTTGCCTTGTAAATACAAAAGATTCCCAGTGCTTTGTCAACATAGACTTCCCAAATATACTGAAAGTCGCTTGAAAAAAAAGTAAAACGTCTTTCCATAAAGTGAATGAAAATGTGAAAGAGTTCATAATGAAATACACAAAAGGAAAAGAGATCAATGCTTTTCTCATGAAGTATTTCGTTCAAGTCCCCAAAGAGATGTTAATGTAGTGTTTGCATTAAACATATTTAACTCATCTTTTGAGTCCAATGTAGAAACTGGAATGAACCACAACTGACGGAACATATTGATTTTAATAAATCCGGTACTTCAACGCCGACCTTTTCAGGTGATTGATGTCACAGATGATTGTTGATAATATCAAACTAATAGTTCATACACTTCACACTTTTCTAGGAAACATGCGAGACATGTTACGTTCTCAAACGAGCGCAAATCGATTTGATAAAATACAAGATCAAATTCAAAGTTTAAAGAAGCAATGCGATGACAGCTCTAAAAGAACAAGGGCTCAAGTAGAGATTATATAAGATTCAACAAATGAGATTAAAACACAACTGGCAAAATCAGCGGAGAGCATTCAGCGAAGATTATAATCTCTAGCGGACAGTTAGAAGAGATCAAAAGAGAAACATATATAATAATTAATTTCCCCATCCCAAAATAACCTAATACTGTGAAACGAAAGCATCCTTCAAGCTGTAAATGAATGTCCAACGCAATGTATATCAAAGATGAAGCATAGAACAGGAAAATGAGAATAAAATCGGCCACAAGAACCGAAACAAGACATTACTAATAGGAAATTTCATACTTAAAGAAATAAATTGTTCAGGACTAAATGTCAATGTTGATAGAGGCGCTACATTAAACATTAAAGAGAAACTACAAAAAACGGTCACGAGCCTCTACACAAATGCCATTCTGTACTTTGGAGGCAATGATGCTTCAGGAGGAAAGTCGCTATCAATATTTACCATTATAACCAGATGGTCATAGATTACCTGAGACAAGAAAAATATTATATAAAAGTCTGAATGGTGTATTCAAGAAAAGATGTTGATGTCATACCCTATAATGACATAATCAAAGGTATTGAAAACAAAATTGAATTACAAATTGTTACATGCTTGTATGGAGATGGCACTATAGCTCAGCATTATTACTTGCACAATATTCGTCTTTCAAATTGAGGAGCATGTTGTTTATTGCATAGTATCAAATGATAAAATTAAATTAAAGTCTCCTCCCAATATGAATCAAGGCAGATCATTACGTGACAGTTTTAACCATGGACAAAATACTTTCGTCTATCGGTACGGTTATTGAAAGTGTGAGCGTAGTCTTTGGTGTATGGATTCCGAGAGCAGACCCTGTTTACAAATTTAAGGGACATACATCATAAAAATAAAAATTGACAATATAAGAACAAAACCATCTTATAACAAACGAAAAAACTTTTTTTCTCGATGTCGTAAAACCTTAAAAAAGATAGTAAATAAATATGAAAACATCTGAAGTTTATAACATCTGTAAATAGCAAAAAAAAAAAAAATTTATATTCAATTTTTTTTTAATATTAACAGTCTAAAGGTGAAGGGTGATATTAATATTGCACTTAATGAGCATTTTATAAATATAACGAATATAATAAACAATAGGCAATTAAACCATTCAAACTGTAGTAATTTAGAAAATATGTTAAATGAAAAACTAAAAAACAATTATTTTACAATTACACCATATGAGGTGAAACTGATTATTGATAAGTTAATTATTAACAAGACAACATATTTAGATAAATAGGGGAATAGATCCTCAAATTATAAAACTTTCTTTTGATGAACTTACATCTGCCATAACAGCCATTATAAACACAAGCATTAATTTATGTCTATTCTCGAAAAAAACTAAACAAGCATGTGTTTTGCCAATTTGTAAAAAAGGTCCGAGTGATGATTCAAATAATTATAGGTCTAATTCTATATAACCAATAATATCGAAAATATATGATAAACATGTTGCAAATCTGTTACACAATTTTCCATAAAATATCATGCTCAATCTGGGTTTCAACTCTTGTCAACCTGCACAGACATATCTAATTGATAATTGTCTTGAGGAAACTGATTTAGGTAAACTGATCGGAAATGTTTTTCTTGACCTTTTGATATTGTAGATCACGACATATTACTGTATGTATCAACTAAAACTGTATGTATTAACTAAAACTATCATTTTCCGATACAACTACGAATTGTCAGTCGTATTTCGTTAAGCAACTTAATATTAAATCTGGAGTACCTCAAGGCTCTGTCCTTGGGCTTCTTTTATTTCTTTGCTTATAAATGACATGCCAATGCCAACCATAAGTATGGCTGTAGATATGTATGCTGATGATTCTACATTACATGTTTCTGTTTTCTGATTAGATAGGTATCAAAGCAAAATTGCAGTCAGCTTTTGAAAATATTTATAGCTGGTGTGTTGAAAATAACATGGCATTAAATCCATCCAAAACAACTTGCATGTTGTTAGGATCAATTTACAGAATTTCTCATACAAATGAACTTGATCTTTGTTTTAGTAATATTAAGATTATACCAATAATGTCACAGAAAATGCTTGGCATACCTATAGATAGATGTCTTAAATGAGACATTCAAATTGGGAAAATCTGTAATCAAATATTATTAAATTAACACTTTAAAGATGAATTTCAAAATATTTGATGACTGATTTAAAAAAAAACAATACCTTTTTATAATGCGTGTATATACTTCCATTGTTTGATTGTGTTTGATCATGATTGTATTATCTGGGGTAACTGCAATTAAACATATATTAAAAAAGTTTCTAAATTGCAAAATAATAACACTGCTTAATTAAAATAAGACATTGGTACCCCATCTTTAGAAGTTTTACAAGAACTGTGATGGTTATCTTTTAATGAACGATGCAAATATCATAATAAATTAGCGCGTTCTTATATTAGTAATTTGATAGTATTATTAAGTTTCCAGTTACTTGCAGAAGGACGGTAGTTCTACTCAGTCTGAGGTCTTCCTTCACCAGTAAAACTGGATATGCCATATATGATCTGAAAAAATTTGATAGTATTATCAGAAAATAAATTTAGCTGAAAATGAAAATATTGAACACATTCAACTAAAAACTGAAGTTTTAAAACGTTCATTTACTTATGCAGGCATGGATGTTTGGAATTATATTCCTGTACAAATACGTTTATCATCTACTAAATACGTGCATTTAAGAGTAATTGTAGAATAAATTTGTTTAAAAGCTAAATATAAGAATCTTAAACAGGTGTTTGCTCTATTATAACATGTATATATTCACCTTTTTATGTGTTCAAATGTGCTTACAACTTCTTCTGTTTAAATAATGATAATGTTGATTAGAAGGTAGATAGAAGTTTATACTGTTGTATAATGATAATGTTAATCAGAAGGTAGATAGATGTTGATACCGTTTGTATAATGATAATGTTGATTAGAAGGTAGATTAATGTTTATACCGTTTGTATAATGATAATGTTGATTAAAAGGTAGATAGATGTTTATACTGTTGTATAATGATAATGTTGATTAGAAGGTAGATAGATGTTTATACCGTTTGTATAATGATAATGTTGATTAGAAGGTACATAAATGTTTATACCGTTTGTATAATATTAATGTTGATTAGAAGGAAGATAAATGTTTATACTGTTGCATAATGATAATGTTGATAAGAAGGTAGATAGATGTTTATACTGTTTGTATAATGATTATGTTGATTAGAAGGTAGATAGTTGTTTATACTGTTGTATAATGATAATGTTGATTAGAAGGTAGATAGATGTTTATACTGTTTGTATAATGATTATGTTGATTAGAAGGTAGATAGATGTTTATACTGTTTGTATAATGATTATGTTGATTAGAAGGTAGATAGATGTTTATTCTGTTGTATAATGATAATGTTGATTAGAAGGTAGATAGATGTTTATACTGTTTGTATAATGATTATGTTGATTAGAAGGTAGATAGATGTTTATTCTGTTGTATAATGATAATGTTGATAAGAAGGTAGATAGATGTTTATACTGTTTGTATAATGATTATGTTGATTAGAAGGTAGATAGTTGTTTATACTGTTTGTATAATGATTATGTTGATTAGAAGGTAGATAGATGTTTATTCTGTTGTATAATGATTATGTTGATTAGAAGGTATATTGATGTTTATTCTGTTGTATAATGATAATGTTGATTAGAAGGTAGATAGATGTTTATACTGTTGTATAATGATAATGTTGATTAGAAGGTAGATAGATGTTTATACTGTTGTATAATGATAATGTTGATTAGAAGGTAGATAGATGTTTATACTGTTTGTATAATGATAATGTGGATTAGAAGGTATATAGTTGTTTATACTGTTGCATAATGATAATGTTGATTAGAAGGTAGATAGATGTTTATACTGTTGCATAATGATAATGTTGATTAGAAGGTAGATATATGTTTATTCTGTTGTATAATGATAATGTTGATTAGAAGGTAGATTGATGTTTATTCTGTTGTATAATGATAATGTTGATTAGAAGGTAGATAGATGTTTATACTGTTTGTATAATGTTAATGTGGATTAGAAGGTAGATAGATGTTTATACTGTTTGTATAATGATAATGTGGATTAGAAGGTAGATAGATGTTTATACTGTTTGTATAATGATTATGTTGATTAGAAGGTAGATAGATGTTTATACTGTTTGTATAATGATAATGTTGATTAGAAGGTAAATAGTTGTTTATACTGTTTGTATAATGATAATGTGGATTAGAAGGTAGATAGATGTTTATACCGTTTGTATAATGATAATGTTGATTAGAAGGTAGATATATGTTTATACTGTTGCATAATGATAATGTTGATTAGAAGGTAGATATATGTTTATACCGTTTGTATAATGATTATGTTGATTAGAAGGTAGATAGTTGTTTATACTGTTGCATAATGATAATGTTGATTAGAAGGTAGATAGATGTTTATACTGTTGCATAATGATAATGTTGATTAGAAGGTAGATTGATGTTTATACTGTTGCATAATGATAATGTTGATTAGAAGGTACATAAATGTTTATACCGTTTGTATAATGATAATGTTGATTTGAAGGAAGATAAATGTTTATACTGTTGCATAATGATAATGTTGATAAGAAAGTAGATAGATGTTTATACTGTTTGTATAATGATTATGTTGATTAGAAGGTAGATAGATGTTTATTCTGTTGTATAATGATAATGTTGATTAGAAGGTAGATAGATGTTTATACTGTTTGTATAATGATTATGTTGATTAGAAGGAAGATAGATGTTTATACTGTTTGTATAATGATTATGTTGATTAGAAGGTAGATAGATGTTTATTCTGTTGTATAATGATAATGTTGATTTGAAGGAAGATAAATGTTTATACTGTTGCATAATGATAATGTTGATAAGAAAGTAGATATATGTTTATACTGTTTGTATAATGATTATGTTGATTAGAAGGTAGATAGATGTTTATTCTGTTGTATAATGATAATGTTGATTAGAAGGTAGATAGATGTTTATACTGTTTGTATAATGATTATGTTGATTAGAAGGTACATAAATGTTTATTCTGTTGTATAATGATTATGTTGATTAGAAGGTAAATAAATGTTTATACTGTTTGTATAATGATTATTTGGATTAGAAGGTAGATAGATGTTTATACTGTTTGTATAATGATAATGTGGATTAGAAGGTAGATAGATGTTTATACCGTTTGTATAATGATAATGTGGATTAGAAGGTAGATATATGTTTATACTGTTGCATAATGATAATGTTGAGTAGAAGGTAGATATATGTTTATACTGTTTGTATAATGATTATGTTGATTAGAAGGTAGATAGTTGTTTATACTGTTGCATAATGATAATGTTGATTAGAAGGTAGATAGATGTTTATACTGTTGCATAATGATAATGTTGATTAGAAGGTAGATAAATGTTTATACCGTTTGTATAATGATAATGTTGATTAGAAGGTAGATTGATGTTTATACTGTTTGTATAATGATAATGTTGATTAGAAGGTACATAAATGTTTATACCGTTTGTATAAAGATAATGTTGATTAGAAGGTAGATAGATGTTTATACCGTTTGTATAATGATAATGTTGATTAGAAGGTACATAAATGTTTATACTGTTTGTATAATGATAATGTTGATTAGAAGGTAGATAAATGTTTATACCGTTTGTATAATGATTATGTTGATAAGAAGGTACATAAATGTTAATTCTGTTTGCGTAATGATAATGTTGATTAGAAGGTAGATAGATGTTTATACTGTTGCATAATGATAATGTTGATTAGAAGGTACATAAATGTTTATACTGTTGTATAATGATAATGTTGTTTAGAAGGTAGATAGTTGTTTATACTGTTTGTATAATGATAATGTTGATAAGAAGGTAGATAAATGTTTATTCTGTTGCATAATGATAATGTTGATTAGAAGGTAGATAAATGTTTATACTGTTGTTTAATGATAATGTTGATTAGAAGGTAGATAGATGTTTATACTGTTGCATAATGATAATGTTGATTAGAAGGTAGATAAATGTTTATACTGTTGCATAATGATAATGTTGATTAGAAGGTAGATTGATGTTTATACTGTTGCATAATGATAATGTTGATTAGAAGGTAGATAGATGTTTATACTGTTGCATAATGATAATGTTGATTAGAAGGTAGATAGATGTTTATACTGTTGCATAATGATAATGTTGATTAGAAGGTAGATAAATGTTTATACTGTTGCATAATGATAATGTTGATTAGAAGGTAGATTGATGTTTAAACTGTTGCATAATGATAATGTTGATTAGAAGGTAGATAGATGTTTATACTGTTGTATTATCTTAATATGTTACATTCTTAAAATGAAGATATTATTATTGATGTTTTTATTATCATAATTGAATTATTATTATTACTTTTTTTATTATTATTATTATCTGGATAAATAATTTATAGCAAAATCAGTTTGATATGTGTCAACTATTTGCATATCAAACAAATTTTTTAAGTTTTGATACTCCCTTTCATCATTAATTATTAAAATTGTTTCTATGATATACTAAATTGGTCAAATACCATTAAATATGAACACTTCAAATATTGTAATTCTCAAATTATTAGTTTTACTTCAATATTCGTCAATTTATTACTTTTACTTATTTTTGTTTTGTTCATGATAAGATGTATTACATTCGATGCACTGTTTAAAACAGTTGCCTATGTATAAACAAATCAATAAAAGCACAAGAAACGCACAGAAGATATTTTGAAATAAGAACGTTTATACCGATATAAGGATGTTAATTTTAATGGAAAATAATTAAGTCGATAAAATAGATACATTTTGAATTACACTAGAAACCAGAAATGCCGTACGAATATGGAGAAGACTTCGCAGACTTATTGTCATCTATGATGGAGAAAAATCCGAATGACCGACCAACGTCTGCTGACATCATGAAACACAAACTCTTCAGAAAGGTTAAAAAACCTAACCCAATGGTACGTAGGTGTAATGTAAATGTTTGGCCCCACAAGATAAGGACTCCCGGGTCCATGGTACGTCCGTCTGTACTACATCCGTCCGTCTGTCTTGTGTTTCCTTTCGAAGCCCACAATCTTTATCAAAAGCGACCACACACTGATTGAAGTGTCTGTCAGTTCGTCCGTCCGTCTCTCTGTCTACCTCGTGTGTGGTATCACTATGTTAGGTATATCCTCAGATTTCACCATGTATAACTGGTGTGATACTCAATCACACTGCGTTTATACTCATTGTTTTGATTAAAGATGATCACACTTTGATTGAAGTGTCCATCCGTCCTTCTGTCCAAAGCCAGTACACCCGCAATATTGATTTAAGATGACACAGCATTGATTAATTTATTAAAGAGTATGTTTTTCCATCCGTCTGTTAATCCGTCCGTTTGCGCATCCGCCCACCCGATGCCAGTCCGTATGTTCGTCCGTATGCCTGTCTATCTATAACGGCAGCAGTAGTCTAATGATAGAGCATCCACCTCATATGTAGTAGGTCATGGGTTCGATCCCCGACTGGGTCAAACGGTACTAAAAGCTTCCTTTCTTGTCGTTCAGCTTTAAGAGGATAGCCCTAGGTGTAGTATATAATGTGACTGGGATGGGTTGTTATGCCACGTGTCTGCGGCATGATACTCCAGTGTAGCAGCACTGAGAATACTCTCTCAAGCAGACACTGTCGCGATATGACTGAAAAAAGGTGTATGTGTGTAGCAAAATGTCCAAGGGCCGACAACTCACAAGGGTAGAATACAATCATACACAAATATAAAATTTACAATTTTAATTTTACATGAATAAAATTACGAATATACAATTATACAATATATACAAATTAAAGATAATTACTCAACACAAAAAAATAACACAGCTGGTTTAAAAAAAGGTCCTATTGTGGTATTAATACTGTTTTTCACAAGTTCTATCTCCTACACGTACGTAACCTACATCGCGTTCCAAAATGCTTATATCATTCGAATGTTTATAAAAATGCACTAGATACTTCCCGCGTCCGGATATCGTAGATTTAGCATCACTCTTCTCTTGCGACAGTGGCTATATAACTTGGGTTATCTCCCCTAGAGCTCTATACTGAGTATATGGCTTTTCGTCGCCGCGTACCGACTATCGAACGTATTCCGACGTGAGGAACGTCAAGTCGTCCATATGACGAATATGTGGGTTGCTGTCCTATGACTGTACTGCCACCAGCTGACTTCCTGTCACATCTATACTTCGTTAACGTAGCGGGCACATTCTTCGCTTACGTCTAAAAACAGCTACAATATACATATAAACTCAGATTTACTAGTTACTCAAATATGTAATGACATGGCGTCTATTACTAACCATCTATCAATTTTATGGTATTTTTATCAATATATGATAACAGTGCATTCATTTTTGACCATCTAATAGTTTCATGGTAGATTTATCAACATATTATAACAGTTCATTCAATTTTTACCATCTAACAGTTTTATTTATATTGATCAATATATGATAACATTTCATTCAACTCTTACTATCTGCAGTTTCATGGCAGTGTAAACAACATCTCATATACGACCCTCCGTCAATTTCAACATAGCAATAATATCTCTACATAACTCCTCATTATAATATTAACAATTACAGACCAATTCTGTATCTATTCACTTTGTGAATATCAGAATACGCATCAACAAAATTTAATTACACATATCAATCAATTCTAACATGGTGAATCTCAATACTTCATCGTAAACACAATATCAACAGCTCAAAATATGTTCTCAGATTCCTCGGCCTATATTCTAACAAAACGCTTTTCAATACCGTGGATGGTATTAAATTACATACATTACCGTCGGAATGGATATGAACAATTTATACAACTTTGCTTAGATCTGATTATGTCAAAAATACATATATCAGACATTTAAATACAACATAATATAAAGTTCACATACCCATATGCTGGAACAGTAACAAAGCTCAATCTTTCTCGTCACGGCTACACCCAAAGATGATTCTGCTAACTGGACATTGATTTCCTTACACAGTCAGCATATATAGCAAAACAGTCCACATACCTTAGTGAATTTCGTGTAAATCATGAAACAACAAACCCTCAACATCGTATGAAGTAGATTTTACGCTATTAGGCCAATGTAAACCTAAATTAGTTTTATGACAAATAAACCCGTTTAATTATTCTAACTTTCTTAATACTTAATGGAATTCGATGAACTTAACTTCAAAATGATTGTTCTGTAATCAAAGAATGAAAATGTAAAAATATCTTAAAAACGTTGCTCCTATCGATCTATCAATACGTTTTAGCAATTCCACGCTACCTGACCTAAATATAACCTATATCACTTCAATGTATACGTATTAGCTGACACTACTAAATTAGGCCACAACAAGCTAACTATTTTGTTACAATGTGTATGTCACATGTGCGGTCACCAAGTATAGCTCATGTTACGCATGACTATTCAGTAATGCTCTATTGCCCTTAGAACATAGTGCTTGGTTGACTGACTGATTGATTGATTATTTTAGAAGTTTAAAACCTACATTTCGATTGTACCTGCACATTTTAATCAAGTATTTCCAGAGTATTTTGCTTGTATTTGTCTTGTGCTTTGATGTCTGCGGGTTGTTTTTGTTGGTTTCACATTTGTTCACTTTTATTTTCACCGAAAGACTTTAATTACACTTTTATATGTCAAATTATTTTTTATTGCATACAAAAAAATATTTTAAACACATTAATCTTATTCCTACACATAAAAGTAAAAATTTGCATGTTTTTAAAATCAAGTTCATTCAACTATGACGACAGTGAGTGGCAGACAGACAGAAAACACGTTTTGCATGTGCGCATTACGGAAAAGTATTTCTGAACAATAAAATCAATACTTTTGTTTCCATTGAGTCGCAGTTCTTATAAAAACACACGCTAATTACAGTTTTGGTAAACGTTTTCAGCATTTAAGATGCCTCACCTTTCAGGAAATGTTTGGCAACAATCAATTGGCATGTTACGCGGTGAATTATTACAGCTGCGTGTGGCCGTTCTGTTAAATTGTCAGGTGTCCGCAATTAAATTTAACAGAATTAAGTTGTACATCGTCCTGGGCATCCACTTCACTTCAAGATGCTCATATCGAAACATAACATCACAGAAAGAGGTTCAGGACGTGTACCACTACCGCTCAAACAACACTTGGACTTCGCAGGTAAACCAATAACTTCAATGCTAGTTGAAAAAAATAAACACAATAAGTAATCACATCTTTTTTGTAATAAGATTTTATAAATGACCTTTATGATGATTCTTTCATTGTTCTTGAGACAGGCACATGCGAAAAGTATATATCCTGACTAACTGAATGACTTTGTTTCGACCGACGTGGCATATGGTTACTTTTCTCATTGCAGACGATATATTCATCCAGTCACCGTATGTCGCCGTTTGCACGACATGGGATTCCACGCCAGAAGACCAAAGAAAGGATTGGTTGTAACCACTAGACACGACAACATCGATTGCAGTGGACAAGGTGTAACATGCACCGAACGCGTCGTCAATAGCGGTCTGTATTGTTCTTAGATAAGTCAAAGGTCAATGTCAACCATGTTGACGGACGAGTGAGGTTGTGGGAAACTTGCTGCTGATCCATGTGTTCAGAGATTTAATCGTTGCGGTAGAGGAAGCGTGCATGTCTGGGCGAGTTTATCTGGATTTAACCGTACCAACATTGTGTTTTTAAACGGAAATGTAAACGCACAAAGGTACGTCAATGACGTCCTATACCCACGTGTCATCACTAGTTCAGAAATTCCGCAGAGGTGGGGTTGAATTTGTCGCCAACATCACAGCTCAGTTTCTTCAGCAGAATGGTGTGCAGGTAAAAAACTGGCCAACTTCGTCACCAGATATGGCACCAATAGAGAACGTATGGGCGCAGCTGAAACGACGGGTATTTGGACGTCAACCACCCCCGACTAACGCCGTTAAATTACGTCAGGCCTTGAAGCAGGAATGGGCAAATTTCCTACAACACAGGATTGCAACTATCATTCAGTTAATGCGAAGACGATGCTTGGCCTGCATTCACGCCAACGGTGGTTATACCAAATATTGGTCAGTTGTGATTTTTGACATGGGGGGATATTCCGTTTTTGACAAAATTTATGAAATATCTGCTCATTGTGGTATATTTTTGTTAAATGTTGACATAACAATAATAGAAATAATAAATGAACCTTCTATACCAAGTTTGATTTCATTAAATAGATTTATTAAAACAAGTTTTATAGAGATTGATGAAGGTGTAGCTTTATTAGAGTCTTCCAGTGTAGTTATCCCTTATTGTGAAAGCATTTAGGTGTATTTCACTACATGTATCTGTATTGCTACATATTGATATTGTATCTTACTAGTTGTCTCTTATTGTGATAGCCTTTAGCTGTATTATACTGTCTGTATTACAACATATCAATATTGTATCTTACAAGTTATCCCTCATTGTGATAGCCTTTGGCTGTATTATGCTGTCTGCATTACTACATATCCGTATTGTATCTTACTAGTTTTTCCTTACTGAGATAGTCTTAGGCTGTATTATACTGTCTATATTACAACATATCGATATTGTATCTTACTAGTTTTCCCTCATTGTGATAGTCTTAGTCTGTATTATACTGTCTGTATTACTCCATATCGATAAAGTATCATACTAGCTATCCCTCATTATGATAGCCTTTGGCTGTATTGTACTGTCTGTATTACTACATATCGATATAGTATCGTACTAGTTATCCATTATTGTGATAGCTTTTGGCTGTATTATACAGTCTGTATTACTACATATTGATATAGTATCGTTTAAGCTATGCCTCATTGTGATAGCGTTTGGTTGTATTATACTATCTGTAAATACTACATATCGATATAGTAGTGTACTAGTTATCCCTCATTGTGATAGCCTTTGGTTGTATTATACTATCTGTAAATACTACATATCGATATAGTACCGTACTAGTTATCCCTCATTGTGATAGCCTTTGGCTGTATAATGCTATCTGTATCACTGCATATCGATATAGTACCGTATTAGTTATCCCTCATTGTGAGTGCCTTTGGCTGTTTTATAATGTCTGTATTAGTACATATCGATAGAGTACCGTACTAGTTATCCCTCATTGTGATAGCCTTCGGTTGTATTACTGTCTGTATTACTACATATCAATAGAGTTACGTACTAGTTATCCCTGATTGTTATAGCCTTTGGCTGTATTATACTGTCTGTATTACTGCATATCAATAGAGTAACGTACTAGTTATCCCTCATTGTGATAGCCTTTGGCTGTATTATACTGTCTGTATTACTGCATATCAATAGAGTAACGTACTAGTTATCCCTGATTGTGATAGCCTTTGGCAGTATTATACTATCTGTATTACTACATATCGATGTAGTATCGTACTAGTTATCCCTCATTGTGATAGTCTTTTGCTTTATTATCTTATCTGTATTACTACATATCGATATAGTACCGTACTAGTTATCCCTCATTGTGATAGCCTTTGTCTGTATTTTACTGTCTGTATTACTACATATCGATATAGTATCGTACTAGTTATCCATTATTGTGATAGCTTTTGGCTGTATTATACAGTCTGTATTACTACATATTGATATAGTAACGTACTTGTTATTCCTCATAGTGTTAGCCTTAAGCTGTATTATACTGTCTGTATTAAAACATATCGATATAGTATACTATCTATCTCTTATTCTTATAATATTTGAATTACTACATATCTATATAGTATTGTACAGGTTATCCTTCAATGCGATAGCCTTTGGCTATATTATGCTATCTGTATTACTACATATCGATATCGTATCATATTACATGTAGTTATCTGTTATTGTGATAGCATTTGGCTGTATTATACTATCTGTATAACTATATATAGATATAGTATCGTACTAGTTATCCCTCATTATGATAGGCTTAGGCTGTATAATACTGTCTGTATTACTGCATATCGATATAGTATCGTACTAGTTATCCCTCATTGTGATATACTTTGGATATATTATACCGTCTGTTTTACTACGTATCGATATAGTATCGTAGTAGTTATCCATCATTGTGATAGCCTTTGTTTGTATTACACAATTTGTATTATAACATATCGATATAGTATCGTAATAGTTTTCCCTCTTGATAATCTTTGGCTGCATTATACTGTCTGTATTACTATATATCGATATTAGATGGTACTAGTTATCCCTCATTGTGATAGCATTGATATGTATTATTCTATCTGTATAACTACATATCGATATAGTTCCTTATTAGTTATCCCTCATTGTGATAGCCTTTGGCTGTATTAAACTATCTGTATTACTGCATATCGAAATAGTATCGTACTAGTTATCCCTCATTGTGATAGTCTTTGGCTGTATAATGCTATCTGTATCACTGCATATCGATATAGTAGTGAACTAGTTATCCCTCATTGTGATAGCCTTTGGCTGAATTATACTGTCTGTATTACTACATATCGATTTAGTATCTTACTAGTTATCCCTCATTGTGATAGCCTTTGGCTGTATAACACTGTCTGTAAATACTACATTGCGATATAGTATTGTACTTGTTATTCCTCATAGTGATAGCCTTTTGCTGTGTTATACTATCTGTAATACTACATATCGATATAGTATACAAGTTATCCATCATTGGCTGTATTACTTCGGCTGTATTATAATATTTTTATTACTACATATCGATATAGTATCGTACTAGTTATCCCTCATTGTGATAGCCTTTGGCTGTATTATACTACCTGTATCACTACATATCGGTATAGTATCTTACTAGTTATCCCTCATTGTGATAGCCTTTGGCTGTATTATACTACCTGTATTACTACATATCGATATAGTATCGTACTAGTTATCCCTCATTGTGATAGCCTTTGGCTGTATTATACTACCTGTATCACTACATATCGGTATAGTATCTTACTAGTTATCCCTCATTGTGATAGCCTTTTGTTGTTTTATACTGTCTGTATTACTACATAACGATATAGTATTGTAATAGTTATCCCACTTTGTAATAGTCATCAGCTGTATTATACTATCTGTATTCATATACATGTAGATATATTATCGTTCTGGTTATCTGACATTGTGATAGCCTTTGGCTGTATTATTCTATCTGTAAATACTGCATATGGATAAAGTATCGTACCAGTTATCCCTCGTTGTGATAGCCTTTGGCTGTATTATATTATCTGTATTACTTCATATCGATATAGTATCGTACTGGTTATCCCACATTGTGATAGCCTTTGGCTGTATTATACTGTCTGTATTACTACATATCGATAATGTATCAAACTGCTTATCCCTCATTGTGATAGCCTTTGGCTGTATTATACTACCTGTATCACTACATATCGGTATAGTATCTTACTAGTTATCCCTCATTGTGATAGCCTTTCGTTGTTTTATACTGTCTGTATTACTACATGTCGATATAGTATCGTAATAGTTTTCCCACTTTGTAATAGTCATCAGCTGTATTATACTATCTGTATTCATATAGATATATCAACGTTCTGGTTATCTGACATTGTGGTAGCCTTTGGCTGTATTATTCTATCTGTAAATACTGCATATGGATATAGTATCGTACTAGTTATCCCTCGTTGTGATAGCCTTTGGCTGTATTATATTATCTGTATTACTTCATATCGATATAGTATCGTACTGGTTATCCCACATTGTGATAGCCTTTGGCTGTATTATACTGTCTGTATTACTACATATCAATAATGTATCTAACTGCTTATCCCTCATTGTGACAGCCTTTGGCTGTATTATACTGTCTGTATTACTACATCTCGATATAGTATCGTACTAGCTATTCCTTTTTGTAATAGTCTTAGTCTGTATTTTACTGTCTATATTACTACATATCGATAAAGTATCGTAATAGTTATCCCTCATTGTGATAGCTTTGGCTGTATTATACTGTTTGTATTTCTACATATCGATAGGGTATCATACTAGTTATCCCTCAATGTAATAGCCTTTGGCTGTATTATACTGTCTTTATGATTACATATCAATAAAGTACCGTACTAGTTATCGCTCTTTGTAATAGTCTTTGGCTGTATTATAATGTCTGTATTTCTACATATCGATATAATATCTTAATATTTATCCATCATTGTGATAGCCTTTGCTGTATTATACTGTCTGTATTAATACATATCGATATAGTATCTTACTATTTATCCCTCATTGTGATAGCCTTCGGCTGTATTATGCTGTTTGAATATACAACATATCGATATTGTATCGTACTAGTTATCCTTCATTGTGATAGACTTTGGCTGTATTATACTGTCTGTATTACTACAAATCAATAGAGTACCGTACTAGTTGTCCCTCAATGTGATAGCCTTTGGGCTGTATTAAACTGTCTGTATTACTTTATATCGATATAGTACTGTACTAGATATCGCTCATTGTGATAGCTTTTGACAGTATTATACTGTCTGTTTTACTACATATCGATATAACATCGTTCTTGTTATTCCTCATTGTGATAGCCTTTGGCTGTATTATACTATCTGTATTACTACATATCGATAAAGTATCATACTAGTTTTCCCTAATTGTGATAGCCTTTGACTGTATTATAATGTCTGTATTACTACATATTTATATGGTATCATACTAGTTATCCCTCATTTGGATAGACTTTTGCTGTATTATACTGTCTGTAATCTACATATTGATATGGTATTGTATTAGTTATCCTCATTGTGATAGCGTTTGGCTGTATGATACTGTCTGTAAATACTGCCTATCGATATAGTATCGTACTAGTTTTCTCTCATTGTGATAACCTTTGGCTGTATTATACTGTCTGAATTACTACATATCAAAATAGTATCGTACTTGTTATCCCTCATTGTGATAGCCTTTGGCTATATTATACTGTTTGTAAATACTACATATCGATATAGTATCGTACTAGTTATCCCTCATTGTGATAGCATTTGTCTGTATTATACTGTCTGTATTACTACATATGGATAGAGTACCGTACCTGTTATCCCTCAATGTGATAGCCTTTGGCTGTATTATACTGTCTGTATGAATACATATCGATATAGTTCCGTATTATTTATCCCTCTTTATAATAGTCTTTGGCTGTATTATAATGTCTGTATTACTACATATCGATATAATATCTTGCTATTTATCCATCATTGTGATAGCCTTTGCTGTATTAAACTGTCTGTATTACTATATATCAATATAGTATCGTACTATTTATCCCTCATTTTGATAGTCTTTGCTGTATTATACTGTCTGAATTACTACATATTGATATATTATGGTACAAGTTATTCCTCATTGTTATAGCCTTTAGCTGTATTATACTGTCTGTATTACTACATATCGATACAGTAGTGTACTAGTTATCCCGCAATGTGATAGATTTGGCTGTATTATACTGTCTGAATTACTTCATATCGATATATTATGGTACTAGTTATTCCTCATTGTGATAGCCTTTGGCTGTATTATACTATTTGTAAATAGTACATATCGATATAGTATCGTACTAGTTATCTTTCATTATGATAGCTTTTGGCTGTATTATAATGTCTGTATTACTACATATCGATATAGTAGCGTACTAGTTATCCCTCTTTGTGATAGCCTTTGACTGTATTATACTGTCTGTATTGCTACATATCGATATAGTTGCGTACTAGTTATCCCGCAATGTGATAGACTTCGGCTGTATTATACTGTCTGTATTACTACTATAAAGTAAGAGTTCCGTATTAGTTATACCTCAGTGTGATAGTCTTTGGGCTGTAGTATACTGTCTGTATTACTATCTATCAAATAATACCGTACTTGATATCGATCATTGTGATAGCCTTTGACTGTATTATACTGTCTGTATTACTACATATCGATATAGTATCGTACTAGTTATCCATCATTGTGATAGCCTTTGGCTGTATAATACTAGCTGTATTACTACATATCGGTATAGTATCGTACTAGTTATCTCTCAATGCGATAGCCTTTGGCTATATTATACTATCTGTATTACTACATATCGATATGGTATCGTACTAGTAATCCTCATTGTGATAGCCTTTGGGTGTATTATACTGTCTGTATTACAACATATCGATATAGTATCATACTAGTTATCCCTCATTGTGATAGCCTTTGGCTGTTTTATATTGTCTGTATAACAACTATATTGATATAGTAGCGTTATGTTTATCCTTCATTGTGATAGCCTTTGGCTGTATTATACTGTCTGTAAATACTGCATAGCAATATAGTTTCGTACTAGTTATCTCTCATTGTGATAGCCTTTGGCTGAATTATACTGTTTGTAAATACTGCATATTGATATAGTATCATACTAGTTATCCCGTATTGTGATAGCCTTTAGCTGTATTATACCGTCAGTATTACTACATATCGATATAGTATCATACTAGATATCGCTCCTTGTGATATCCTTTGACTGTATTATACTGTCTGTATTACTACATATCAATATAGTATCGTACTAGTTATCCCTCATTGTGATAGCCTTTTGCTGTATTATACTGTCTGTAAATACTACATATCGATATGGTATTGTACTAGGTGTCCTCATTTTGATAGCCTTTGGCTGTATAATACTGTCTGTATTACTACATATGGGTATAGTATCGTACCAGTTATCCCTTATTGTGATAGCCTTTGGATGTATTATACTGTCTGTATTACTACATATCAAGGAGTACCCTACTAGTTATCACTTATTGTAATAGCCTTTGGATGTATTATACTGTTTGTATTACTACATATCGATATAGTACCGTAATAGTTATCCCTTTTTGTAATAGTCTTTGGCTGTATTGTACTATCTGTATTACTACATATCGATATAGTATCATATTTGTTATTCCACATTGTGATGACCTTTGGCTGTATTATACTATCTTTATTACTACATATCGATATAGTATTGTACTGATTATCCCACATTGTGATAGCCTTACGCTGTATTATACTGTCTGAATTACTGCATATTGATATAGTATCGTACTAGTTATACCTCATTGTGATAGTCTTTTGCTGTATTATACTGTCTGTATTACTACATATCGATAGAGTATCGTTCTAGTTATCCCGTATTGTGATATCCTTTGGCTGTATCATAATGTCTATATTGATAAATATCGATATAGTACCGTACTTGTAATTCCCTCATTGTGATAGCCTTTGGCTATATTATACTGTCTGTATTACTTCATATCGATATAGTTTCATAATAGTTATCCCTCATAGTGATAGCCTTTGGCTGTATTATACTATCTGTACTACTGCATATCGATATAATATCGTACTAGTTATCCCTCATTGTGATAGCCTTTGGTTGTATTATTCTGTCTGTATTACTACATATCGATATAGTTTCGTACTAGTTATCTCTCATAGTGATACCCTTTGGCTGTATCATAATGTCTGTATTACTCAATATCGATATAGTACCGTACTTGTAATCCCTCATTGTGATAGCCTTTGGCTGTATTATACTGTCTGTATTACTGCATATTGAAATAGTATCTTACTAGTTATCCTGTATTATGGTAGCCTTTGGCTGCATTATACTGTCTGTATTACTACATATCGATATAGTATCGTACTTGTTGTCCCTGATAGTAATAGCCTTTGGCTGTATTCTACTGTTTGTATTACTACATATCGATATAGTACCGTACTATTTATCCCACATTGTGCTAGTCTTTGGCTGTATTATAATGTCTGTACTAGTACATATCGATATAGTACGGTACTAGTTATCAGTCATTGCAATAGCCTTTGGCTGTATTATACTGTCTGTATTACTACATATCGATAGAGTATCGTACTAGTTATCCCTCATTGTGATAACTTTTGGGTGTATTATACTGTATCTAATACTACATAACGATATAGTATTGTACTAGTTATCCCTCTTTGTGATAGCCTTTGGCTGTATTATATTATATGTATTACTACATATCAATATATTATTGTACTAGTTATCCCTCATTGTGATAGTCTTTGGCTGTATTATACTGTATGTATAACTACATATCGATATAGTATCATACTAGTTATCCCTCATTGTGATAGCCTTTGACTGTATTATACTGTCTGTATTACTACATATCGATATAGTATTGTACTAGGTATCCCTCATTGTGATAGCCTTTGGCTGTATTATACTGTCTGTATTACTACATACTGATTGATTATCGTTCTCGTTATCCCTCATTATGATAGCCTTTTGCTGTATTATACTGTGTATATTAATACTTATTGATATAGTACCGCACTTGTTATTCCTCATAGTGATAGCCTTTGGCTGTATTATACTGTCTGTATTACTACATATCGATATACATGTAGTATCGTACTAGTTATCCCTCATTGTGATAGCCTTTGGCTGTATTATACTGTCTGTATTACAACATATCGATATAGTATCATACTATTTATCCCGCATTGTGATAGCCTTTGGCTATTAGCATGTTAAGTTTTATCACAATACTATAAGAAGCTTTAGAGATAATTAATAGGTTGCATTATATACTGAATGAACCTCGTAGTATGATACTATATCGATATGTAATAATACAGATAATATTATACAGCCATAGGCTATTCTCCGTATCGTTGAAATCCAATTTTCGCGAGGATACAATGTACGACTTGCTCTTGACAGTTATATATTTGCAACATTTAAGATATTTAAGTTTTTTAACCAGGTTTTTCAACGTTGAAAACCTGGTTATTAGATTGGCGAAGTCGGGGGTGGGCTTGCAGATGGGCGGCGTCAAGTTTTTCGTTTCCGTTCAATAACTAGAGTATTTTTCATCAGAACTGAAACAATCTTACACAAAATTTGTACCTGTTTAAAATCTAGACCAAGTTTGATAAGCAGCTAATACAGACCATTATCTTCAGAGTTATGGCCCTTTAATAAGTCAAAAATGCTTAAATTGCCTGTTTCCGTTCAATAGCTAGAGTATTCTTTTTTAGAACTGAAACAAACTTACACAAAGTATGTACCTCTATAAAATCTAGGCCAGGTTTGATAATCAGCCAATACTAATTATTATCTTCAGAGTTATGGCCCTTTAATTTGTCAAAACTGCTAAAATTGCTACGTTCAATAACTAGAGTATTTTTCATCGGAACTAAAGCAAACTTACACAAAGTGTGCATCTCTATAAAATCTAGGACAAGTTCGCTAACCAGCCAATACGGACCATTATCTTTAGAGTTATGGCCCTTTAATTAGTCAAAAATGCTGAAATTTACCGTTTCCGTTCAATTACTAGAGTATTCTTTATCAGAACTGAAGCAAACTTACACAAAGTGTTAATCTTTATAAAATCCGCGCCAAGTTTAATAACCAGCTAATTCAGACTATTATCTTAAGAGTTATGGCCCTTTAATTAGTCAAAAATGCTAAAATTTACCGTTTCCGCTCAATAACTACAGAATTCTTTATCTGAACTGAAGCCAACTTACACAAAGTGTGTATCTCTATAAAATCTGAGCCAAGTTTGATAACCAGCCAATTACAACCATTTTCTTCAGAGTTATGGCCCTTTAATTAGTCAAAAGTGCTAAAATTGATTGTTTCCGTAACCAAACTTTTACAATTTTTCTAGCGGTAAAGTAAAAATAATCTTTTTCTTTTGTTATTTTGATGAAGATACTAAAAAGTTTGGATTGATGTATTGATATATATTAAAATGAAACTCCATTAACATGCACATTTTTATCTTGAAAATGGTTTGCGGTGCCCTTGCTCAGTTGATAGCCATGAGGCAAAAAATATAATAAAAAATACAAATGATTTATTAGAGAAATGTACAGGTCCATTTAAAATTTTTACAACACAGCTGAATTTCTCATAATTTTTTGTAATATATTTGTAGAATCAAACATCGTGTTTAAGAAATTGTTGCTATCAGTTGAGCATGTGTGACCTCCTATCTTTGGGAACTGGAAACAATACCACCACTAAAGCCTCAATGCAAAATGTGAAAATATTGATGTATTATTTTATGAATATGCATGTTTGTTTCCGAGTATAATCACATTACATCTTTCATAATGTGAATTACGGAAGTAATATTTTAGCCAAACAAACAGTGAATAGCACAGAAACAAGAGAAAAACTTTATTTCATGCTTTTCTAACTAAACTATTGCATCAATGTTTTACAAATAAAAAAACAAAATTTGAATTGTATGCTTTTTTATTTTCTGCTTCAATGTACATAAAATTCTGGCATGAAAAAGAGTTATAGTTACAGAATAACTAAAATGTTTGAAAAACCTGGTTTTCGGGGAATGTCCACGACTCTTGTTCAATAACAAAAATGGAAGAAACTTCCCAATTTTGTTGTAATCAATATTAATTTATATTCAATATGCATTGTGTCTTCTTTAGTTCTGATTGTCGGAATACCAGGTGTGAAATTGTAGAGACTGCTATGTATATTAAAGTATGCTAATTCTTTGTAATTGTGGAATAATTGTAATCACTATAGCTGTAGCCTTAAACTACTTACTGGAGAACTATTTCATAAATTATAACCAAACTGTTCCTGATATCATTGCAGCCAACAAATAGTGATGTTATTCAAAAAAAATTTTGACAGGGGATGCTAAGCTTAATAATTAAAAAAAAACAGCGTATACAATCTTGTTTTCACTAAACCATCTTGCTGACGTTTGCTTTTTTATTCTTTTCAAAGAAATTGTCGAATGTTTCAACATGATACTGCGGGTCCCTTAAAGGTATTTTTTTCTCCATTTTACCTAGCCAAACCTGAAAACCACCTCTGTGTTACGAGTAGAAGGGTTCCAGTCTGGTGTTCCAAATGTAGATAGGATTCTGCAAACATTCTGTGATATGAAACAATCTGGCCGGGAACAGCCTGTAAGGAAAGAACAATGGAAACAAATGCCACCAGTAGACGAGCCTGTACGACAGGAAGACTCAAGCAACTCCGCTATGGATCTTGTCATGAGAACACTATCCAGCATGGTATTTATTTGACTGTTTTCTATGCATTCCCTTGTTGCTTACACATAGTTGATATATACAAATATTACATCAATGATAATACCAGAAATCGTGAAGTTAGCTACAAATGCAATCGCTGGTAAAATGTGTCTCGAACCAAAACTAATTTTAAAAGGATAACGGGCAGAAACAGCATTAAGCAATACAGGAGTTGTGTAGTGATGGTCTTGAGCAATACAGGAGTTGTGTAGTGATTGTCCTGAGCAATAAAGGAGTTGTGTAGTGACGGTCTTGAGCAATACAGGAGTTGTGTAGTGATGGTCTTGAGCAATACAGGGATTGTGTAGTGATGGTCTTGAGCAAGACAGGAGTTGTGTAGTGATTGTCCTGAGCAATCAAGGAGTTGTGTAGTGATGGTCTTGAGCAATACAGGAGTTGTGTAGTGATGGTCTTGAGCAATACAGGAATTGTGTAGTGATGGTCTTGAGCAATACAGGAGTTGTGTAGTGATGGTCTTGAGCAATACAGGAGTTGTGTAGTGGTTGTCCTGAGCAATAAAGGAGTTTTGTAGTGATAGGTTGGAGCAATACATGAGTTCTTTAGTGATGGTCTTGAGCAATACAGGAATTGTGTAATGATTGTCCTGAGCAATAAAGGAGATGTGTAGTGATAGGTTGGAGCAAAACAGGAGTTCTTTAGTGATGGTCTTGAGCAATACAGTTGTGTAGTGATGGTCTTGAAAAATACAAGAGTTGTGTAGTGATGGACTTGAGCAATACAGGAGCTGTGTATTGATGGTCTTAAACAATGCAGGAGTTGTGTATTGGTAGTCTTAGCAATATAGGAATTGTGTAGTGTTGGTCTTGAGCAATACAGGAATTGTGTAGTGATGGTCTTGAGCAATACAGGAGCTGTGTAGTGATGGTCTTAAACAATGCAGGAGTTGTGTATTGATGGTCTTGAGCAATACAAGAATTGTGTAGTGTTGGTCTTGCACAATAAAGGAGTTGTGTAGTGATGGTCTTGAGCAATGCAGGAATTGTGTAGTGATGCTCTTGAGCAATACAGGAGCTGTGTAGTGATGGTCTTGAGCAATGCAGGAATTGTGTAGTGATGATCTTGAGCAATATAGGAGTTGTGTAGTGATGGTCTTGAGCAATACAGGAATTGTGTAATGATGGTCTTGAGCAATATAGGAGCTGTGTAGTGATGGTCTTGAGCAATACAGGAGCTTTGTAGTGATGGTCTTGAGCAATACAGGAGCTGTGTAGTGATGGTCTTGAGCAATACAGGAGCTGTGCAGTGATGGTCTTGAGCAATGCAGGAATTGTGTAGTGATGGTCTTGAGCAATATAGGAGTTGTGTAGTGATGGTCTTGAGCAATGCAGGAATTGTGTAGTGATGGTCTTGAGCAATACAGGAATTGTGTAGTGATGGTCTTGAGCAATATAGGAGCTGTGTAGTGATGGTCTTGAGCATTGCAGGAATTGTGTAGTGATGGTCTTGAGCAATACAGGAGCTGTGTAGTGATGGTCTTGAGCAATATAGGAATTGTGTAGTGTTGCTATTGAGCAATATAGGAGCTGTGTAGTGATGGTCCTGAGCAATGCAGGAATTGTGTAGTGATGGTCTTGAGCAATACAGGAGCTGTGTAGTGATGGTCTTGAGCAATGCATGAGTTGTGTATTGATGGTCTTGAGCAATACAAGAATTGTATAGTGTTGGTCTTGAGCAATAAAGGAGTTGTGTAGTGATGGTATTGAGCAATGCAGGAATTGTGTAGTGATGGTCTTGAGCAATACAGCGGTTGTGTAGTGATAGTCTTAGCAATATAGGAATTGTGTAGTGTTGGTCTTGAGCAATACAGGAATTGTGTAGTGATGGTCTTGAGCAATACAGGAGCTATGTAGTGATGGTCTTGAGCAATGCAGGAGTTGTGTATTGATGGTCTTGAGCAATACAAAAATTGTGTAGTGTTGGTCTTGAGCAATAAAGGAGTTGTGTAGTGATGGTATTGAGCAATGCAGGAATTGTGCAGTGATGGCCTTGAGCAATACAGGAGCTGTGTAGTGATGGTCTTGAGCAATGCAGGAATTGTGTAGTGATGGTCTTGAGCAATATAGGAGTTGTGTAGTGATGGTCTTGAGCAATACAGGAATTGTGTAGTGATGGTCTTGAGCAATATAGGAGCTGTGTAGTGATGGTCTTGAGCAATACAGTAGCTTTGTAGTGATGGTCTTGAGCAATACAGGAGCTGTGTAGTGATGGTCTTGAGCAATGCAGGAGTTGTGTAGTGATGGTCTTGAGCAATACAGGGATTGTGTAGTGTTGGTCTTGAGCAATAAAGGAGCTGTGTAGTGATGGTCTTGAGCATTGCAGGAATTGTGTAGTGATGGTATTGAGCAATACAGGAGCTGTGTAGTGATGGTCTTGATCAATATAGGAATTGTGTAGTGTTGGTCTTGAGCAATATAGGAGCTGTGTAGTGATGGACCTGAGCAATGCAGGAATTGTGTAGTGATGGTCTTGAGCAATACAGGAGCTGTGTAGTGATGGTCTTGAGCAATGCAGGAATTGTGTAGTGATGGTCTTGAGCAATACAGGAGTTGTGTAGTGATGCCCTTGAGCAATACAGCGGTTGTGTAGTGATGGTCAAAGCAATATAGGAGTTATGTAGTGATTGTATTGAGCAATACAGGAATTTTTTAGTGATTGTCCTAAGCAATACAGGAATTGTGTAGTGTTGGCCTTGTGCAATACAGGAATTGTGTAGTGTTGGTCTTGAGCAATACAGGAGTTGTGTAGTGATGGTCTTGATGAATAATATATTTATATAGTGATTGTTTTGAGCAATACAGCAGTTGTGTGTAGTGATGGTCTTGAGCAATACAGGAATTGTGTAGTGATGGTCTTGAGCAATACAGGAGTTGTGTAGTGATGCCCTTGAGCAATACAGCGGTTGTGTAGTGATGGTCAAAGCAATATAGGAGTTATGTAGTGATTGTATTGAGCAATACAGGAATTTTTTAGTGATTGTCCTAAGCAATACAGGAATTGTGTAGTGTTGGCCTTGTGCAATACAGGAATTGTGTAGTGTTGGTCTTGAGCAATACAGGAGTTGTGTAGTGATGGTCTTGATGAATAATATATTTATATAGTGATTGTTTTGAGCAATACAGCAGTTGTGTGTAGTGATGGTCTTGAGCAATACAGGAGTTGTGTAATGATGCCCTTGAGCAATACAGCGGTTGTGTAGTGATGGTCAAAGCAATATAGGAGTTATGTAGTGATTGAATTGAGCAATACAGGAATTTTTTAGTGATTGTCCTAAGCAATACAGGAGTTGTGTAGTGTTGGCCTTGTGCAATACTGGAATTGTGTAGTGTTGGTCTTGAGCAATACAGGAGTTGTGTAGTGATGACCTTGTGCAATACAGGAATTGTGTAGTGTTGGTCTTGAGCAATACAGGAATTGTGTAGTGTTGGTCTTGAGCAATACAGGAGTTGTGTAGTGATGACCTTGTGCAATACAGGAATTGTGTAGTGTTGGTCTTGAGCAATACAGGAATTTTGTAGTGATGGTCTTGAGCAATAAAGGAGTTGTGTAGTGATGGTCTTGAGCAATACAGGAGTTGTGTAGTGATGGTCTTGAGCAATACAGGAGTTGTGTAGTGATTGTCCTGAGCAATAAAGGAGTTGTGTAGTGATGGTCTTGAGAAATACAGGAGTTGTGTAGTGATGGTCTTGAGCAATACAGGAGTTGTGTAGTGATGGTCTTGAGCAATACAGGAGTTGTGTAGTGATGGTCTTGAGCAATACAGGAGTTGTGTAGTGATTGTCCTGAGCAATAAAGGAGTTGTGTAGTGATAGGTTGGAGCAATACAGGAGTTCTTTAGTGATGGTCTTGAGCAATACAGGAATTGTGTAGTGATTGTCCTGAGCAATAAAGGAGATGTGTAGTGATAGGTTGGAGCAAAACAGGAGTTCTTTAGTGATGGTCTTGAGCAATACAGTTGTGTAGTGATGGTCTTGAAAAATACAAGAGTTGTGTAGTGATGGTCTTGAGCAATACAGGAGTTGTGTGGTGATGGCCTTGAGCAATACAGAAGTTGTGTAGTGTTGGCCTTGATCAATAATATATTAATGTAGTGATGGTCTTGAGCAATACAGCAGTTGTGTAGTGATGGTCTTGATCAATAATACATTGATGTAGTGATGGGCTTGAGCAATACATGAGTTGTGTAGTGATAGTCTTAGCAATATAAGAATTGTGTATTGTTGGTCTTTAGCAATACAGGAATTGTGAAGTGATGGTCTTGAGCAATACAGGAGCTGTGTAGTGATGGTCTTAAACAATGCAGGAGTTGTGTATTGATGGTCTTGAGCAATACAAGAATTGTGTAGTGTTGGTCTTGAGCAATAAAGGAGTTGTGTAGTGATGGTCTTGAGCAATGCAGGAATTGTGTAGTGATGGTCTTGAGCAATAAATCGGTTGTGTAGTGATAGTCTAAACAATATAGGAATTGTGTAGTGTTGGTCTTGAGCAATACAGGAGCTGTGTAGTGATGGTCTTGAGCAATGCAGGAGTTGTGTATTGATGGTCTTGAGCAATACAAGAATTGTGTAGTGTTGGTCTTGAGCAATAAAGGAGTTGTGTAGTGATGGTCTTGAGCAATGCAGGAATTGTGAAGTGATGGCCTTGAGCAATACAGGAGCTGTGTAGTGATTGTCTTGAGCAATGCAGGAATTGTGTAGTGATGGTCTTGAGCAATATAGGAGTTGTGTAGTGATGGTCTTGAGCAATGCAGGAATTGTGTAGTGATGGTCTTGAGCAATACAGGAATTGTGTAGTGATGGTCTTGAGCAATATAGGAGCTGTGTAGTGATGGTCTTGAGCAATACAGGAGTTTTGTAGTGATGGTCTTGAGCAATACAGGAGCTGTGTAGTGATGGTCTTGAGTAATGCAGGAGTTGTGTAGTGATGGTCTTGAGCAATACAGGGATTGTGTAGTGTTGGTCTTGAGCAATATAGGAGCTGTGTAGTGATGTTCTTGAGCATTGCAGAAATTGTGTAGTGATGGTATTGAGCAATACAGGAGCTGTGTAGTGATGGTCTTGAGCAATATAGGAATTGTGTAGTGTTGGTCTTGAGCAATATAGGAGCTGTGTAGTGATGGTCTTGAGCAATGTAGGAATTGTGTAGTGATGGTCTTGAGCAATACAGGAGCTGTGTAGTGATGGTCTTGAGCAATGCAGGAATTGTGTAGTGATGGTCTTGAGCAATACAGGAGCTGTGTAGTGATGGTCATGAGCAATGCAGGAGTTGTGAAGTGATGGTACTGAGCAATACAGGAATTGTGTAATGATGGTCTTAAGCAGTACAGGAGTTACAGTGGTCTAAGTATTCTTGGTTTAGACCACTGGGGCCACACTCTACAACGAGCCTCCTGTAGTTCACTTGGATAATCTAGATCCACAGAGAATGGCGTGTTTCTCAGCATGGTGACCTTACTCATGATATAGGCAGTATCACAGTTGTCTCTAAAGTCAGCTTTTATCGGCCTGTTTCTCTGATTTCTTTAGTTTCGCTTGCCAAGCCTATGAGCTCGAGCAAAGTATCTATGCACGGGGTCAATATGTAAACGAATTTGCACACACTCTCTGATTAGACTGGAGCTGTTTTCACCAAATCTTTGATTATGAGAATATTTCTCCCGAGCTTTGGCCGCCATATCTATGGATTTGTATGCAAGTGTTGTTATGAAATCGGTTTGTGCATTTTTAACTTATATCACCTGGCTTAACCTGTCGTGCATATTTCCCATGGCCTGTTGGAACAACACTATACTGCAGCTGCAGCCCACATGTTCGTTTCTTATGAATCTTAGTTCATCAAACATGTGAACCAGTTTGTTTTAAAAAAAAATAGCGTGACGTCATCGGTGCGTGTAGCATACTATTTGGTCGGTGGGTTAATGAGTCAAAAGTTTATCAGTGCAAAGTATTAATTTTAACAAACTTTATAAAATGTTAATAGTACCCCATCCTTCTTAGGACACTTAGCTATCGATATAACATTATATTCAAAAAGTTCTAATTTAAATTACCAACTTAGCATTTGTTTTCAGTTTAACTGTGTATGTCGATATGTGTTTGTAGATTATGTATTGATAATCCTTCACAGACGTAGTGTTGAATGAAAGTTTGCCAAAACATTGTTTTAACCAAGATGTTTGTCTATATTGCAGGGACACAATACCTCTGGAGGTGGTGAGCAAATTATATAAACTATTATTTTACATCACATTATCTCTTTCTTTCTTTTTTTAATTGTTTAAACATATTTTATTGCATAATTCACATAGCAAACGGGTTTGGTCACAAGTTCTAGCAACATTAGTTACGCCTCCCCTCCCCCCCCTTTCAGTATACAAATAACATTAGCATCAAGATGGCAATTATAACAATCAATAGGATGTTAACCAACAATAAAAAATGAAGAGATCAATAAAAGAAAAAAATAAATTAGTTGAGAAAAAAGAAAGAAAAGACATAACATGTTTTTAAGTGCTGTCATAATATCGTTCCGGTGCACTGAAGGGCTGCATGAAATTGGGTATGTATTACAATGAGTTAAACCTGTGACATTTAGAAAAGGTCCACCATATCAAATGCGCATTTCATTTCATTTAAGCAGACACTATTTTGACGTAGATCTCTAATTACATTTTGTTTAATTTTTCGTATTTCGTAAAACTAATGTTTAACAATCAAGCCTGGATTTGTATTTTGTTTAAATAATCCTGTTCCTTTCCAGGTCAGAAAGGATCTAAAGCTCACCTAAAGCAACAAGTAGAGATGTTACGTGTGTAAGTAAATACACACAAATATATATACTGTCTAGATAGATATGCGTAGATGTCGTCCTATTTAAGTTCATGAACTTTGATGTTGTCCCTGCCAGTAAATAAGCATTGATGTTATCACTGCAAGTAAATAAGCCTTGATGTTATCCCTACAAGTAAATATGCGTTGATGTTATTCCTGCTAGTAAATAAGCGTGTATGTTACCTCTGTAAGCTCATAAGCGTTGATGTTACGTCTGTACGTTCATCAGCGTTGATTTTATCTTTGCAAGTAAATAATCATTGCTGTCATCTCTGCAAGTCAATAAGCGTTAATGATATCTCTGCGAGTCAATACGTGTTGATGTCATCCCTGCAATTAAATAAGCGTTAATGTAACGTCTGTAAGTTCATAAGCGTTGATGGTACGTCTGTAATTTTATAATCGTTGATGTTACGTCTGTAAGTTCATAAACGCTGATTTTATCTTTGCAAGTCAATAATCGCCGATGTTATCCCTGCGAGTAAATACGCATTGATGTTATCCCTGCAATTCAATAAGCGTTGACTTTATCCCTGCAAGTCATTGAGCGTTGATGTTATCCCTGCAAATCAATGGGCGTTGATGTTATTCCTGCGGGTCAATAAGCGTTGAATTTATCCCTGCAAGTAAATAAGCGTTAATGTCATCCCTTCAAGTAAATAAGCGTTGATGTTATCCCTGCAAGTAAATAAGCGTTGATGTTACATCTGTAAGTTATAAGCGTTGATGTTTTCCCTGCAAGTAAAGAAGCGTTGGTATGACGTCTGTAATTTCATTAGCGTTGATGTTATGCCTACAAGTAAATACGTGTTGATGTACTGAATCAGCGTGTACGGTACTAAATCAGCGTGTACGGCACTGAATCAAAGTGTACGGTACTGAATCAGCGTGTACGGTACTGAATCAACGTGCACGGCACTGAATCAGCGTGTATGGCACTGAATCAAAGTGTACGGTACTGAATCAGCGTGTACGGTACTGAATGATAGCTTTATAATAAGCTCTATAATAAGCATTTTCTCTTCGTTTTAATTTTATAGCGTATGTTACCTCTTTCTTGCAGTTGCTATGTCGCGCTAAATTCAAGTGGGTTCTCTTCTGCCGCATCGGTAGACACATTCATGGTGCTGACGGCAGCACGATGAGAGCATTTAGTAGGCATGTTGATGCTATGCGTGTAAGTCCATAAGCGTTGATGTTAGGTATGTTAGTTCATTAGCGTTAAAGTTATGTGTGTAAGTTCATTAGCATTAATGGTATGTATGTTAGTTCATTAGCGTTAATGTAACCTATGTTAGTTCATTAGCATTGATGTTACGTATGTTAGTTCTTAAGTGATGATGTTACCTAGGTAAGTTAAAAAGCGTTGATATTACATATTTAAGTTCATGAGCGTTGATGTTACGTATTTAAGTTCATGAGTGTTGATGTTACGTGTGTAAGTTCATGACCGTTGATGTTACGTATGTAAGCTCATGAGCTTCAATGTTACGTATGTTAGCTCATTAGCGTAAATGTTACGTATGTGATTTCATAAGTGTTAATGTTACATATGTAATTTCATCTGTGGTGATGTAACGTATGTAAGTTCATCAACGTTAATGTTACGTATGTTAGTTCATTAGCGTTGATGTTACAAATGTAAATTCCTTAGCATTGACGTTACGTATGTAAGTTCATTAGCGTTGACGTTAGGTATGCTAGTTCATAAGCATTTATGTGTTATGTATGTTAGTTTATAAGCGTTAATGTTACATATGTTAGTTCATAAGCGTTTATGTTATGTATGTTAGTTCATACGCATTGATGTTACGTACGTAAGTTCATTAGTGTTAATGTTACGTACGTTATTTCATCAGCGGTAATGTTACGTATGTAAGTTCATAAGTGTTAATGTTACGTACGTTATTTCATCAGCGTTGATGTTACGTATGTTAGTTCATTAGCGTTGATGTTACGTATGTAAGTTCATTAGCGTTGACGTTACGTATGCTAGTTCATAAGCGTTGATGTTACATATGTAAGTTCATTAGCATTGACGTTACGTGTGCTAGTTTATAAGTGTTAATGTTACATATGTTAGTTCATAAGCATTAATGTTAAGTATGTAAGTTAATTAGCATTTATGTTACGTAAGTTAGTTCATAAGTGTTGATGTAACCTATGTAAGTTCATTAGCGTTGACATTTCGTGTGCTAGTTTGTAAGTGTTAATGTTACATATGTAAGTTCATAAGCGTTAATGTTAAGTATGTAAGTTCATTAGCGTTAATATTACGTAAGTTAGTTCATAAGTGTTGATGTAACCTATGTTAATCCATTAACGTTGATGTTACGTATGTTAGTTTATAAGCAATGATGTTACATACCCTAGTTCATTAACGTTGATGTTACTATGTTAGTTGATAAGCGTTGATGTTACGTATGTAAATTCATCAGCGTTGATGTTACATATGTTAGTTCATAAGCATTGATGTTACATATGTTAGTTCATTAGCGTTGATGTCACGTATGTTAGTTCTTAAGCGTTGATGTTACATATGTTAGTTCTTAAGCGTTGATGTTACCTATGTTAGTTCTTAAGCGTTGATGTTACATACGTTAGTTCTTAAGCGTTGATGTTACGTATGTTAGTTCATAAGTGTTAATATTACATATGTTAGTTCATAAGTGTTTATATTACGTATGCTAGTTCATAAGCATTGATGTTATATATGTTAGTTCATTAACGTTGATGTTACTATGTAAGTTCATAAGCGTTGATGTTACGTACGTAAGTTCATAAGCGTCGATGTTACGTAGGTAAGTTCATAAACGTAGAAAGGTCGCCTGCAAGTTTAGTCGCGTTGATTTTATGTCTATAAGTATTGATTTATCTATATATTTATTTGCAGATACTGTTTGAAGGTGTTTGATAACGACAGCGCTTTATTTGAGAAAGCATCAAAAGAACTAGATACGAATGACGAAGAAGATGAACTAGAGGTAGATTTCTGATAAATATGAATGCAGCTAGTGATATTGAGTCGAATAGTGCAATTAATAATCAAAGAAATTAACGACTTCAAACACAGCTTAAAAGTTGTGAAAGATAGGAATCTGACAATGTAGGGGTTGAACACAATAACATGACTTAATCTATTTAATATGTCAAAATTAATTTATTCTAGTTAATATGTCAAAATTGCTTTATTTAGTTAATATGTCAAAATTACTTAATCTAGTTCAATATGTATAGACCATTTGCACCCCGTCCAACGTACAATCGGCGATCACCACTTACGATAAATTGGCACTTCCTGTTATTTATTTACACGCAGTTGGACATTGAAGGAAAACTCACCCTTTATATCAACATTATTTTGATGTTTTTAAATAAAAGTTATAGATCTAGTCAGTACGAGCGGCGTTGTATTTAAGCAGAGACATAATACATAAATGTAGTATGTCTCTGATTTATGTTTCAAGCGGTCATGTGTTTTGAATAGTAACATGGCCGTTTCCTCAAACATTTGAGAAAAGTTATAGATTGAACTACTTCATATTACTTCATATTGAAAACACGTAAGTTACAGCTCAATCTATCACATTAGAAGCATCTTAGGACTACCTTAGGTGTTTGATTCACATACCAGTCCACCAAATTATGTCAGTAAAAATAAACATATTGAGGTTATACAGGTGTTGAGGGCTACGCAAGTAGGAGGCTCGTCAGCGGATCTTCATAATACACTTCATAAGTCAGCAGCTCGTCATAGAATGCTACATAAGTCAGCAGCTTGTCATAGTACACTACATAAGTCAGCAGCTCGTCATAGTACACAACATAAGTCAGCAGCTCGTCATAGAATGCTACATAAGTCATCAGCTCGTCATAGTACACTACATAAGTCAGCGGATCCTCATAGTACACTACATAAGTCATCAGCTCGTCATAGTACACTACATAAGTCAGCAGCTCGTCATAGTACAATACATAAATCAGCAGCTTGTCATAGAATGCTACATAAGTCAGCAGCTTGTCATAGAACGGTACATAAGTCAGCAGCTCGTCATAGTATGCTACATAAGTCAGCAGCTCGTCATAGAATGCTACATAAGTCAGCAGCTTGTCATAGTATGGTATATAAGTCAGCAGCTCGTCATAGTATGCTACATAAGTCAGCAGCTCGTCACAGAATGCTACATAAGTCAGCAGCTTGTCATATTACGGTACATAAGTCAGCAGCTTGTCATAGTACACTACATAAGTCAGCAGCTTGTCATAGAATGCTACATAAGTCAGCAGCTTGTTATAGTACGGTACATAAGTCAGCAGCTCGTCATAGTATGCTACATAAGTCAGCAGCTCGTAATAGAATGCTACATAAGTCAGCAGCTTGTCATAGTACGGTACATAAGTCAGAAGCTTGTCATAGTACACTACATAAGTCAGCAGCTCGTCATAGTACACTACATAAGTCAGCAGCTCATCATAGTACACTACATAAGTCAGCAGCTCGTCATAGAATGCTACATAAGTCAGCATAAAATGCTACATACGTCAGCAGCGCGTCATAGTATGCTACATAAGTCAGCAGCTCGTCATAGTATGCTACATAAGTCAGTAGCTCGTCATAGAATGCTACATAAGTCAGCAGCTCGTCATAGAATGCTACATAAGTCAGCAGCTCGTCATAGAATGCTACATAAGTCAGCAGCGCGTCATAGTATGCTACAAAAGTCAGCGGCTCGTCATAGTATGCTTCATAAGTATTGTACATGGGTCAGCAGCTCGTAAAGTACGCTTCATAAGTCAGCAGCTCATCATAGTACGGTACATAAGTCAGCAGCTTGTCATAGTATGCTACATAAGTTAGCAGCTCGTCATAGTATGGTACATAAGTCAGCATAGAATGCTACATATGTCAGCAGCTCGTCATAGTACACTACATAAGTCAGCAGCACGTCATAGTATGCTACATAAGTCAGCAGCTCATCATAGTATGGTACTTAAGTCAGCAGCGCCTCATAGTATGCTTCATAAGTCAGCAGCTCGTCATAGAATGCTACATATGTCAGCAGCGCATCATAGTATGCTACATAAGTCAGCAGCTCATCATAGAATGCTACATATGTCAGCAGCTCGTCATAGTACGATACATAAGTCAGCAGCTTGTCATAGTATGGTACAAAAGTCAGCAGCTTGTCATAGTACTCTACATAAGTCAGCAGCTCGTCATAGTATGCTACATAAGTCAGCAGCTCGTCATAGAATGCTACATATGTCAGCAGCTCGTCATAGAATTCTATATATGTCAGCAGCTCGTCATAGTACACTACATAAGTCAGCAGCTCATCATAGTACGGTACATAAGTCAGCAGCTTGTCATAGTATGCTACATAAGTTAGCAGCTCGTCATAGTATGGTACATAAGTCAGCATAGAATGCTACATATGTCAGCAGCTCGTCATAGTACACTACATAAGTCAGCAGCTCGTCATAGTATGCTACATAAGTCAGCAGCTCGTCATAGTATGGTACATAAGTCAGCAGCTCGTCATAGTATGCTTCATAAGTCAGCAGCTCGTCATAGTATGCTACATAAGTCAGCAGCGCATCATAGTATGCTACATAAGTCAGCAGCTCGTCATAGTATGCTACATAAGTCAGCAGCTCGTCATAGTACACTAAATAAGTCAGCGGATCCTCATAGTACACTACATAAGTCAGCAGCTCGTCATAGTATGCTGCATAAGTCAGCAGCTCGTCATAGTATGGTACATAAGTCAGCAGCTCGTCATAGTACGGTACATAAGTTAGCAGCTCGTCATAGTATGCTACATAAGTCAGCAGCTCGTCATAGCATGGTACATAAGTCAGCAGCCCGTCATAGTATGGTACATAAGTCAGCAGCTCGTCATAGTATGCTACATAAGTCAGCAGCTCGTCATAGTACGCTTCATAAGTATTGTACATGGGTCAACAGCTTGTAAAGTACGCTTCATGAGTCAGCAGCTCGTCATAGTATGGTACATAAGTCAGCAGCTTGTCATAGTATGCTTCATAAGTCTTGTACATAGGTCAGCAGCTCGTCATAGTATGCTACATAAGTCAGCAGCTCGTCATATCACGCTTCATAAGTATTGTACATGGGTCAGCAGCTCGTAAAGTACGCTTCATGAGTCAGCAGCTTGTCATAGTATGGTACATAAGTCAGCAGCTCGTCATAGTATGGTACATAAGTCAGCATCTTGTCATAGTATGGTACTGAAGTCAGCATCTTGTCATAGTATGGTACATAAGTCAACAGCTCGTCATAGTACGCTTCATAAGTATTGTACATGGGTCAGCAGCTCGTAAAGTACGCTTCATGAGTTAGCAGCTCGTCATAGTATGTATGGTACATAAGTCAGCAGCTCGTCATAGTATGCTACATAAGTCAGAATCTTGTCATAGTATGGTACATAAGTCAGCAGCTCGTCATAGTATGGTACATAAGTCAGCAGCTCATCATAGAATGCTACATAAGTCAGCAGCTCGTCATAGTATGGTACATAAGTCAGCAGCTGGTCATAGTATGGTACATAAGTCATCAGCTCATCATAGTATGCTACATACGTCAGTGGACCGTCATAATACGTTACGTAAGCAGACGGCTCGTCATAGTACGCTACATGGGTATCGGATTATTTGACATTTGGCGTAAATTATCAAAACTCTATATAATATAAAGTATCAGCTTTCGTTTAAATCTATCCTGTCGTAATGATTTGATGTAAAGGTAATTCAATTTGGGTTTTGTCTGTACAAAAGTTAATCTTAAAATAAAATCTGATCACAGGAAATAAAAAAAAGTAATTTAAATTGTATTAAAAAACAATTTTAAATGAATATTGCTCCTTTTATAAGAGACAAACGGCGAAAATCGTCCGAAAAAATACGTACCGCTAGGGGGCGCCGCTGAAAAGAAACTACGATACTATACTAAAAACACTAAAACAAAAGCTGAGACTTCATAAAACATTTGTACAGTTGTTTGAGACATATGACATACAATCAATTGGAACACCGCAAACTACCTTAAGCAGCGTTTATCAATCTCATTAAAATCATATCCTTAAAAACGCTTCGCTATGGGATCTGATGACGCATAGGTCACTTCCAAGCGACATTTCCATCAAACAATCAGAGACTTGCTTTTAACGTTTTGAAAGCGAAAGTAGATTAACTGAAGAAAAAAGATATACTCTAGCTTTGGTCATGCTCGAGTATCACGCGTTTATAACTGTTACGACCAGGGGCCTAGCTTCCTATACGCACGTGTTTACACTTATATTCTGAGAAATATACGCCAACACACTTACGACAGTCCAGCTGGATATTTTCTTACGGGGAGTAGTCCCCGGATCCCCTCCCCACCTACAACTGTGCCTGCACATCGTTTTCATCTAGTTTACGTCCCTGACGAAGAAAGTTTCTTTATGGCTGCGCCCATGTTTATTCAATACTTGTAAATGATTTTCACATGGTTTAGAAATCAGGGACGATACCGGAACCGTTTTTATATATACACCAAAATCCTTAAAATAGCGATATTGGAAACCCAGTTATTCTAGAAGAAGAATTTGAATAGGTCGGCATCAGAAATAACATTTGGGAAGATCGTGTACTTTAATCAGATTAAGCTGTTTATGTAACGCATACCTTACACGGGGTGATTTATGCTGAACGTTCTATACATTACATCAACTAATTGCCTTTTTTTTCTTTTGTAGGAAATGCTCATTCGAGTTCTCGGCCATGAAAAGTTTGCGATGTGTGGTGTACAATTACTACAATATAAAAACTTTACGTTTAACCTCAGAAATATGAAATAACATTGGCAATGATACTTGCTATTGACTACGTTTGTAAACATATGGTAACATACTGTTAGCAGACTCAAACTATCAACATAATTATAAAACCGAAAACCGTCGATGCTAAAAACGGAAGTATTAACGTCACCATAAGATTATTAAAGGGTTAAGTATACTGTAATTATGACATTTTCGACCGAATGTGAGGCTTTTAATGGTCGCAAATATTTTAACGGTGGCAACGCAGGTGGAGTCGTTAAAACAAATTTGCCATATTAAAGCCTATAATGATTGAATTTGGCAATATGTCTTGATCCTTTACACTGGTTTACATGAAGTAAAAACAAGTTGGCTGCTTTTAAAAAGCATCCAATGGTAAGGTCTTATAAAAGAGGTGATAAATAGATTTAATGAATGTATATGTTTGAGTTTATACGAAATAGGCTTGTTTATTAATGTAAAGATGCAAAATTTGAGTGAAACAATATATTTAATTTTAAAAAAATAAAAACAACCGCGCACAGGGTACTCTACACTGGTGATACCAAAAAATCCCGACCAGGTTCCGGCTGACACGGCCAAATTCTGGATGCAGAGAAAAGGCAAACGTGGTGTGCTTAATAGTAATTTTGATATTTAAATGTACTAATCTCAATCATTGTGCATATTTAAAAAAATGTCTTGAAACTTACCTTATATATTTTTTAACGTATTTAATGTAATGTTATTTACTACTGTGGTCATATATATTTCAAAATAATTTGTGGGTATGTTATTAATAAAAAACAACAATTAAAAACAAAACTTGTGCATGTTCGAAGATTCTTGCAACATGCTGAAAATACGCCACACCGGTAAACTCATCTTGTTTTTCATAATCGTGTTTTTAAAGAACATATATTTCTGTTGTATCAAGTAAAATAAACAACTGTAGCTGCTTGATTTTGTTATTATTTCTGTTGTTATGGGTTCAGCATATCGTAATAGATTGAATAGGTGGTTATTTGAAAAGGATTTACATAAACGCAGGAGGAATCGTTGTTCAAAAACGGCGATAAATCTTCAAAAAAAGATCAGTTTCAAGACCTCAGTTTAGGCATTTTTATTTTATTTTTCATTATTTCTTATTGAATATGCAAAAGGCAATGCATAATGATTCCAGTTAGTGCATTAAAACGCCACAATCAAATAATACACACACCGCAGTTGTATTTTCCTTGCAGCCGTAAAGTGGTCGGGTCAGCCGGTACATATGGTCGGGTTTTAGTATCGCGGTTTGTACATTCCCATAATGCACTATTTTTAAAAGCAATGGCGACCTCCTTGTATCAATGCCGTGTTTTTTAACACGTGATCGTGACGTTTCAGTATGGCGGCGCCCAGAGTCAATTTCTTAACTGGTCCTCATGCGACCTAACCAATTATTGGTTCATCTTAGAAAAGAGTCCAAATGATGTTGCGAAGGCCGTCAAACAGTATTTAAGTGCTGTCTATTTTTAGAATGGGAAATTCGTTTCAAGTTAACTACTCCAATTCAGATATCGATTTTGTCGTTTCGGTTGATTTGACTTACGAAATAATTTGGATTTTATTTATTAATGATAATTAGATGCTTTTTATTCATTTTAATAAATATTTTATTTTTTAAGACTTTTATAATTTTTACTGATATACCTTAGCATCTACAGGTCGGACTGCTTAAATTGTAATTATGGATATGCTACGTCCGCCTGTATATATCATTAATACTTTAATAATTCCAAGCAGTGTTTTATATGCTATAATGTTCTTATGTAAATACTAAATACGTTAATGTTAAGTTTAAACATATTTTATTTCTTTATATATTATAATTTAGCAAAAGGATTGGACCACAAGTTCTAACAACATAATAAAGGCCCTTCCCTTCAAAATATGTATATACAGATATTGATCAAGAAGAAATGCAATACATTTAACATATTTGAAGTAAATGAACATGTAAGAACTAATTGATGAACGTAAAGATAGAGTAACTATTAAGGAGAGGAAGATCGACGGAAGCGTCTAACTTCAGGGAGATATGCATAACAAGCTATGATTAATTATTAAATCTGTTTGGTGTCCTTAATAAAATTCTAGAACATGATGGAATAATGTGACATTATCTTGTTCTGTAAGTGTATCTCTGTCAAATAAAATACATTAACACCGAGAGGGTGATACAAGCGTGAGGCACGATAGAGAAGGAGTCATTCATTTCGATAATAGGGACATTGTATAAATACTGTTCGGCATCTTCTCTTTCGTACTTGCACAACTCACAGGCTGAATCGAGTTTTTATTGATTCACGTAAAGATCAAAGTTTAAGTTACTGCATCTTTTTGGTATACGTGCATGATGTCATGATAAACGCCTATTCACGGTTAAATAATTACCAGGTACTTTGAAAGGTTTAAAATATGATTTTAATGAGATATTTGAACGATGTAAGAGATTCTGCGTTACGTATATATTCTGGTATGATATTCCACAAAGAGATACATGGTGGAATAAATGAATTTTGGGATGTTTGCGTTCTCGTGTTGACTTGTAAAACCATTGGTATTTTTTAAATTATAAGAGATTTTTATGCCAATTGTCCCAGGAAAATTGTCAGATATATATTCGGATGTAAGAACCATTTTAGTTTTAAAAGCAATAACTAATTTTTGATATTTTCTTCTCTCTTCTAACAAAATAAATCCTATTTCTTTATTTAAAGTTTCTAATGAAGATGAGCGGATTAACTATGCGAGCTGCCTCATGTTGTATATTTCAAGACTATCTCTCTCGTATTGAATACAGCTACATGTATCCCAAACATCTGAGGTACATTCAAGAATGGGTCTTAATATATATATATATATATACCGCAATATATATATAATTTTTGAGACCCATTCTTATATATAAGGGCCGTTCTCCAGGAAAACCGGGCTTAATGACATTTTTTGACAATTTATTTTTTATTCTATTTTCGTATTAAACAAAGTTTTCTGAACATAAAACTGCTTTCGATTTTATTGTAAGACGATTACTTTTTCTAATATCAACGTTTTCCTGCGAGAGGTATAATAACGCACGACGTTAATGTACGACGTTTGACGTTATGTTTCAGAAAAAAAACAACGTTATTTTGCGCGCGAAACAATACCGCAGTGCCAATTACAACTCTTAATTATGCTGTATACCTTGATGATTGAAAAGAAATTAACACAACGTATCGAATCAAGCACAAACTCAAAGATGTGAATAAAAAAACAACAACTGTACTTGTATTTCTTTAACGATCATAACTGTAGTTATATAAAAACATACAAGATGACAATTGCTGTTTATAATAACCAAAACACCATCAACGCTCAACATAATTTCACATCACATTTACCCACTTATCTCACAGAAAGTAGATAACATTTACATCTAAAACCAAAAGTAAAATTCTCGATATTTTCAAACTACCAAGTGAAAGTTATAATGAAAAGGAGGCTTGCATAAATTTCACGTTCAGATCGTAACTACCCAATCGCGTAAAGGATGCTCATATATTCGATGTAGTTATGTGTATGTTACCGACTTAATTCAGTCGCTTATTTATAAATCAAAACATTGAAATGCATCATGTTTAATGTAGTTTTAATTGATATTGTTTTATTTTGAACGAAACCAAGTGTTCATGGTGACATAAATTAAATAAACTTTTAAAGTCTGTCAATAGGCGCTGGGCACGTTATGTCCTGATACGCCGGTCGAACAAACGGTCTGACAACTCTATGGAAGTAGTCTTGACGCTCCCTGGACAAGCCCTCGGGAGCAATAATATCTGGCATAGCATCTTCTTCGAAGGTGAAGTCCCGAGACTTTAATTAATTCAATGATGTCTCGTCGGCGTCAAAGACTTTCTTTAATTTCACAACACCGAGCTCTGCAGACGACATCATGAAGTACTGGTATTGCCTGTAAGAATAGATTATTTCAAACAATAAAAAACGCAATCTGGTGAAATAATAAAATTATATTTTTCATTTTAGATCCGTCGTTACAGCATTTATTTTGATAAAATAATATCACTATTTTTAAGGGATAAATCATGTCTTTATTTGTCGTAAGGAATTCTTTCAATAAGGTCTATTTTATTTACATAAAATGTATATCAAAATAAAAGCTATATTTTTATAATATAATACCTGAATTTAGTTGTCGAACTTCACTTTTTAAACGACAAGGGTTAGTAGTCTAATGGCATTTATTTTTTCTGTCAAATTTATTATTTCAGAAGTGGTGTTTCACTAAAAACTAATAAAAACATGTAACCTAAGTGTTTACTAGCGTTTAAGTATTTTTCTTTCTTGGTTTTATGGTATTGAAATACGTTTTCTCATTACTCAGTTTATAACTAGGAACACATACTGTGTGTATGAAGTAAATGTTTAGGTAAACTGTACCTTATTCCTCGTAACGGCCGGAATACTGGTCCGAGAAACGATTTCAAGTGACGTCATTGCCAGGATGGATACCGGACCGCAACATTTGTTGACGATGATTTGTTGACAACATCTTCAAGCTGACCTATAGTATCAAAGAGGCAAAGCCACTGTCTACCAAACAACGTGCATGGTCGGGCACTTGCATCATGTACTCTATGCGTTGGTGTTTTCCGGTCATTACTCGCCACATAAAATAACCAAGTACATACTGGTTTTTGTTCTGACCTGAAGTTAAAGTATGTGAAATAATAATTTATTTAAAATTTACATATTTTGTTAGTTATTTCTTATCATTAAATAATAGTGCTTTTCCTTGAAAACTTACAGGGTAAATTTACATGCGTGTTTCCAATTACATGTAGTTATAGTAATAGTGTAATACATTAGCAAATATGTTCGTTGTACTCCAAGTTCATTATCATAGTACTACATCTATAGATAAGCATAAGACAAAATGAATGTTACATGCTAGATAATTATGATGAAAAATAAGTCGGACATAAAAGAAAAAAAATACCTGGGCAGTTGTCTGCATGTACAGTACAAGTTGTCTCGCCACTGCCGTGCGACTGTAAAGCCCAGTCGGTCATCGATATTACAGAGTTCGGACCGTGAGTTGATGTTCCATCTTTTCCAATCGTCTCGTTTTCATCGATTAAGAAATTCAATTGCCGGGGAACTCCGTCCAGACGAAATCCAAATTTCTGTATTTTTCTAAGCGTTGTAAAATACAATGGGCCCATCTGCCTGGCGTGATGGGGTAAACATATATTTTGGCTGAAATCAAACGTATAATGTACATATTGTTCTGCCTCAGAGATGCCAAGGGCTTGTTTGGCTAATTTAATACATGTGTTATATACTTCTCTTTCTTTTTGCGCCTGCAATATATGTTCTTTCATTTTATTTGTAGATTTCAGCTTTTCTTCTTCAGTAACAGAGTCCATTATGGCTTTTCTCATTTTTCTCACAAGAAGCATATACATCGTCTCTAGGTGTCGCTATTTTTACATGAGAAAGACATGTATTCCATACATTGCAGAATGTGGTATATTTTACAGAACGGCATTCTGGGCTCTTTTCAGTACAACCAGCAACATATTTTTCATGGACACATTTTTTTGTTGTATCACTTGGCAAATAAATTTGAGATATATTGTCCCGTCCCCCTGGAGCAGCTGGCTGTGGCATCCCCAATTCGTCTGCGTAATTCGGAATGCATTGAACGACCAATTTAATGTCATCAAATTTAAGGGACTTAGCTGGTTTCCGTCCAGTATTTGCATGTGTTCTTGGTGTTTTGCCGTGTTTACTGATGTGTGTCATAATGTTTTGAAGGCTGTGTTTACCTATGTCAAAAACAAGTTTGAATGTGTTTGTACATACATATTTTCCAAGAAAAAAAATACTCATATCTTACTCTCTGTCTTTTCTTTCCGCGTTTGTCGAGTCATTGTCTGAACAATCAACCAGTGTTGCCATAATGTACATTTCTTTGTCACTTTTTCCCATTTCACGTAATCCAATACATGTGTGTAGATATCTCGCTCTTTAAAATGTGTATGACAGTTGTTATGGCAACCACACCCAGTAAACATAAATTGCCTAATTCTCTGTACATCTTGGTCACCCTCTAATATTACATTATCATCTTGAAGGTCATGCTCTCCTTTATCGTCACTATCATAATCCGCCCTTTCTTCACATACCGTTGTTAGAAAGTGTCTTGCTCGTTCATCAACATTCAGTTGCATGTCATTTTCATCATCATGAACGGCTTCATTGTCCTCACTGTCACTGGCTTGTGAAGCAAATGGGATGGAAATTGGTATTTTCCCACAATGTTCGGAGAACAAACTTTCTAGCTCCTAAAAATAAAAAAAAATAAAAGACTGATACAATATGTAATCAAAATCGATAGTATGTTAGATGTGCTAACGAAACTCATAATCTATATTTTGGAATCAAATGCAACATATTAACTTTTAAAATGAGTCATTATAAAACTAATTAGGAAAATAATTCATTTAAAATCGTAACGATGGCACGATTTAACTTTCTACTAGGTCTAATTAACACGTTTTGGTACATTTTACATACAGCATGGTTGTAACTTTATGTCTGATGGGGCAACTGAATAATAATTGTATGCCTGTTTAGGCAACTAAATAATGACTGTATGCCTGTTGGGGCAACTGAATAATAATTGTATGCCTGTTGGGGCAACGGAATAATGATTGTATGCCTGTTGGGGCAACGGAATAATAATTATATACCTGTTTGGGCAACGGAATAATGATTGTATGCCTGTTGGGGCAACTGAATAATAATTGTATGCCTGTTGGGGTAATTGAATACTAACTTTTTGCCTGTTGGGGCAACTGAATAATAATTGTATGCCTGTTGGGGCAACGGAATAATGATTGTATCCCTGATGGGGCAATTGAATAATAATTGTATGTCTGTTGGGTTAATGGAATAATAATTGTATGCCTGTTGGGGCAACTGAATAATGATTGTATGCCTGTTGGGCAACGGAATAATTATTGTATGCCTTTTGAGGCAACGGAATAATAATTGTATGGCTATTGGGGCTACTGAATAATGATTGAATGCCTGTTGGGGCAACGGAATAATGATTGTATGCCTGTTGAGGCAACGGAATAATGATTGTATGTCTGTTGGGGCATGTGAATAATTGTTGGCCTGTTGGGGCAATTGATTAATAATTGTATGCCTGTTGGGGCAACTGAATAATAACTTGTATGCCTGTTAGGGCAACTGGATAATAACTCTATGCCTGTTTGGGCAACTGAATAATAACTGTATGCCTGTTGTGGCAACTGAATAATAATTGTATGCCTGTTAGGACAACTGAATAATAAATGTATGTCTGTTGGGGCAGCTGAATAATATTTGTATGCCTGTTGGGACAACTGAATAATAACTTTATGCCTGTTGGGGCAACTGAATAATAATTGTATGCCTGTTTGGGCAACTTAATAATGACTGTATGTCTTTTTGGGCAACTGAATAATAATTGTATGTCTGTTCGGGTAATTGAATACTAACTTTTTTGCCTGTTGGGGCAACTGAATAATTATTGTATGCCTGTTGGGGCAACTTAATAATGATTGTATGCCTGTTTGTGCAACTGAATAATAATTATATGCCTGTTGGGGCAACGGAATAATAATTGTATAGAATAATAATTGTATGTCTGTTTGGGCAACGGAATAATAATTGTATGCCTGTTGGGGCAACGGAATAATAATTGTATACCTGTTGGGGTAACGGAATAATGATTGTATGTCTGTGGGGGCATGTGAATAATTGTTGGCCTAGTTGGGGCAATTGATTAGTAATTGTATGCCTGTTGGGGCAAATGAATAATAATTGTATGCCTGTTTGGGTAACTGAATAATAACTTTATGCCATCGGGCAACTGAATAATAACTACGCCTGTTGGGGCAACTGAATCATAATTGCATGCCTATTAGGGCAACTGAATAATAACTGTATGCCTGTTAGGGCAACTGAATAATAATTGTATGCCTGTTTGGACAACTGAATAATAATTGTATGCCTGTTGGGACAGCTAAATAATAACTTTATGCCTGTTGGGGCAGCTGAATAATAACTGTATGCCTGTTGGGGCAACTGAATAATAATTGTATGCCTGTTGGGACAACTGAATAATAACTTTATGTCTGTTGGGGCAACTGAATAATAATTGTATGCCTGTTTAGGCAACTAAATAATGACTGTATGCCTGTTGGGGCAACTGAATAATAATTGTATACCTGTTGGGGCAACGGAATAATGATTGTATGCCTGTTGGTGCAACTGAATAATAATTATATACCTGTTTGGGCAACGGAATAATGATTGTATGCCTGTTGGGGCAACGGAATAATGATTGTATGCCTGTTGGGGTAACTGAATAATAATTGAATGCCTGTTGGGCAACGGAATAATAACTGTATGCCTGTTGGGATAACTGAATAATGATTGTATGCCTGTTTGGGCAACGGAATAATGATTGTATGCCTGTTGGGGCAACGGAATAATGATTGTATGCCTGTTGGTGCAACTGAATAATAAGTGTATGCCTGTTGGAGCAACGGAATAATGATTGTATGCCTGTTGGTGCAACGGAATAATAATTGTATGCCTGTTGGGGCAACTGAATAATAATTGTATGCCTGTTGGGGCAACGGAATAATAATTGTAAGCCTGTTGGGGCAACTGAATAATGATTGTATGCCTGTTGGGGCAACGGAATAATGATTGTATGCCTGTTGGTGCAACTGAATACTAATTGTATGTCTGTTGGGGCAAAGAATAATAATTGTATGCCTGTTAGGGTAATTGAATAATAACGTTATGCCTGTTGGGTCAATTGAATTTTAACTTTATGCCTGTTGGGGCTACTGAATAATAATTGTATGCTTGTTGGGGCGACTGAATAATGATTGTATGCCTGTTTGGACAACAGAATAATAATTGTTGACCTGCAGGGGCAATTGAATAATAACGTTTTGACTGTTGAGGCAACGGAATAATAATTGTATGCCTGTTGGGGCAAGTGAATAATGATGGTATGCCTGTTGGGGCAACTGAATAATTATTGTATGCCTGTTGGTGCAGTTGAAAAATTGTTGGCCCTTTGGGGCATTTGAATATTAATCATATCCGTGGACAAGTTTTCACCAACAATAAAAGTATAAAATCATAACAAAGCTTTACTTTCTTACTAAAATCCATGCACATAAATTTGGTTAAACCCTTAAATATTCTTCTTCCGGAGCCACCAATTTCTCGATTTTGATTGGTTGATACATCACGTCGGTTTCCCTTGCACGGCAGTCTATTTAAACATCTGTATATACAAGTAATAAAACAAAATTTAAATAAGTATAAACTTGAAGGTCATTATATGTCATCTCTGTCTTTAGGTAAGTGATATTTATACTCACTTTGTATGGTTGGTTTCTTTGGAAATTGATCTTGTTGTATAGTATCATTTATTTCTGTATTTCATTTTTTTATGGAAAGTTTTCATTAACAGACTATTGAGATCTGGTAAACATCATTTTAACTTAACTTCTCGATTGCCAGTGAGTCGGGGTAAAATTCTTTCCTTGGACTCGAATCGGTGCTCATTTAAAATAAAATGTCATATTGTCAATAGTTATTTCCCCTGAATTTACTTCTTCAGTTCAAGAAGTCTCGCAGCAAACTATTATTCTAAAGCACAATTGAATATCAATCTAACTATGTGAGTTGTAGGAATAACTAAACCTTGTCTGCAAATCTTAGTAATAATTTGTCAGTTTTAAAATTCATTGTTTTGAAAACTATCCGAACATTATATACTATCCGAATTATTATTACTATTGAAAACTAGTTAAATAGTATCTATCTGTTTGATTACAAAGTCTTTAATAAGTAGGACTCTTTTATAGTTTTATGTTTTAGAGACTGATTGATGTAATGGTCAATATATGGAGTGCATCGTGATGAATGTATGTACAATGTAACATCTGAAATGTTGTTTGAGAGTTAACGGTACAATGACATATACGAGTAGTTATCCAGAAGTTCGTGGACAAATCTCATAATATGAAGATGACATGTCGGATTTATTTTAAGTTTTACATGTATTATATTTGATATAACTTCGAAACGTACGCAAAATATGAAGAAAATATATATTAAAATAAAATAGCTACATGTTTTTTCAAACACGTCATGTACGCCTATCTGCCGCAGGTCAGATTTACGTAACGTTGTTGTGACGTCAATTTATTTCACAAGTAATTTCCCTGCTCTTGCTAGCCGCTCCGCTCATACATTTTATCAAGCGAGGAACCCTGTGATCACTCTAAGGAATTGCATGTAATTCTTCTTAATTACCATGTGCACTGTACCGTAAACTATACTTAGTTTACAGCACAGTTCATGAATTGTATTACGACGATCCTTATTGAGGCACCTTTTACCACGACGTGACATTGATGTGATTTTGAGACAGTGCGACCACACGGCGAAGAATACGCGTATTTTGTCTTTTTCGCTATCCGTTCTTGCATTTTCACTCCATGTTAGATCACGTGACACTGCGGATGAAACCTATATTCTGATTGGATGACTGATACAAAAAGTGATCATGTGATCTATGATCTGATCATGGCTGGAAAAGAAGAAATGCTTGTCAGTTATTAAAAAATACGCGTATTTTCGCCGATAGAGCTTTCCGAGGTTGGTAATTGTTTGCAGTTAGTGTATTTATTAACATTCTTATTAATTATAACCTGTTTCAGTAAGTTCTCCCGCTATTTATTGCCGTTTACTCTTGGACACGACCGTGTCAATGCTTTACGCACTCGTGTCCGACTTGCAAACACAACCGTTTCGGTATATAGAAAATAATAATTTACGAGTTTGTGATACATTTTAATGTGGTAAAAGTATACATTTTCTGTTAGTTTTATTCTTTGCTCATGTAGTTGAGTAGTTATGAGTCGGATATTATGAAAATGTGGCGCGATAGCATGGGTACAAGAACGTTGGGGTCAAAATTGAAATTATCCATGTTCTTCCCCTTGTCTCTATATATGGTTTATGTGTGTATATATTTTTTTACATATAAGTACTTGAATTTCATAAAAAAACGACATTTAAAAAAAATATATATTATTTAAAAAAAAAAAAAAAAAAATTATTATTAAAAAAAAAAAATCCCCTCTATCATAGCATGTGACGGATCCCTGTGTTGATTCCATCAAGATTAAGTCTATATTGGTCAATAATCTTTCTCTAATCTTGGATGTTATCTAGGGGGTTAAACCTCTCCTCGAAAATTCTCGGTCGGGGCCGGTGTAAGGAAGTATTTTGGCTCCCATAGAATAATGACCCCCGGTCGATATTTTATAGAAAAAATGATCCCTTTTCTAAAAAATAACGACTCCTCTTATAAAATAATGACTCCCGTTGTAGAAATGTGTCCCCCTTTCGAAAGAAACATATTTTGTTCACTACTACTACTACTACTACTACTACTACTACTACGACTACAACTAGTAACACCACCACCACTACTACTGCTGCTGCTTTTGTTGTTATTGCTGCTGCTACAGCAACAACTACAACAGCGACAAAAACCATGTTATAATGAAGTAACCAACACAAACATCGACAGTTCATGTTTAAAACTGTTGCAAATGAATAAATGCTGAATTTTAACTTCTGTCTACCTATATTTTGGTAACTGCTATTTAGCCTTGTCATCAGTTAGAGTTCAATCATTGCGGTCAAATCCCATTTTAAAAGGAGTAATTGGTAGGAAACAACGCATTAGTGTGACCACAAATTCACTCTTAAAATTTCACCTTAAGTTTATCAATATTCCCCCCACCCCACTTTTTGTGTAAGAAATTTAGCCCTATTCACCGGTTCACCGGAAAATTAAATATAGAGACCGCACACCCACTTACATCACTCGGTTTGTTTAAAGACGGGACCGGTTAAGCAATGTTTGTAACGGGTCTGATGGAGCTTTTATGAACTGTTTTAGCAAAAATATCTTTTTTATTGTAATATACATTTGACAGATTCTTTGCTTGTTCGACCACCCTGTCAGAAAAATTACACATATTTGAACAAAGCTAGCCGGCAAAAATCAGTCGTTTAATTCAAATGAAAATAATGTATCTTCAATCTCTTTAATCAGATGTTAAACTTCGGCACAGTTTCTTTAGAAGATACCGCTTCTCTTAATTTGTTAAAGAATGCGACCACGTGCAACTAGTGTCACGTTCTTCCAGGATCAAAGGCTGTGATGCCGAACCAACTTTTCGGCAAGATCAAAGCTTTCGTCTTGTCTATATAAGGGCTAGTTCGTAGACATGTGATCAAACTCCCAAAATGGACTACACAGAGTACGTCGAAATTGAAGTGTTTTTAAAACATGGGACTTATCCCGAAAACATTAAGAAAGGTAAGTCAAGAAAAAGGAACTTTCGAAGCAAGCGTGCAGCATTTGGTATTAAAGAAGACGCGTTGTTTTACAACTCCGGAAAGAACGGGTCGCGACTTAAAGTCTTAAAGAAGGGAAACGCGAGAGAAATAATAGAAAGTACTCATTCTCAGCAGCATGGCGGTCACCTCTGAGTTCTAAAGTAAATTAGTTTGTCTTATTTCCGTTTTAGTGTAAAATATATGTCATTATGTGCTCGATAATTTTTCACTGGTCAACCGTTGATGTTAAATGTGGGAATATGTTAAAGGGACATGCCTTCAGATCAACATCAAAATTTCAAAACTTTTAAAATAGATAGCAATTAATAATATGATAATAGATATTGAAAATGATAAACCAGTATTGTTTAAATATATATATTAATGTGTATGATATAAAGTATAGCTAAATTTCTTCTATTTTTTTTTCAAATTTCAATAGCGTGAATAACGCTTTTGATAGTTTTCTACATATCTTATTGTCTAAAAGAGTGGGGTTGTAGATAAAAAGTTCCTAAAACATACAGACTCACTTTCTTTTACAATTACTAAAGAAAGCCTGTTTCTAAATTTCGAAAAAGTTGACATAAATCTTGAGGCGTGCAGCTTTAACAATCAAAGATGACATTTATGGAGGTCTTTTTTATGTATGATAATTTGTATTAATTCAACAGTTTTAATTGAATTATAATTAAAATGAATATTTAAATGCGAATCTCGTAAGAACGATGATGAAGCGTGACCTTGTTGTTTTATGGGTCTTAATTTCTACTATGAACATTTTTATACCCCCGACAAACGAAGTTTTGAGGGGGTATATTGGAGTCACCCTGAGGTCGGTCTGTCGGTCCGTCGGTCTGTCGATCGGTCTGTCCGTTGCAATTTTCCTTGTCCGGAGCATCACTTGAAAAGTACTGGATGGAATTTCATCAAACGTCATACAATGGTAGAATATAATGAGAGGAAGTGCATTGTACAAGAAACATAACTTTATTCTTGCTAATTACAGAGTTATTGCCCTTTGATATTTTTTCTTGTCCTGAGCATAACTTGAAAAGTACCTGATAGAATTTCATCAAGCTTCATACAATGGTAGAATATAATGAGAGGAAGTGCAGTGTACAGGAAACATAACTCTATTCTTGCTAATTACAGAGTTATTGCCCTTTGATATATTTCCCTTTGATATTTTTTCTTGTCCGGAGCATAACTTGAAAAGTACAGGAAGGAATTTCATCAAGCTTCATACAATGGTAGAATATAATGAGAGGAAGTGCAGTGTACAGGAAACATAACTCTATTCTTGCAAATTACAGAGTTATTGCCCTTTGATATATTTCCCTTGTCCGGAGCATTTCTTTTAAAGTACTGGATGGAATTTCATCAAACTTCATACAATGGTAGAATATAATGAGAGGAAGTGCAGAGTACAAGAAACATAACTCTATTCTTGCTAATTACAGAGTTATTGCCCTTTGATATATTTCCCTTGTCCGGAGCATTTCTTTTAAAGTACTGGATGGAATTTCATCAAACTTCATACAATGGTAGAATATAATGAAAGGAAGTGCAGTGTACAATAAACATAACTCTATTATTGCTAATTACAGAGTTATTGCCCTTTGATATTTTTTCTTGTCCGGAGCATAACTTGAAAAGTACCTGATGGAATTTCATCAAGCATCATACAATGGTAGAATGTAATGAGAGGAAGTGCAGTGTACAAGAAACATAACTCTATTCTTGCTAATTACAGAGTTATTGCCCTTTGATATATTTCCCTTGTCCGGAGCATTACTTTTAAAGTACTGGATGGAATTTCATCAAACTTCATACAATGGTAGAATATAATGACAGGAAGTGCAGTGTACAGGAAACATAACTCTATTCTTGCTATTTACAGAGTTATTGGTCTTTGATATATTTCCCTTGTCCGGAGCATTACTTTTAAAGTACTGGATGGAATTTCATCAAGCTTCATACAATGGTAGAATATAATGACAGGAAGTGCAGTGTACAAGAAACATAACTCTATTCTTGCTAATTACAGAGTTATTGTCCTTTGATATATTTCCCTTGTCTGGTGCAGTACTTTTAAAGTACTTTTAAAGCCATCAGTGATAACAGTTTAATAAAGTTCATGAAAGAACCAAGTTGATGAATACATGGAGTTCGAGCAAAGCAGGTTCGATATTGTATTCCTAGTGCTCTTGTTTGTTTCTCATCCATAAAATTGTTGTCCCTCAACATAACTCGAAAAAGTATAACATTTATTGATTGCCATGAAAGCTTGTACACTGCACAATAATTAAAAAGACCGTTTTTAATTTTAACAAAACCATAAAAAAATTAACAATACAAAAAACTCAATCCATAACATTCTCTTTTATTAAGATTTTTTTCTGTCTGGAGCATATCATACAATGGTTAACCATTTTCTGTCATGGCGGCGTTCGGGGGTATTCATCACCTTCAGTGATAGGTCTAGTTTTCACCGAACTGTTCGTGTGCGCTCTATACGTGTACATGTCCTGAATCCTGTCGTCTGAAAACAATTACTTACGCAAAAGAAAATGTGCATATACTCCTTTAAGGTACCCGCCTCCTTGGCCGAGTGGATAAGGTCACCTCTGGGGTTGTTGGTTCGAGCCCAACGGGGTACCTCGACCGACCATATGGCTCTTTATGTGAGAACTTTGGCAGTTTTTCATACGGAGGATAAGGGTCTGGTACTAATAAAAAACCCAGGAACGATGGTTAGGTAAATTACCCGCCTGTATATGACTGATAGATTGTTGAAAAACGGAGATTAAACTCCTTTTGCGGCAGCTATTGTTTAATGATTTACCGTTTGTCCTACTAATACTAGCAAAAGAACTTGTTAAATTTCTTTAACTAATAAAAAAATTTATCACATAACAATCGAATTAATCAGTTTTTTAAACATTCTCGTATATTTTCAGTTATGTTCATTCAATGTGAAGACCGCCTACCTCCTGTCTAAGAGGGGAGCATTGAATTTTACTGTAATCACGTGACTATTTTCTGGTTCGGTTTGGTTTTGTTAGGATTTTAACGTCAGTTTTTCAACAGTCTTTAAGTCATATACAGGCTAACCATCGTTCTTGGGTTTCTTACCGCTACCAGACCCCTATCCTCCGTAATTAAACTGCCAACTAACTCGCATAAAGAGCCATATTGTCGAATCCATCGGACCAGTAGGGCTATTGTCGTGGTGCATTGTCCGTCCGCCGGTAAACTTTTTCTTGTTAACGCGATAAAGTCCACAGTTTTGATGCAATCTTAACCAAACTTGGTCAGAACGTATATAACTACAAGATCTCGGATGAGTTTGATAACGGATCAGATCGGACCAGGATCATCCGAGTAAATGACTCCTTAAAAAGCAAAAATGCTTAATTTGTTTTGTTAACGCGATAAAGTCTTTAATTCTTCACTGATCTTGCCCAAACTTGGACAGAATGTGTACAACCACAATAACAGTACCTAGGAACACAAATGCTATGGCCTCTTAATAAGCAAAAATGCTTTATTTTGCCCAGATTTCTTGATGCATTGTTTATTTCTTTACCAAACTAACCAAACTTGCTCAGAATGTGTATGACCAATAAGATCTTAGATGAGATTGATAATGGTCTTGAACAGACCAATACCACAAGAGTTGTGGCCCTTGACATAGCAAAAAAAATGCATTATTTTGCTTTCTTTATGCAATTGAATCTGTAATCCTTAACCTACCTTTATGAAATTTGGATATAAGGTGTATAAGTTATTGGCCACATTCCAAAGAGGGCCAGGTGGAGTCAAAATCTAGGTAAAATAATAATAAAAAATTTGAGAGCACTCTAGAGGCCACAATGTTGGCCTGATCCTCATGAATCTTAGAGAGAACGTTTCTCTTAATAAAATCTCAGCCATGTTTGAAACCGGGTCAGGAAAGGTTAAAAACTAGGTAACTAACAGTTTTAGCCTGATCCTCATCAAGCTTTTTTTAAGAATGATGCTACACCTATTTGTGTGTCAAGTTTGAAAACCAGTAGAGCGATTCAGGCCCTCATGGGCCTCTTGTTATTCAATGCCGAGTATGCCCACCTTTCATTTAGGTCAAATAAACATTTCATATGACAGTTAATCGTCCAGTATATTTAAAGGCTCATAATGCATATGTTTTAAATGTGGCTGCCACATTTTTTGTTATGAACATAAAATATATTCTTTTCTTGTTAAATCTTATTTTCAATAATTGTTCTCTCATATATTTGTAATAGGTTTGAATATTTGATTCGCATTGAAGAAAGTATTACTGAATCATTCATTTTGATTACCTCCCTTTATGTTTCTAACTGTATAAGTTCATGTGCAATATTAAAAGTGGTACTTTTCTAACCATTTATTTATGCTTATTTTCTTTTTGGACAGCTGTTTTACCTGTTTTTAACATAAAATTAAAAGCCTTATGAACTTTAACAAATAAAGCATGTAAAACACGCCGCTTGACATACACGTGCAAAAGATTGCGTGACGCTGCTTTGTCAGTTAAAGTGCATGGTTTCTTTTTGCGTCAGTATATTTTATTTTAAACCAGAGATATTCTGCATGTGTCTATGGGAAATAAGATAATGTACATGACAACTGGGTATAAGATTATCGCAGGTCAGCCTGTCCGTCCGTCTGCCGCCAATTATTAGCTTTTTGTTTCGGTTAAAGTTCTTCTGTTCCAATTAAATAAAACTTGCGCGCATACAAGAACCCAGAACTTAAGCAGAACTTAATAACCATTGAAGGTATTGACTTTAAACTTGGGATATAGATAGGTGGCGATGGGACGATGTGCTGAGCACATGATCTGGTGGGTAGGTCAAAGGCCAAGGTCACCAAATGGGTTCAAATGTCAAATCTGTCATATTTTGTGTCCGGAGCACAACTCATAAACTATATAATGTATTGACTTGAAACTTAGAATATATATATGGTTGTGATGAGACGATGTGTAGAGTGCAACAATCCACAATACTTCCCCCTCCCCTGCAACCCCCACATTAACCCCCAATACCCCCTCACTTTTAATTACTTCTGCCACAAACCCCACCAAATGCGACATTACTCACCCCTTCCCCTCTTCTTGAAATTGCTTCTGCCAAGGGATATTATGGAACACAATAGGATTAAATCGATGTCGAATTACACTATGTCCAAAAAGCAACCATTATCACCAAATATAACATTGACACTTGTCACCACTTGTGTCACGTTTTATTTTTATTTTTGAAAAGTACCCAAATATTGTATTCTTGAGGCATTCGGGTAAGAACAGTAATATATAAGAACTGTACAACAGATGTGGTACGACAAAAAATATGTATACTATAGTTATGTAGATTTTACATACAATACATTTGACATACGTATATTCAATGTATACGCATGCATGGAAACATGCATGGTTGTATGCATGGCTGGCTGGGCTGGGCTGGGCTGGGCTGGGCTGGGCTGGGCTGGGCTGGGCTGGGCTGGGCTGGGCTAGCTAGCTGGCTGGCTATATGCATGTATTTATGCATGTATGTATGTGTGCACGCATGGCTAGATAGCTGGCTGACTGGCTGGCTGGCTGGCTGGCTGATTGTATGTATGGTTGCATGTACGCATGTATGGTTGGTTATATTGCCGTGTGTTGATCAATGTGATGTTGACTGTGGATAGGAAATCTAGCGCACCTTAGCAAGAACAGATCTTGCGCATAATACTGAAATAAATGTTGTTTGTAAAAGTTGGTGTCAAGTTGAAAACTTTTTTCTAATCTGCTTTTCAGGTAACAAGTTCATCGTGGTTATTACAGACTATTTCACGAAATTGGTAGAAGCAGAGTCAAATCCAGACAAATCAGCTGAACAGGTTATGAGCGTCTTCACAAAATGTATGGCTACTCATGGATGCCCAACGGTTCTGATAACGGACCAAGGAAGGGAATTAATATTAATAGAACTTTATATAGCATACTTATCTACTACGTCAACCCAGCCCATAATGACTGGGATGTGAAGTTACCCTATGTATTATTTGCGTATAGAACGTCAAAACATACGTCCACAAAGCAAACATCCTTTTATCTTGTGTATGGTAGACAAGCTCGATTGCCCATTGAATTAAACATTCCATAAACGGAAGGAGGTGAAAGTCAGGACTATGAAACATTACTCAGGCAAAGATGTGAATCTTTCATAGAGTTAGCATGTAGAAGAGAAAAGGTATCATCAAACATAAAAACGGCACAGTCAAAACAGAAACAGTATCATGACGTTTCCATATCGGTGGACACGTTTTGTGCCGGCGACCAGGTTCTAGTGCATAACACCCGAAAGACAACTCGAAAAGGAGGGAAGCTTGAAACAAAGTGGAAAGGACCATATCGTGTAACAAAAGTAAGTTGGAAAGGAACATACTTCTGAGAAGGGCTTAAGGCATCTGTAAGTGGAAGCAGATTTACAGGACAGGCGAGGATGAAGATGAAAGAAGTGCAGCAGAAGGAGATTCTCAGAAAGTGTTTGCGACGGAAACGAAGCATGATGTAGGGTGTGCAGAGCAAAATGTATAAACATCAATTCCTTCTTAAAAAGAGAAAGGTTTCTGATGCCGATGATGTAATTGTAATTAAAGAAAGTGCCAATGAATCGTTCCAATTCAAGCCTGTGGATAAGGATTGGCAAGAGCAAATGTCCAACGTATTTCATGCGAAGGTGAAGAATTCATACAATACTGGCCAGGACAGGTACATATCGCGCGGCGCAAAACCAACACGTACTGTTTCCATGCGTGGAGATGGTAATTGTCTGTTTAGAACATTCAGCTACATCGTGTTTAGTGTGCAAACAACGCATAGATTACTCCGAGAATTTAATGAGACGTAATCCAGTAGATCGTTATCTCGACCAGTCAATGATGGCCACTGATGATACATGGGGAACTAAAGTTGAGATATTCGCATTTGCAACGATAGCTCAACCATCGTTTATGTGTATTTGAGATACGGAGATAGCTGGAAGTGGTTAGAATATAAACCATTGTCTCATGAGGGTGTCAGCTCCAGGGCAGTTTCATCCAGAACATAGGCGACCATTTCGTCCCAGTTTTAGATGTCGAGGGCGAGGAGTTTTCAAGACGCCGTATACTCGAATTCGGAACATCATTCCAGCAAAGTACTACAGGTTCTTAAGCGACGACATCTTGGACGGACCTTTGGTCAATAGCCGTAGGGACGAAGCATTGTTGAGTGAAAGAGACAAAAGTGTAACGAGTGTCTATGTCAAAAAATTCACAAACGAGAGATACAATGTTGATGGTTTGGAAGGACTGTCTCTTGATGTAGACGCGAACATTTTTAATCTTGTTTGTGACTGGAGTGACGTACACGATTTGCTGAACTAAGAACGAGACAGTACTGATTTAAAGTATATGATATATAAACCTTGGATTAGAAACAGTGTTCGAAGTTCAACATAAAAATATCACTATTTCATGGCGATGTTTAAACATATGAAGCGTATACTAATTTTTTTCTGTGTGTTTCGTTGATTGTTATACGTTTTGTAATAAAACACGCATTACCTTGTTAAAATAAAGTTTTATTATGCTCCCGTAAGGAGAGCATATAGTTGCCGCTTTGTCTGTCCGTCTGTCTGTCTATTCCTCCGTCCGTCGCACCTTTGTCCGCAGAATAACTCCAGGGATTTCAATGAAACTTGAAACACAGATATATGTTAATGAGAAGAATTACAGAATGAAAAACTCGCATATTAATTTTGGCATTGTCGTCTGTCCGTCGGACAGTCCGTTTACATTTAGCTTGTCCGGGTTTGATCTCTAAAACCCTGTATAGCATTTCCGTTAAAGGGGTATACCTTTCCCCGTACAGATTGCAAGGTGTCATGCGAAAACACGGATACATAACTTCCCACGATGACCAAAATTTCTGTAAAGTGTTTGAACTCTGTGACGAAACTGGTCAAGATATGCAAGGCAAAATAATCAGAACAGCTGGACGGACGGACGGATGGACTGGAGCAAACAAATATGGAAGTCGTCTTTACTACAGTGGGGGTATAACTTATTGATTATTTGTTTGTTTGTTTGTTTGTTAGGACTTAACGCCCGTTTGTCAACAATCTTTCAGTCATATACAGGCGGGCAGTTTGCCTAACCATCGGTCCTGGGTTTCTAACCAGTACCAGACCCCTATCCTCCGTAAGAAATTTCAACTTTATCACATTTAAGAGCCATATGGTCGAGGTCCCCGCGGGGCTCGAACCAACCATAATTTATTATTTAAAGTTAAAACTGTAAATCACGAAAATAAGACCTGGCGCATCCGGGGATCGAACCCTGATCTTTTTATTACCAGTCCACTATGCTTACTGCTACACCACCGCAACTTGACTTCATTTTCGTGTCAATTTTACTTTAATAGCGTACACATCAACCGATAACCACACTGTGACTATAAACGCAACTTTAACTCCAGTAAATTGTAGATTGTATTAAAATATATCGAGTTTTAAAGATGTACATGATCGCTTTTTATACTAAATTCGCTGAAATGTAGAGACGAAGGTGATATTCAGACATATTCCAAGAAGGTCAATTTTCTGAAGTATATGGACTATATCTATGAGCGCTCACTTTATGATCACTTTTTCCTGTAGTAAAATTATTTGTCCATGTTTTATTGACCATGCTTGTCAAAAGGAACTACAGTAGTTTCAATGGAGATAATTGTGATAAATTAGCTTGCAGCATCACAAAAATGTTGAATGGTGACTTTGAAAGTATAGTCACTACCCTCCTAAAATGAACCAAATTCAATAAAAATTAATCTCCCTGACAGTCCGCAAGTTAGTAGTAGTAATTTTCTACAAAATGAATACAGAACAGCTGTGCTATTACGGTATACAAGTATAAATACTTTGAATTTCAAAACTTTATCTGAGGTGTCACAAAGTCCTGTCAGAAGTAGTATTATGACACCCACAGCTGGTCATATTGCTTTTTTCATTAAAATTGGTTCAACGTTATAGACAGTACACGTATAAAAGCAAAATCAGGTAAAAGTATGCATTTAATTGTGCATTTATATATTCATGTTAAGAATATTTATGGAAGATAGCAAAACATGTATTTTAACGCAAGTGCCACTACGATACAAAAGAAACCGTAAATACAGAGAAGGTAAATACAATGCATGTACTGCTCAATCACCAACAGTTTTGTTTTGTACTTTGTTATAAATGTAACGTTACTTGGCAGGACGTTGCTATATTATCAGCAAATAAACATATATTGCAAGTGTGGTTATTCTAATTCATGTGGGGGAGTAATAATATTATGACCGGGGAGTCATTATACTATATAACATATTGACCGGGGAGTCATTTTTTCTATAAAATAACGGCCGGGGTCATTTTTCTATGGGGGTCAAAATGCAGCATAAGGGATCAATTTACTTCATGTGGGGGAGTATTAATATTAAGACCCCGGAGTCATTATACTATATAAAATATTGACCGGGGAGTCATTATTTTTTCTATAAAATAACGACTGGGGGTCATTATTCTATGGGGGTCAACATACTTCCTTATACCGGCGTTGCACGGCGTCGAATATGGCTACAATATCCGCCATGACACTTACGCTAACTTTAGACTTACGCAAGCCCTGTAAAGTTAAGTCAAAACTTACGTTTTGCGTAAGTTTACGGACGTTAGTGAAACGCAATTTAAAATAAAAATTGTGCGTACGTCAAAACATAACAAATTGTGCACTTACATTGTTTAGTGAAACGAGCCCACGGACAACATGTGAATATGTTATAGTTACACGTTGTTTAGTGAAACGGGCCCCAGGACAACATGTGAATATGTTATAGTTACACGTTGTTTAGTGAAACGGACCCCAGGACAACATGTGAATATGTTATAGTTACACGTTGTTTAGTGAAACGGGCCCCAGGACAACATGTGAATATCTTATAGCTACACGTTGTTTAGTGAAACAGGCCCCAGGACAACATGTGAATATGTTATAGTTACACGTTGTTTAGTGAAACGGACCCCAGGACAACATGTGAATATGTTATAGTTACACGTTGTTTAGTGAAACGGGCCCCAGGACAACATGTGAATATCTTATAGCAACACGTTGTTTAGTGAAACGGGCCCCAGGACAACATGTGAATATGTTATAGTTACACGTTGTTTAGTGAAACGGACCCCAGGACAACATGTGAATATGTTATAGTTACACGTTGTTTAGTGAAACGGACCCCAGGACAACATGTGAATATGTTATAGTTACACGTTGTTTAGTGAAACGGGCCCCAGGACAACATGTGAATATGGAATACAGGACAAAAGATCCCACGGACAAAATATCCCATGCCTTTTTTGACAGGGTGGACAAAAGATCCCACATCATTTTGACAGGGTGGACAAAAGATCCCATATCATTTTGGCAGGGTGGACAAAATATCCCACACCTTTTTGAAAGGGTGGACAAAAGATCCCATATTGATCCTGGATTTTTGTCATAAGGTGACAGATAGTAAAGGTGTTGAGTAAATGTTGATTTACTTCTTATTAAATGGTTTTGTAGAACAATATTGTATAAAAAAAAAAAGGTGACAGACAGTAAAGGTGTTGAGTAAATGTTGATTTACTTCTTATTAAATGGTTTTGTAAAACAATAAAGTATTAAAAAAAAACAAAGATTAATAAAGTCAAATTTATTTCCATTTAATTTAAGTTATGAGTAAATATATAGCACACAAAACATAGCAACATTTTGTAACTACAAAGCAGTTTTTGCAGACATAGTCAATCAGAGGCCGGTCATTGTCAATCGCACAGCTACCTACTTAGTCTAATACACTGTCCAACAACACAAAGGAATTCACTCACTGTTTTTTGTCCTTCTACAAGTTGATTACATAGTTCCTTCATTTGTTTTTGATGGTGTACAGTTTTCTTCCTCTGTCTCTTTGCTGGCTGTATACCATGTTGATGTTGGAGATTTTCTGTTTGAACGAGTGTGCTGTCTTTCTTCAGACAGTTGATCGCAGTCCATATGGATGGATGTTTGTGCCCAACCAGGTGCTTGAACCCGTTGTTCCAAGACTCGCAAACATTGTTAGTACGATGGCCATCTGTCACTGTTGCTTGATGGACATTCCAGGTGTCTGGTGCGAATCTTGGTGGTACTCTGCGAAAACGAAGGACACCCCCTGGTCCCATGACGCTTCTATATGACCCTGTCACGTACGTTGAGTCGAAGTACTGTAAGATGGCTAATAGGTTTTCTGGAACTTCTTCCTTCAAAATGGCTATACCCTTCGTTGACTTTTTCAAGTGGGAGGAAGGCCAGCCCGTCCAACTTTCCACAGAACACCCTGATAGAATCATTTTCTCTGTAAGCTGCCTGCAGCCCTTCAGCCTGGATTTTTCTCCATGTACTCTGAGTCAGGTGATAAAAACAGCCCTTGATTCGGATGTTCTGGCTGATTGAAGATCGAACAGCGTTGTGAATGGCAACTTCATAGTCGGAAACAACTGTTGATGGGTCTGGTCGCAGGTTTCTGTGAAGGCAGGCATCAAGGATACTAGTGAGGCACTCCTCATAAACAGACTGTACTTTAGATGGTAGGAAGGCATACACAGCGGACACATGGGCATGTCCAAGAGGCACACGTATAACAAATAGTTGAGCAAACTGTTTTGGTGCGGTGGAATGGGTCCCGTCCATGAACCACACATCTGACTCACTGAGGAGAGTAACTGGGTTTTTTTGGCCCTAGTGTCCACCCTGCCAAAATAATGTGGGATCTTTTACTGACTGATATATAATATTAAATAAGTGGGATCTTTTGTCCACCCTGCCAAAATAATGTGGGATATTTTGTCCACCCTGCCAAAATGATATGGGATCTTTTGTCCACCCTGTCAAAATGATGTGGGATCTTTTGTCCACCCTGCCAAAAATAGCGTGGGATCTTTTGTCCATGGGATATTTTGTCCGGCTCCCGTGAAGAATATGTTATAGTTACACGTTGTTTAGATTATTAATAGTGACCGGTCCACTATGTTCGTTGCAACGAACATGCTATATATATACATTCGGCTTAATATAAATTGTTGTAAATTGTTGTAAAGCGGTACTATTTACATTCTTTTGGAATATTTGATATTCTGCTTGTTGCATTTTAAAAATTAAAATTATGGATTGACCGACTATCGTTAGACTGTCACTAGCAATATAAAAAGTTCTGTTACAATTTTCAGGCGATACGTGTTAAGAACAGTAAAGTAAAATGCTGAGTCAACTAATTACACTGTCTAGGGTCAGGGAATAAGTAATTTCCTCTGATTATGTATTCCCATTGCTATTGTCTATGTCCTGTGTATGGCAAGTTAGTCTAGAATTTTTGTTTTTATTTTTGTGTATAACTTTTGATTTTGATAGTTCGTAAAACCTCAATGTTCATTATCAGATATGATGACTGCAGGTTCTATTTATTCAATGTCTGGTTGAATTTGTATGTTTATTGGTGATGTCTTGACCTTGATTTCTTTTTAAATATCTCTAAAATAATAAATTGCCTTTGGTAAAATTGATATAAGTACATACTCCTTTTATGGCTCTTAAAACATTGTTAAATTGTGAATTGATTTAGAACGAGAAAAAGACATGTTCAACATTATGTCAGTCTGTTTTTTAACATCTGTTTGTACAAGTCGAAAAATTAAGTTAAAACAAATATATAAAAACGTGGAGTTGATTATATATCATCTCTATCTTCATGTCCAACAATAGAAGAAAACAACCAACCATATTTTACACTCCGTGACAACCAACATATGAGCTGGAGGAGGAGAGATAAGAAGTTACATAGACACACACGCGCATAATAAAACAAATAACAGTACACACGATATCATACGCAGACTCACATGCGACCTGTCTTTAAAACAACGCACACACACAAAGATTCTATACTACGGAGAACACTCACGATAGCTTGCATAGACACATACGTGTACATAATGACAAACGCATGTATACTAAAACAAACAAACGCAAGAAGCACGCGTGTACGCATGCTGGAATGTTACCTGTCTTTACATAGTATGCACACATGCATTCAGTCAGCTCCATGCGCACACACTCCCTTTGATACGCATGTACAGTTGAACACAATGGAAAATACTTTTATCTTCCTGAAGCATGTTTTAATATTGTAACCATGCGCATCAACATCTTTTTGTGATAAGATTTTGTTGTTAATAAACATAATCCAAATCCAGTATACATTTTTTTATGCTTTTTAATCAAATCCGTGCATGGGTTAATGTTTCAGCAAGCAAACAAACACAAAATAGCATACAGTTGCATAAATACGTTCAGCTTATCATGTATAATAATCACTTTTATTATATGCAGGAGTCCGAGACCAGTAAACACATATTATCATACAGTATTCAAGAGTCTGAAGTTGTTTTGCAAATGTATGAAGGAACGTAGTATTAAGTTCTTTAATTACTATTGTAGAAAATTCTTCATCGGTTATTGATGTTATATATAAATTTAGCAACCTTCATTTTTGCTTTCTTCGTAATGAAAATTTTGAATATTTCTAATTTAAAACATAATTTTGATTAATTCCAACATTTGCATCTTGTCCAAAAAAGGCCTAAACATAAACTTTTATTTTCTTAATCCGCACTTCAACGGTGCACGTGGTGTTAGAAAAAACTCGTCATAAACGTAACCAATAGGAGTGCAGAAACGTCATGTGGCCAAAATTTAGTTACATAATCAAGTTAACACCCGTTGCATTATGGATAAGAAACCATAATCGAACAAAACAGACAACTTTAAGTCAAAGGTGACATTGCGTCATAAATATGCCAAGCCATTCAATAATTAGCCAATGTGCGAAAACCAATCTATAGCGAAGTGATAGCAATTTGAATCGGATTAATTTATTATCAAGATATCTAAATATTTAACATTTATATGAATTAAAACAATATTTTTTACAATCGAAATATCTAAATAAATTTATCAGAAATAATATAATAACGAAATTGCCGTTATTTTGAATATAAACATGATATATTAAATGCGTTACTTTTTATCATTGCAAATTAAGAGGAAGTAATATACAGCATTCCTAAATTCTTAATGGTAACTATGGAAATATATTTAGCAAATATAGCATGATTACAATATGCCTTATAATGTTTTAACAGTGTCTTAAAGGTCTGATTTGGCCGGGTATTGATATGTTTATATATATTTTATAAATACAATTGTTGTACATATCAATATATGACACTAAAATTAACTATTTTGTCTGTCCGTAAATGCATAGAACCCCCTACCTGTACCACAATTCATAGCGCTCTAATTACGTTTTATTGTCTACCCCAATCCCATGGAAAAGCAGGAAATACTATGGCGGTGTTACAACATAGCACAGGATATTGCCCTAAACTGATATGAATTTGTCTAAAATTCCAAATAATTTTTGGTAACAAGGTAGTGACTACAACATAAATGATGTATGTGATTGATAAAAAAACTAACGTGTAAATACTCTACAGCACATGAAGCGACTCAAAACTATGCCGACATAATGAAAATTACGATTCACTCTCAACCTTATCATTTGATAAACGGATGCCACGTCCACATTTTACATAATATCGGCTTATTTTGCCATATTGGGAATTTCTGAATTGATAGATTCATTTAGTTAGATTCATAGAACAAGTTGGCCAAATTGCAGTGTTGTATGTTATAAAATGGTGGAAAGGAAAGTCACCGTTGTACTGTGTATTGAGACTGTTCTCATAAAAGTTATACTGGGTATTGTATTTTGGTTGTACTGGCATTTGCAACTGAATCAGTGTGACAATGTGTGTTTAATGTACCATTATTCTACATACCTCGGTCCTTATAATCACGTTTCATTCTAGTTATGACAAAATATTTCCGTATAATATTTTAAGTTTTATTTCTGATTAACTAAAAAAATAATGCTATATTTTGCTATTAGCCTTATTTAATACGTTTGAATACAAACTAAGTATTTAATATTTAAATATGGGTGACTATTTCTGAGAATTTTGCAATTATCGCCAATATTTAAATTAGACAGGATCTCTGGAATATCGTCAAAGGTTTAGTTGATCAGATATTGAATATATTAGTAAACTTTCGGAAATGTTCGGCAATCATCGATTAATATGCACGACAGTCAAAGTAAGCGGTGGTGTTTCCTACAGCGCGCGATTCTGTGCTTTTGATGCATTGAAATTGTCTGTAAAAAACGTTTCTTTGAAATTATCATATGCGCCGAATTTCTGTATTTCTAATTAGAACATGCGAGTTAAATCATTTCCGTTTTCAGACTCAATATTAGTCTTAATGTCCAATGTTTACACGTACACGATTAAATTAACAAACACAAAGCATTATTGCATGACACTCTGTCTTTATCATCTTCGACGCTTGATTTTCTAAAACACACCTCCATCGCGGCATATTAATTGAATTAAAAAAAGTCGTAACAACAAAACAACGAAACTATCAGGGTTACTTTACTTTTCACCATCGTTGTTTCGTTATTCCGACTTTTCAACTTGGTTGTTTCGTTATTTCGACTTTACACCATCGTAGTTTCGTTGTTTCGACTTTTCACCTTAGTTGTTTAGTTGTTTTGACTTAAAATAATAAATATGCGAATATTGTACTCGAAGTACTCTCAATGAACATAGTTATTCACCACTTTCAAGATTCAACAAATAAATCAACCAGTAAAGAAATGGCTATAAACATGCTACGAATAAAACTATTACCATAATATTTTGCCAAACTTCCTTTCATCCTTATTACTTTCTTTAATATATTTGGAATTGTTTCATATAGTGATTTAGCATAATATACCGGCTGAACGTTTACCCAGATATGACTGATTCCAGAAACCAATCTTCACGGGTGTGTAGGTATGTAACGCGAGGTTCTAGAGATATTTTGATATGTAGCCATATATTTTAAAAATATTGAAATCAGGGCAGTATGCTGGCCACATGGTTGTTATAATATGGTTTTATGTCATAGAGTCTCAACTAAATGAGTTCTGTGTAAGCTCCACCTAGTTGTAAGACAATGAACGATTCCAACCAACAATTACTCATAACAGGTGGTAGCCCTCCATGAAGTTTTGTTCTTTATTCGCTCTCTCTCTCTCTCTCCCCCCCCCTCCCCCCCCCACACACGTTGGTAGGGATTATAATTTACCGTCTGCTTGTTCCGAGCAGAGGGGTAATATCATCCAATGAAAAGGAACACACCAGATGGCCGTTGGTGGCAACCTGTGCGGTTGGATAAAGGAATCCTGGTGGTTGAGCGACGCAGGAGTCTGATAGAACATCTGCGGTGCAACAGATCACTTTGGTCCCGATTTCAAGTCAAGACCGGAGGTCGGACGGGCCAGGTCTTGACCAATCAGTTTGTCATAATATTTTTCTTGGATTATATTTATCATGTATCACCCTTTCTCCGTCTATTTTATCACCATTACCTTTTTCCATTCTCATTTACTTGTTTCTATACATATATTTTCAGTAATCTTTCTCTCAAATTCTTGAAAACTGTTATGACTTACGAGCTAATCTTGTAAAGTAAAATGCTTTATGGTCATACGTATGCCGTTTTTAGATGGATGTTGGTGCGGTTCTTGTCTTTTCGGGACTTGAATTTACATCCATTGGGCGGTATGCGAGATCTGATGTATCCATTCCTTTACTTGAGTATATTGTCCACGTATTCTTGGTATCATATCTGTCGAATATCTATAGCATGTATCCCCTTGTTGGGCTCCGAGGCGGGAGGGCAACGTGGATAACGAACCAAACACAAAACTCAATATCACTTCCAAAAAAGCACACCAAAACAGAACTACTACTCGACTTGTCTTTGCTCAGTCTTTGCACAAGCGTGGTCGACACAATTCTGTTGAGACTGAATCAGATGATGACATACGTTTCCTGCATTTGTTTCGATTTCTGACCATTTCTTCAACAAATGTTAATAGACCAGTGACAAAACTTTCACCTTTTGCGATTCACAAGGCAATACTTTGTATTGCCGGTGAACTGCGGGAGGTGAAAAAATAAAATCAGATAAAATCCTTGTTGAATGTATGAACAAATCCCATTCAGACAATCTTCTTTAATTTAAACATATTTTATTCATGATATTAACAACGTATGTATTTATACACAATGACAAAACATATTAAGATTAGAACGAACGCATAATGCTTATTGGGCTCCTTTCCGTTGTAGACTATTCTTAACATTGGAATGGAGACGTACAATGTATACATAACTGGTTCAACTTATTGTGGAAATATTTTAGTAATTACTGATAACAGAATAAAATGATAAAAAAAAGATTTAGAACAACGTAGCGAAAACAAACAAGAAAACAACAACAACAACAACAAAGTACAGGTATGATGTATCTAGATAACATACCTAACTTCAGTACTTAGATGTGATTAGAAATCAAAAGGCGGCGAATTGATTTAATTTGCTCATAGCTGCTAATTTGAATCGTTTGATTTTGATGATAAATTCATGCACGGCTTTAAAAATCGACTAAGTCGTAACTTAGTCTGGAATCTCCACATAAGATAATTTATATAGAAACAGTAAACAAGGACGAAAGTGTATTTAAAAATTCTAATCTTATGTTATGATAGGCTGGACGTTTAAAGAAGAAGTGTTGAGTGTCCTCGATGCTACCACAATGACATAACGGGGATTCAGTTTAGAAAACAAGTGCTTATTGAGTGAACAACAATTTGTTCTAAGGCGCGCGTGGAGTGTTTGGGCCTTTCTAATTCCTGAATAATAATATTTGGGTGTGTACCCTCTATCTAAATTGAGATAACGTTTTCAAGAACGTATAAACCGATTCACAATCTACTTTTAGTTAAACGATTTGTGGATATACCGTTAGAGGTCCGTCTTCATGTTACACTCAATTCCTCCAAAAGGGAACTTGAACAATGTACTGTTGAGGAGATGAGTGTAAATCTGAAGTCGCAGAGGTTACCAGGACCACTATTAAGAAGGGAGGCAAGTCATTGGTGTCAAATTACAGATTTTTGTCTTTGCTTAGTTGTGTTGGAAAACATTTTGAAAGGCTTGTTTTTAAGAAAATGTATTACATTTTTCTTGATAATAATTTCACTTATAAATAGCAGTCAGGCTTTTTGCCAAATCACTCTACTACCTAACAACTTATAGACATATATCATCACATTTGTGAAACTTTTGATAACAAACATGTATTCATGTATGGTATTTTGTGACATGTCGAAGACTTTTGACAGAGTCTGGCATAAGGGTTAACTGTATTTAAATTACAGGAAAACGGTATTAATGGTCTACTTTTAGAATGGGTTTCTGATTACTTAAAAAATCGATCCCAACGGGTAGTTTTTCAGGGTACATATTCCAATTTAAAATCTCTTAATGCAGGAGTGCCTCAAGGATCCGTTCTTTGACCTTTACTATTCTTAATTTATGTTAATGATATAGCTAACAGTTTACTCAGTTTAACACAGTTCATTTTACTATTCAGCCTCATCAGTAAGTGATAATGAAGGTTTTATTTATCATGATTTTTTAATAATATCCCAGTGGGCTAAACAATGGCTAGTAAATTTCAACCCTAACAAAACCGAAGCTATGTTTGTTATCTTTAAGAGATAACAATAACTTACCTTATATAACATTTAATAACGTAGCAATTCAAATTGTAGAATTTCACAAACATCTAGGTGTAACTTTACGTAAAGACAGAAAATGGACCGATCATGTTGAAATTTTTTTAAAATCTGCTTCAAAAGCGATAGGTATAATGCGTCGCCTTAAATATTCACTCGGTCGAAAATCCCTCAATCAGATTTACATTTCGTGTGTGCGACCAATTCTGGAATATTCCTCTCTAATCTGAAACAATTGCACTGATCAAACGTCGAATTCACTAGATAAATTACGAAATGAAGCTGCACGTATAGTCACTGGCTTAACTAGGTCAGTATTTATTAAAAATGTATATATAGAATGTGGATGGGAACCTCTTTCGTATCGCAGAACATTACAGCAATATTACTTTATGTCTAAGGTAAGCAAAAGTATGGTTCCATCTTATATATACTGAAAACCAAAAGTTTTGTCAGTAAAAATACATGGGAAATCCAATAGGGTACATTTAAAGCCGGATGTGTGCCTGGATATGGAAATGATATTTTGAAGACGCAGTCTGAAATTGAATTTGGGTTTGTAACAAACAGAATCGGTGATTAAATAAAATATACCAGCTTTCATTCTGGTGATATCCGCCATCCTAAATCGTTCTTTTTTCAATGTAAAGTGGGTAATTTACCGACTTCATAACTTTCAAGAGGGAATGCATGTATAAGGATGCCATGTTATGCATTTTATTTTACAAGTTTTACATTTTGAAGTGTTTAATCTCATCATTTACATAGTTTCAGTTGTTTAACTAGACAAATAGTGCTTTTATTTGACAAAATGCTGTTTTACACAAAGGGGCAATAACTTACAATCAATCAGACTATAGAATTAATCTAAAATTATGTTGATGTTGCTCTTAATACTTCGAAAAATATAGCTGAATGAAAAAATTATCGAAATCTTTTTTGTATTATAGTTAAACTTGCATGAAAATACCCCCACACTTTTTAGAACTCAGTATAGTTGATTTGTTCCCAAGAAATGTTAATGACAGAACAACATACAATTTTAGAAATTTTAGAAATAACAGCCACATAACTATACCGTTTTCAAGAACTGAAATCATGAGAAATTCATGTATACCTTCCTCAATTATATTATGGAACCACTTAGATAGCAACTTTAAGTCTGTCGCTTCTTTAGCTGTGTATAAGTACTCCATGAGAAAACACAATACTATTTCAATACCTCAACACTTTTAGAAAATTTTCAGTTATATTAGCAAGATTATGAAATAATTGCAGTTATTTAAATACTGACTTGTTCTGTAACCATATTAGAACTGATTCTTTTGTTCACATTGTTGTAATATTGAAGATGCTGAGCATTAATTTTTGAAATGCACAACCTATAGAACCATAAGTGTTTGTTTTACTATTTATTACTTTCTTTCCTTTTTGACCTTTTTCTATTCTCATAATATTGGTTAAGAAAAAAATTGTTTAAATATATCATTTTGATATTCATTATACACATTGTAAAAATATGTAAGGGACGGGCCGAAGCTAATGTTGAAAGAACTTGTGGCCCAACCCCATTTCATGTTGAAATAAAATATGTTTAAACTAAACACTATTAAGAAAAAATGGCATTGTTAAACCTACCAACACATTTATATTTACATTTGATAACCCAGTTCTTCCAAATACTGTAAAGATCGGATATATGCCTTTACCAGTTGACATGTATGTTCCAAATCCTCTTCGTTGTTTTAACTGTCAACAGTTTGGACATCATCGAGAAAAATGTAGGCGAGAAGCCGAGTGTGCTGGAAAATATAACGCGAGGTTCAACGGATTAAACTGGAGAAACACTATCATTTCCAGAAGCCAGACACCTGGTTAAATCTCCATCTGCTCCTTCAGGCAAAGCATATGCTGAAGTGAGAAGAAATGTAGAGGAAATGGTAACAAGGTGCATAGAGATACAAACTGGCTGAATAATAAGCCAATGCCATAAACTACTATTGTTCCCGATGTAGAGGCAATGGTAACAAGGTGCATAGAGATACAAACTGGCTAAATGATAAGCCAATGCCATAAACTACTATTGTTCCCGATGTAGAGGAAAGGGTAACAAGGTGCATAGAGATACAAACTGGCTGAATGATAAGCCAATGCCATAAACTACTATTGTTCCCGATGTAGAGGAAAGGGTAACACGGTGTATACAAACTGGCTGAATGATAAGCCAATGCCATAAACTACTATAGTTCCCGATGTAGAGGAAAGGGTAACAAGGTGCATAGAGATACAAACTGGCTGAACGATAAGCCAATGCCATAAACTACTATTGTTCCCGATGTACAGGAAATGGTAACAACGTGTATAGAGATACAAACTGGCTGAATAATAAGCCAATGCCATAAACTACTATTGTTCCCGATGTAGAGGAAAGGGTAACAACGTGTATAGAGATACAAACTGGCTGAATAATAAGCCAATACCATAAATTACTACTGTTCCCGATGAAGAGGAAAGGGTAACACGGTGTATACAAACTGGCTGAATGATAAGCCAATGCCATAAATTACTACTGTTCCCGATGAAGAGGAAAGGGTAACACGGTGTATACAAACTGGCTGAATGATAAGCCAATGCCATAAATTACTACTGTTCCCGATGTAGAGGAAAGGGTAACACGGTGTATACAAACTGGCTGAATAATAAGCCAATGCCATAAATTACTACTGTTCCCGATGAAGAGGAAAGGGTAACACGGTGTATACAAACTGGCTGAATGATAAGCCAATGCCATAAATTACTACTGTTCCCGATGAAGAGGAAAGGGTAACACGGTGTATACAAACTGGCTGAATAATAAGCCAATGCCATAAATTACTACTGTTCCCGATGAAGAGGAAAGGGTAACACGGTGTATACAAACTGGCTGAATGATAAGCCAATGCCATAAACTACTACTGTTCCCGATGTAGAGGAAAGGGTAACAAGGTGCATAGAGATACAAACTGGCTGAATAATAAGCCAATACCATAAATTACTACTGTTCCCGATGAAGAGGAAAGGGTAACACGGTGTATACAAACTGGCTGAATGATAAGCCAATGCCATAAATTACTACTGTTCCCGATGTAGAGGAAATGGTATCAATGTGTATAGAGATACAAACTGGCTGAATGATAAGCCAATACCATAAATTACTACTGTTCCTGATGTAGAGGAAGGGGTAACAAAGTGTATAGAAATACAAACTTGATAATTCCATGCTCTCACCTGAGACACAGACTTCTACACCGGTATTAAAACCTCTTACAAAACATGGACCCACTCCTAAAAAGAATAAGAAAACTATTACATCTGTTAGTGATCAGAAATCGTCCCGAGTTCACCAAAAGCGGAGAGTTCAGGGAATGTTCCGAGCTCCCCAAAACCACCGAGCTCTGGTAATACCAAGAGTTCGATTTCTCCACGTAGGGCTGAAAAATATATCTAATTTCTGCCAAATTGTGTGTCAAGCGGGAGGTAATCGGAGGAGTCGGATGACCCTATACGGTTGCACAACTAATGTTCACATCTTGATAAGGAGACCTATGAAACAGCATGGGAATCCACCAAAATCACAAAAGCGAAAGCCCATTTAGTCTAGTAAAACTATCCAAAAATCATCACGTGAGCTACGGAATGTTCATGAAAGTATGTTGTAATAAAAAGTGAGTTTAGACTATACTTGACCATGTTTCATCGATTGCCAAGAATAAATTGTATTATCAACGCAAAAAATGTGGTAAAAAGTCACTCAGTGCAAAAAAGTTAACCTTTTGAATATCTCGATTTTTCTGATATACTCAAACACTAGAGACTGCGTTTAAATATTTGTTTTAATGGAGTTATATTTATATCGTAATTTCTGGAAAAAAATGTTCAAAGTATTAAAAGTACTTTCGAAAACTAAATTTAGATATTAAGGATTTTTAACAATTTAGTTGTTATGAAAGGTTTAAACGAAAATAATTATATCGTATGTGTTTGTACTCCATACCAACCTTAACAAACATATTTTGATTATCTGGCAATGTAACACATACAAAATGAACGTTGGCTTGAGAGTTTTTCCGTTAAAATGTAAACTAGAAATAATACTGATAAATGGCTCGAGTATGTTGATGTTTATTAATGCAATTTCCAATGTGATTCAATGTTTCCATTTAAATATAATATTATTAAACATTAATGAAAAGAAAAACCCTATACAGGCATTCAAAGGAAGTAAATCAGAATTTTTAAACTTATAAAATTGACTAAAAATACCCCCTTCCCCACCAATATATCATGCCTATATATACTCACTGACCGAGTATTGCCAAATAGATATCTATTTAAACATGTCATAATAATATGATTTCCTAACTAGGTTAAACTGAAATAGATTTCCCCCTAACTTATTTTGTAGCATATTAAATGAATCACGTGATTTCATTTTGATTTCAGTTTGATCCACCATGCAGGTTTACACGCTGGAAAATTTGTTTCATCTTAGAAAGAGCCCGGATGGTGATGTGAAGGTCGTCAAACACTATTTAAATGCTGTCTATTTTCAAAATAGGGATTTTGTTTCAAGTTTACCACTCCGATTTAAATGTCGCATTTTGTCATGTATTGGTGGATTGGATATATTAAACCGTTCGTATCTATATTTAAATAATTAGATGCTTTTTATTTATTTAAAAGACATCTATAGTTTTTTACCTTTAAAGTAATATGATGTTGTTTATCTGTATATTGATTGGCAAAATATTAAAGACGTAATTGCAGTAAAACAAAGATTCATGTACCGAAGAATAGTTAACCGTAATTGAAATACCAAATATTTTCTATAAATAATACTCATTGTAACGCTGATAATTCTCATTAACATGTACCCATGTGTCCAAAAACAAACCGTATAATTTTGTATTTCAACAAAAACTTCGTGACTGGAAGTATGTTTTGATATATCTTAAACATGTGCAGGTAATGTTGTTTCGACAGCTTTCATCAACATATTATATAATAAGTTAAATTATGGGCTTTGCAAGTACATCACATTACAATAACATGGCATTGTAAGAATATCAAGACATGCCATTTCGATAGTCCCATTTTCATAAATTATATCATGTACATTTGATTTGTATTACAATTTACTTTTCATGGTATATGTTATCAACTGCCGGGACTTATACTTGACCTATGGGCCGTTCTAAACTATTTGAACTTAGTGATCAGCAAGATTCCATCAAGTGAGGAAATGTAATTCTCCAAAGAGAATGCTATATAATATTCAAATTCAGTTAATTAATAACGATATTTAAATAAAACCTCATCTAAAATGGGAAGAAATATTTAACAACCTTGACCGGAAACCCATTCACTGTCTACTTTTCCAAAGTATCACAGACACAAAACTAAGATCATTTCAATACAAATACATTATGAGAATTTTACCTACTAACATCTAAATGTAAATAGTTAATTCGAGTCTATATGAATTTTGTGACGGATATCCAGAAACTTTAAAACATTTATTTTGTGAATGTCATTTTGTAAGAGCCTTTGGGACTTGGGTCCGTAACTTTTGTATATCAAACAATCAACCTTTCAACATATGTTATCGAAGTATATCGTTCGGGTTACATAACTCTTCATCATTTCATTTACTTAACTGTATAATATTACTTGCTAAATACTTCATATTTAAGAATAAATACACGAGAACAATTGCAATAAACAAAAACAAACTGAGGTCACACGAAAATAAATAGGGAAACATGTAAACTATAATAACGAAAACTATACTGTATATAGCTTTTCATCTTCTCATATGTAAATTTCTACTTGTCTTACAGTAGGACTCCAATAGTAAGAATTATTATTTAACCCTAATTGAAAGCTTTACACTTTATATGTTTCTTTTGTTAACATATATGTTCGGAAACGTGTCATACATGACTATCAGGATTTAATTGCGGATAATCATTGTGCATTTTCTTTTTCAAAATTTCCAAAGTATCCATACGTCCAAGCACAGAAAACGTTTTCTTTACTTTGCACGTGCGCAACATCGGGTTTTTCACTTACAAGTTATTAGTCTGGTGAAAAAAAATCATCGCATGAGGTACGGAATGTTCATGGAAATATATTGTAATAGAAAGCAACTTTAGACTATGCTTGACCACATTTCATCGGTTGCCAAGAAAAACAATTGTATTATAAACGCAAAAATTGGTGTTAAAGGTCACTAGGTGCAAAAGATTAACATTTTGAATGTCTCGGTGTTTCTGATATATTTGAACACTAGATATCATATCTGAGTCAATTTGATATATCTTAAAAATGCGCAGGTATAATAAAAATATGTTGTTTTGACAGCTATCATCAAGACCGCAACAACATAATATATAATAGGTTAAGTTATGAGCTTTGCAAGTACATCACTTTACATTAACATGGCATTGTAAGAATATTAAGACATGCCTTTTAGATAGTCTCCTTCTCATAACTTAAATCATGTACTCTTGGAATTGAGATTCACCAATGTATCTGTTTCTCCGTGGTCTGCTGTAAGAAAGATCACATCCAGTCCACCACAGCGAATTCTCGAGTTGTGATAATTCTGCATCTATGTGCCAATTTCGTCATCAAGATATTAGACAAAAAGTGCTTTACATATTTTAGTCCGATCAATTAATTGTTTCCAATTTGTGGACAAAAGAACCATATTTGATAGAAAAGCTGGATATACTATTTCGATTTCTGGTGCTGTGTCATAACGACAGTAAACATATCCACAATATTTTAACAGTTTTGGCCTACTTCTGTCTTGGACAAGTACCTGGCCATCACTTGACTGTAAATTACTCCTAACTCTAGATTATGGCCGAGATCATGTGTTTAGAAGTGTCATAAGCCGTACCAGATCTTTAGGTCAAAGCAAGAAGAACATAGTTTCAAGATATTGGCCACAGGTACCCTTTCTATTCTCTCTCAGAACATGTCAATGCAAAGACACCAGATAAAAATAAGAGTATTTGATTTATTCTTTTTTTAAAAAGATAACAGCCGATCTTCTTAAACATGTACTAGTAGTTGCTATAATAATTCCTACTATTCCTATTGACATTTGCATAGGACTACAATAGTAAGATTAACTATCCTTATACAATCTTGGTATGATTTCGATATCAGATCACATCAGCTGTATTTCTCTTCAAACTTAAAAAAGTCAGGTTCTGTAAACGAATTACTGATTTCCCCAGAGTTATTATTTCACATACATAGGCAATTAACCATTGTAGTTCTTTAGTCTTACAGTACAGCTGTTACATTTTTCAACTTAAAGTATATTTAAACATTTATATATTTCCGTCTATAGAGTGTCATTTACATGTACTGCTGCGCTGAGAAAGGACAGGAGGCCTAATACACACTTGTCTGGGAATGCTCCAGATATAATAACAACAATATAACTGCCTAATGATGGAATTGCTTTTCAAATATAGGTTTTGGTCTAAATGATGAGATATTGATATATCTAAAGTTACTGATGATTTTAATGTTTACTGGTGCAGTAGATTTTCAGTGTTGAAAGTTAGTGTTCTGTGGCTGCAGTGGTAACAATGACACGGATCATATTATTCGATACAAGAGGCTGCAGAGAGATAACAAGTTCTAGTAGTGAATTGGTCGTGTAGCCTGACGGATAGTTATGCCTAATTTAATATATTTTGGTGTTATTTGTCTAACCTTTGGTGTGGCAAATACAACGTCTCGTGTGGTATCAAGCCTTGAATTATACGTTTACAATCGACACCTTTATTGCCATGATACTACTCGTCACTTCCTATGAAAAGAGTTACATACAGATTTTCTGGTACTACTAAAGATGCATTTGCAATACCAAAATTTTTAGTCCAGATCCCAGTATCGATGCGGAACCTCTATTGTAGTATTGACGCACCGTTAAAATAAGCTATAGTTAAGATATATTGATAAATAATGTCAGACTCAATGTTAAATATGAGAGTTCTCATTAGATTTGCCAAAAATCAGGCAGTTTTATACCACATATCGTGCATTGCTACCAACCTGATTATACAAAGATTTCGAGAACATTCAATGTGCTAGACATTGAGATGTGAAGCTTAACTGTTGTTGTGATACGCTGCTGTAATGCCAATAGACACACTTATGTTATATTTATTGTCTTGATATCCCATACATGTGTACAAGAATAACCTCTGAAAAATTTGCTACATACAGCATATCTATTAAATTACATTTTGCATTTTGGGTGACTGGAAACTTCCACGAGTCTTGGAGGGAAGCTATCATTATTCCAGTACCCAAATCTCTGAAAGATCACACGGATCCAATTAATTATCGCCCAATTGCTTTGACTAGTTGTGTTTATAAACCCATGGAACGTATAATTAATGGTTGTCTCGTTTGGTTTTTGGAATCCAACAACTTAATTACTAAGTATCAAAGTGGATTCCGACGCCAAATAGGCACAACAAACCATTTAAATTAGATTTGAACCCGTCGTTAGGGAGGCTTTCATAAAAAAAGAACATTTGGTCACTGTATTTTTGTCCCTCACTTTGCGTAAAGTGGGAGACACTAATTTGGATCTGTCCGTCTGTTTTATAGTATATGGCAAGTCTCATAAACTTCATTCAAATGCATCAATTCCTGCTTTTCATCTTACTTTTGAACCTAACTATGAAACTCTCTTTGATCAAAAACCTTCAAAGAACCGATTACCAAACAGAGCCTCCATATTTCAGCTGAATTCATAGCAATTGATTTTGCATTGGATCACATTAACGAATTATTTTTTCTGATTCACTTTCATCTCTTGAAGCTATAGGTGGCATGGAGGATGATAACCCTCATGTGATTCAACTTTTTTACTAAATATACGCTACCATATAAAAGAAAATACTGTAACTCAGTGTTGTTTTCTGTTGGCTTCCTGGTCATACAGAAATTCATGGAAACGATAAGCTGATAAGGCTACATTTTAAACTGCATTTTACAGATTTTAAATCTAATATTAATAAGTATGTTTCAGTTTAAAGCAGTCCTTTTGGGATCTTGCTATCAACAATAAATTACATTTTATAAAACCAAAATTTGTCGAACGGCATCCTAGCAATAGGATTACTCGTCGAGAAGTTGTTTTGGCTCGGTGCAGAAAAGGGCATACCAGTTGTACCCATTCATACATTCATATTTTTAAAAACGTAAACCTGTTTGCACCGCTTACTGTTAAGCACATACTGATCGATTGTGTTGACTTGGCTCCAATGCGAGCAAAGTACTACAGGGTCGATAGTGTAACGTGCACCGAGCGGATTATGCACACAATTACTAATACATATGATTTATAAGAAATTTCCTTGGCTACTTGCCTTTTGATTTAAGATAAATGGTGAAATAATTTTCCTCAAGCTACTTTGCTTTATTATTGAACGACAAATGATTGAACAAATGATTCGTGTTTAAAAAGAATAATCACGTACAATTAACTTATACATATAAAACCAAATTATAAATGTTTCTAACTAACGTTCCGCACAACACTAAACTCTATGCCCAGAACTGTGTTTTAAATAAAACTAGTTCTGCAGCACTCCAAACAAATGTCCAGGACTGTGTTTTAAATAAATAAAACCAGTCCTGCAGCACTCCAAACTCGAAACTCCGAGCTGCAAACACTTGCTCAGGACTCTGTTTTAAATAAATAAAACTAGTCCTGTAGCAATGTTCCAAACCTGTCCCAACACCTGTCTGAGATAAACAATGGTACCCAACAGACTACGACCCAGAGCACTGTTCACAAGTTTCAGAGGGTTCTGCAACTCTGAGTCCAAAACTGCACATCTTAGAATCCCTATTCGCTTGTGACACTCGGTCCAAAGTCCCAGTCTGTATTACCAAATAATAATTAATTAACAAATTCATTAAGCAACGTCTTCTTACAGCTCCTTCTCCGTCGAGTTGTAACACCAGACTGACCCAAAATACAGGCGGTCGGCTGCTTATATAGTATAAGTCACATGACGTAGTCACATGACTTCAATTGGGCATTCTTAGCGTTGTTCGACCACATAATGATGTTCGAGATTATGCGATTCTATTGAATTAGCATCCTTAATCAAATTCAATGAGTGTCTTCCTGACAGTTTATTAACTACGTTTTCTGTACGTTTATAAATGCCACTTAATAAACAATAAGGAATACATAAGACTATTCACATATAAATGTAAATATAAAATTATCAACCAACAGAAAAGTATAACGGCGTAACAAAATACACCGATGTTACGGATTTCTATAGATACAAGGCGTTTTTCGTTACAATAGTATAAAAGAGCTTTTTGATAATGTTGATATAAAGTATAGTTTTTATTTTTTAAAAGAGGTTGAATTCTTTAACAGTTGTTCACGGGTTAAAATGTTTAAGTATTATTTTGATTTCATTTATTAGTATATCCTTCATAGATTTCAATATTTATTTGTAAAGTTTTAATAAATTTTAACCATATTTATTTGATTTATTAGTGCGCACAAAATGACCTATTTATTGTCGACGTGCCGTAAAAAAACATTTATTCACTCATTGATTCATTTATTGATTGATTGATTGATTGATTGATTCATTCATTCATTCATTCATTCATTCATTCATTTGTTCTTTATTTTATAGTAAATAAAACAGTTTGCATGCTTGTCATTCATACAGAGACCTAAATGAAAGAAGTGAAACTTACATTTTATTGTATGTCAACATCTGCACTAACTCAATATGATTAGAAAAGTAGGGGTCATGTGTTATCCAAGATTTTTTTTCTTATATTTAGTGCACACTGTTGACAAAGTGAAAGTAGACTTCCGAAGTCATGTATTGATACCCCAATTTTCAAGCATAATTTTTTTTCTAAATTCACAATTCAAACATGACAATGCTTTCTAAATGTTCAAAATACAGTGACCAATAATGCCATCTAAATTTAAAAAAAACGGGCATTAACATAAGGAAAATGTATTTTTCAAGAAAAAGAAACAGTAATGCGAAGCATTTCCTGTTTCCAATGGTGATACTATGCCTACAGTCGATTTCTGGTTTAATTTAAGTTTAATTTGAGTTTAATTGCGCTCCGCGATAATGATCACTCTGGTATAGTTGGCATATTACCGACCACATTCGTTTAATTCTGACCATTGCTTCCAGTATTGCCGACAATTTTGGGACTTTATTAGATAAACATTAAAACAGGCTAAACTGATAAATAATGAGCAGTGAGTACCTCGAGTTATTGTTTATTACTCAAAGTATGTATGTATACAATATTTATTTTGACTCTAGATAGTCATTAGACTGTTACTGTTCGAATGTACATTGTATTAGTACCTATCGTTACTCACGGAAATACAAATGATAAAAACACTACAACATGTACGGGTACATATACATCTTCCATAGTTAATTTACGCAGCAAGTCTTTTTTATCAATTAATAAAATACAAAAATAAACAACAAATACACCAGGCCAAATAAAGAGGTACATGTACGCCCCCACCACCCAAAATTCGGTATTTTGACATGACATAACCAAATATTATCAATCAGTGAGCAATAATGGGAAACTTCTCCACAGTCTGATGTGTGTCAATCAGGGACATATATAAGCCACTGGTTCAATCAGGGACATATATAAGCCACTGGTTCAATCAGGGACATATATAAGCCACTGGTTCAATCAGGGACATATATAAGCCACTGGTTCTATCAGGGACATATATAAGCCACTGGTTTAATCAGGGACATATATAAGCCATTGGTTCAATCAGGGACATATATAAGCCACTGGTTCAATGGGTGTAGACAACAATTTCATATTGATGCGATTATTATTTTTAAATATTTTAAATATTTAAGATAATTATAAATCAAGAAAAATGGATAATTACGAGTTATACACAATAAATGTTAAAATCTTTGGAAATTATAGGAACATTGTGAAATTATTGGTACAACATGCCGTACTAGTATTAACTAGTCATGCGCGATGCAGCACCATGCCGTACACATGTCTACGCCCATCAGTTCAACAAAATCAAAATTAAAATACTTTGAAGACTCAATATTTAGTGTTGATGCCAACAATTCCAAGTTTCTCTATAGAAATCAGAAAAGTGAATAATGTAACTTAGCCACTGCAGAAATTAAAAATAAAGTCGTCCGAGTTAAGCAGATTTTTGTACTTTACTGAAACTATGTTGAATTTATGTAAGAAATGTAAACAGTATTTGGTGCCAAAAAAATGAAGTCGGACAATAGACGCACGATACCATCCTTGTTTAAAGCGTTATCTCCCTATGAAGAGTTGTTTACATAATGTGAGCAAATAGAAAAAAATAACAGGTCTAAATACTAACTATCTGTTAGGAATTAAAGGTGTGGTCACATAGCCGTTAGTGGACGTAGTGATTCGTAGGGTAGATTACCGTGGGTCAGACGTGGTGCAATCACGTTAAACTTTGTTAAAACAACGTTGAACCAAACTGGCAAAAATTAAATATTTTACTTTTTTATGCAGATATACTATTTTCATTTAAATTTCTTACTATTTCAATTTCAAATGCTGTTGCTTTTGAACACGCGGTTGGACAGTAGGTAAGAAAATCTCTTTATCTACATATTATTTTTACATTTTTAAATAAAAGATATATAACCGATACCAGCGCCATTGTACTTAATTTTCAAGCGATCACATATTTTTCAATGGGAACATGGCCATTTTCTCAAATATTCGAGAAAAGTGACGGATTTGAAACACGTATATAGTTTATAGCTCAATGTATCACATCGAAGTATTTCTGGTCATGGAATCTGAAAGTGGTCCAATCCACTTCTAGAATGTTTCAGGAAACGACCATGTTTCCATGACTTATTGAAACTTAAATACAACGCCGTTTATATTGGCTATATATCTTTTATTTAAAAACGTATAAATCATATGTAAATAAAGGAGGTTTTCGTCCCTCTCTGTCCAACCGTATACCGTATACCGTGCACAGTGATCGCCGTAGGGGCGGTTTGTGTGTTGTTTACCGTGCACAGTGATCGCGCGGTAGGGGCGGTTTGTGTGTTGTTTACCGTGCACAGTGATCGCCCTAGGGGCGGCTTGTGAGATGTTTTCCGCGCACAGTGATCGCGGTAGGGGCGGTTTGTGTGTTGTTTACCGTGCACAGTGATCGCCCTAGGGGCGGTTTGTGAGATGTTTACCGTGCACAGTGATCGCCGTAGGGGCGGTTTGTGAGATGTTTACCGTGCACAGTGATCGCCGTAGGGGCGGTTTGTGTGTTGTTTACCGTGCACAGTGATCGCGGTAGGGGCGGTTTGTGAGATGTTTTCCGTGCACAGTGATCGCGGTAGGGGCGGTTTGTGTGTTGTTTACCGTGCACAGTGATCGCGGTAGGGGCGGTTTGTGAGATGTTTACCGTGCACAGTGATCGCCGTAGGGGCGGTTTGTGTGTTGTTTACCGTGCACAGTGATCGCCCTAGGGGCGGTTTGTGAGATGTTTTCCGTGCACAGTGATCGCGGTAGGGGCGGTTTGTGTGTTGTTTACCGTGCACAGTGATCGCCGTAGGGGCGGTTTGTGAGATGTTTTCCGTGCACAGTGATTGCAGAGGTGCGGTTTGTGTATAGTATACCGTGCACAGTGATTGCAGAGGCGCGGTTTGTGTATTGTATACCGTGCACAGTGATCGCCGTAGTGGCGGTTTGTGTATTGTATACCGTGCACAGTGATTGCAGAGGCGCGGTTTATGTATTGTATACCGTGCACAGTGATCGCCGTAAGGGCGGTTTATGTATTGTATACTGTGCACAGTGATCGCCATAGGGGTGGTTTATGTATTATATATGTTCGTCTGTTGATCATAAAGAACAGTCTACCAACTGTTGAACACATGCTAATGTTTATTGTGTGTCTGGCAGGTATATAGTCAAGCTTTCTTTTCCAAAACACAATAGGCATGAGAACCATCGTCCGATTCCGACAGACTAACGACAACATGACTGGAATCCAAGTGTGCGTATTTATGACTTTGGTTTTGTGCGTTTCCTCGCATTAAGTGTTCGTATCGTTCACTATTCTGTCGATTGTCTGGTTCGTCGTAGTCCGGTATACCCGAGTCCGTATACGCCGGATCAGTAAGTCCCACAGAATGGTTTGCTGGGGAGCGTGTTGTCGGTAAACTGTCACCAGATGTTGTTGTAAACACTGGTGGTGAAATCTGGGGCTGAAGTCTTATGGACCCTGTATTCTGAAAAGTACCGTATATATATATTCTTAAGCTTATAGCAAAAACAAAAAGAAATACACTAAAAGTGGCAATATTTTTAAAATGTTTTGACGTTGGCGCAGCCCAAAGATACAAAGAGCAAATTAAGAAAGGAAAAAAAAAAAGAAAAGATTAAACTATCAATATTTCCCTTCGAATTTCGGAATGGTATTTTGTCCAAACATGCATGTTAAGCCGTTAGTACGTAGACAGATTCATTATGATTAGCCAATAACTATGTTGAAATATGTATTGTTTCATTTATTATCCATTAATAGTGCGCATCTATAATTTACTGGTAACTTTAGTTACCATGTGAAAAAAGAAACTGCAATGAAATTGAAATATCAAGCAATTTATTATGCTGATTTTATTGTGTGCGTTTTTTTTTTAATTTTATACTCAACAAAATCATATTTTCTAATATATCCAAAGGTATACTATACTAACTGAATTTTTATTTCCATAAGGGTATCTAATAGAACATATCAAAAATGCTATATTGTTTCATAACCTATATTAAACAAAACTAAATTTCACGCTTTAAATTGCAATACATTTTACGACGTGTCAAACAAATCGAACTACTTCAATTGTCATTTGATCCAACATATTAATTTACATATTACTAAATTTGGGTTATCTTAGAAGGAGTGCAAATGACAAGGTGATTGTCGTCAAGCGGTGTTGTCGTGATATTTATTTTAGAATTATGATTCCGTTTCGATTTAACCGTTAAAACAGTGTTTTTCACGTTTTGGCGGATTTGAAATTTGAATAATTCGCATTTTAGTTATAAATGATTAATACATGTATATGTTTATATTCATCTTAAACTTAATTTTAATCATTTATGGCGATATATTTCTTGCCGGATACACTGAATTTAATCAAGTATCATACCATTAGATATAAAACAATAAGTCTACGACATGTCGAGCAATGTGAATCTTACACCGTACTTACGTTTCTGTTGTCAACATATGCATAATACGCACTGCCTGCCGAAACTCTCTGACTCTGAGGTTGCTTTTCTTCAGTAAGATTCCCACGAATTTTAGAATTTGCCCAGCTAAAATTTAATAAACAGCACATTTCGTAGTTATTATAACCGACAACAGTCGTAAGCCACCACCCCACCCCTACCCCAACAAAAAGTAGTTCCGTGACTTTCAACGCTGAAATCAATATGTATGAATATATACTAATTGTTATTAAAAAGATCATAAGTATGTATTAGTCACGACGCTTCTCGCTACTGCACACTTTTGGTAAAAGTCGTTGCAGCTGTGTATATTTCGGCTATTTTCTAACAGTTTAAACGTTTGCAAGGGAATAATAAGAGAACCATGTTTTATCGAAGCAGCATACAGACATTCACAACAATTTCCGATTCACGAATTAAATCACAGCTTTGCAGTCTATTTCCTGGTCACTATATAGTCACCTGCATCAGGAGTAAATCTACGCTCCGATCAGGAAGTAAAGTGGTCCTTGACTACATGCCCAGTTTTAGTGTTTTTTCCACAAGGTGAAGTTCTAGAACCAGAGCACTTTAAGATTTTTGATAGAAAGCTTAGCACATATGGAAAATAATATGGAGTTTAAAATAAGCGCACAATGACATGGCTCGCATATTTCCCACCCGCAGAGCATTATCACTACCCAGAATTTATTTAGACAGGGCATCACCGTTACCCAGAATTTATCTAGAAAGAGATTTATCATTACCAAGACTTTATTTAGACAGTGTATTATCACTACCCAGAACTTGTTCAGACAAGGTATTATCACTACCCATAATTTGTTTAGACAGGGCAATATCACTACCCAGAATTTATTAAGACAGGGTATTATCACTACCCAGAATTTATTTATACAGGGCATTATCACTTCCAAGAATTTATTTAGACAGGGCATTATCACTACCCAGAATTTATTTGGACAGGGCATTATCACTTCCAAGAATTTATTTAGAAAGGGCATTATCACTTTCAAGAATTTATTTAGACAGGGTATTATCACAACCCAGAATTTATTTGGACAGAGCATTATCACTTCCAAGAATTTATTTAGACAGGGCATTATCACTACCCAGAATTTATTTGGACAGGGCATTATCAATTCAAACAATTTATTTAGACAGGGCATTATCACTACCCAGAAATTATTTGGAGAGGACATTATCACTTCCAAGAATTTATTTAGACAGGGCATTATCGCTACCCAAATTTATTTGGACAGAGCATTATCACTACCAAGAATTTATTTAGACAGGGCATTATCACTTATTTATTTAAACAGAGCATTATCAATTCCCAGAATTTATTTTAACAGGATATTATCACTACACAGAATTTATTTAGACAGGGCATTAACACTACCCAGTGTTTATTTAGACAGGATTTTATCACTACCCAGAACTTATTTAAACAGAGCATTATCACTACCAAGAATTTATTTAGACAGGGCATTATCACTACCTAAAATTTATTTTAACAGGGCATTATCACTACCAAGAATTTATTTAGACAGGACATTATCACTACCCAGAATATATTAAGATAGGGCATTATCACTACCCAGAATTTATTAAGAGAATTTATTTAGACAGGGCATTATCACTACCCAGAACTTATTTAAACAGAGCATTATCACTACCAAGAATTTATTAAGACAGGGTTTTATCACTACCCAGAATTTATTTAAACAGAGCATTATCACTACCAAGAATTTATTTGGACAGGGCATTATCACTTCAAACAATTTATTTAGACAGGGCATTATCGCTACCCAAATTTATTTGGACAGAGCATTATCACTACCAAGAATTTATTAAGAGAATTTATTTAGACAGGGCATTATCACTACCCAGAACTTATTTAAACAGAGCATTATCACTACCAAGAATTTATTAAGACAGGGTTTTATCACTACCCAGAATTTATTTAAACAGAGCATTATCACTACCCAGAAATTATTTGGACAGGACATTATCACTTCCAAGAATTTATTTAGACAGGGCATTATCGCTACCCAAATTTATTTGGACAGAGCATTATCACTACCAAGAATTTATTTAGACAGGGCATTATCATTTATTTATTTAAACAGAGCATTATCAATTCCCAGAATTTATTTTAACAGGATATTATCACTACACAGAATTTATTTAGACAGGGCATTAACACTACCCAGTGTTTATTTAGACATGATTTTATCACTACCCAGAACTTATTTAAACAGAGCATTATCACTACCAAGAATTAATTTAGACAGGGCATTATCACTACCTAAAATTTATTTTAACAGAGCATAATCACTACCAAGAATTTATTTAGACAGGACATTATCACTACCCAGAATTTATTAAGACAGGGCATTATCACTACCCAGAATTTATTAAGAGAATTTATTTAGACAGGGCATTATCACTACCCAGAACTTATTTAAACAGAGCATTATCACTACCAAGAATTTATTAAGACAGGGTTTTATCACTACCCAGAATTTATTTAAACAGAGCATTATCACTACCAAGAATTTATTTAGACAGGGCATTATCACTACCCAGAACTTATTTAAACAGAGCATTATCACTACCAAGAATTTATTTAGACAGGGCATTATCACTACCCAGAATTTATTAAGACAGGACATTATCACTACACAAAATGTATTTAGAGAATTTATTTAGACAGGGCATTATCACTACACAGAATTTATTTAGACAGGGCTTTATCACTAACAAGAACTTATTTAGATAAGGAATTATCACTACCCAGCATTTATATAGACAGGGCTTAATCACTACCCTGAACTTATTTAAACAGGGCTTCTACGTTACCCAGAACTTATTTTGACAGGGCATTATCACTACCGAGAATCTATTTAGACAGGGATTTATCATTATCCAGGATTTATTAAGACATGGCATTATTACTACCTAGATTTGATTAAGACAGGGTATTATCACTACCAAGAATTTATTTTAACAGAGCTTTATCACTACCAAGAATTTATTTAGACAGGGCATTATCACTACCCGCAATTTGTTTAGACAGGGATTTATCACTATCCAGAATTTATTAAGACAGGGCATTATCAGTACCCAGATTTTGTTTAGACAGGGCTTTGTCACTACTCAGAATATATTAAGAAGGGCATTATCATAACCAAAAATTAATTTAGACAGGGCATTATCGCTACCCAGAATTTATTTTAACAGAGCGTTATCACTACCCAGAATTTATTTAGACAGGGCTTTATCACTACCCAGAATTTATATTAGCAGAGCATTATCACTACCCAGAATTTATTTAGACTGAGCATTATCACTACCCAGAATTTATTTAGACAGGGCTTTATCACTACCCAGAATTTATATTAGCAGAGCATTATCACTACCCAGAATTTATTTAGACTGAGCATTATCACTACCCAGAATTTATTGAGACAGGGCATTATCACTACCAGAAGTTATATCACTACCCAGAATTTATATTAACAATATTATCACTACCAAGAATTTATTTTAACAGAACATTATCACTACCAAGAATTTATTTTAACAGAGCATTATCACTACCCAGAATATATATTAGCAGAGCAGTATCACTACCCAGAATTCGTTTAGACAGGGCATTATCACTACCCAGAATATATATTAGTAGAGCAGTATCACTACCCAGAATTCGTTTAGACAGGGCATTATCACTTCCCAGAATATATATTAGTAGAGCAGTATCACTACCCAGAATTCATTTAGACAAGGCATTATCTCAACCGATAATTTATTTAAACAGGGCATTATCACTGCCAAGAATTTATTTAGACAGGGCATTATCACTGCCAAGTATTTATTTAGACAGGGCATTATCGCTGCCATGAATTTATTTAGACAGGGCATTATCGCTGCCATGAACTTATTTAGACAGGGCATTATCACTAGTAAGAATTTATTAAGACAGAGCATTATCACTACGAAGAATTTGTTAAGACAGGGCATTATCATTGCCAAGTATCTATTTAGACAGGGCGTTATTTCTACCAAGAATTTATTTACACACAGCATTATCACTGCAAAGAATTTCTTTTAACCCCGTGATGATTGCTATACGACATTAACCATCGTGTTGATTGCTATACGACATTAACCCCGTGATGATTGCTATAAGACATTAACATCGTGATGATTGTTATACGACATAAATCACAGTAATTATTGCTATACGACATTAATCACAGTGATGATTGCTGTACGACATTAACCAAAGTGTTGATTGCTATACGACATTAACCATCGTGTTGATTGCTATACGATATTAACCATCGTGATGATTGCTATACGACATTAACACTCGTGTTGATTGCTATACGACATTAACCATCGTTGCTATACGACATTTGCGATCGTGTTGATTGCTATACGACATTAACCATCGTGTTGATTGCTATACGACATAAACCATCGTGTTGATTGCTATACGACATTTACCATCGTGATGATTGCTATACGACATTAACAATCGTGTTGATTGCTATACGACATTAACCATCGTGCTGATTGCTATACGACATCAACACTCGTGTTGATTTCTATACGACATTAACCATCGTGTTGATTGCTATACGACATCAACCATCGTGTTGATTGCTATACGACATCAACACTCGTGTTGACTGCTTTACGACATTAACACTCGTGTTGATTGCTATACATGAACCATCGTGTTGATTGCTATACGACAGCAACCATCGTGTTGATTGCTATACGACATTAATCACCTTGATAATTACTATACGACATCAACCATCGTGTTGATTGCTATACGACATTAATCACCTTGATAATTTCTATACGACATCAACCATCTTGTTGATTGCTATACGACATTTACCATCGTGATGATTGGTATACAACATTAACAATCGTCTTGATTGCTATACGACATCAACACACGTATTGATTGCTATACGACATTAACAATCGTGTTGATATACGACATCAACCATCGTGTTGATTGCTATACAACATTAATCACCATGATGATAACTATACGACATTTACCATCGTGATGATTGCTATACGACATTAACCATCGTGTTGATTGCTATACGACACCAACACTCGTGTTGATTGCTATACGACATTAACCATCGTGTTGATATACGACATCAACCATCGTGTTGATTGCTAAACAACATCAACCATCGTGTTGATTGCTATACGACATCAACACTCGTGTTGATTACTATACGACATCAACACTCGTGTTGATTGCTTTAAGCCATTAACACTCGTGTTGATTGCTATACATGAACCATCGTGTTGATTGCTATACGACATCAACCATCGTGTTGATTGCTATACGACATTAATCACCTTGATAATTACTATACGACATCAACCATCGTGTTGATTGCTATACGACATTAATCACCTTGATAATTTCTATACGACATCAACCATCGTGTTGATTGCTATACGACATTTACCATCGTGATGATTGGTATACAACATTAACAATCGTGTTGATTGCTATACGACATCAACACACGTATTGATTGCTATACGACATTAACAATCGTGTTGATATACGACATCAATCATCGTGTTGATTGCTATACGACATTAATCACCATGATGATAACTATACGATATTTACCATCGTGATGCTTGCTATACGACATTAACCATCGTGTTGATTGCTATACAACATCAACACTCGTGTTGATTGCTATACGACATTAACCATCGTGTTGATATACGACTATCAACCATCGTGTTTATTGCTATACGACATCAACCATCGTGTTGATTGCTATACGACATCAACACTCTTGTTGATTACTATACGACATTAACCATCGTATTGATTGCTATACGACACCAACCATCGTGTTGATTGCTATACGACATTAATCACCTTGATAATTACTACACGACATCAACCATCGTGTTGATTGCTATACGACATTAATCACCTTGATAATTACTATACGACATCAACCATCGTGTTGATTGCTATACGACATTTACCATCGTGATGATTGCTATACAACATTAACAATCGTGTTGATTGCTATACGACATCAACACTCGTGTTGATTGCTATACGACATTAACCATCGTGTTGATATACGACATCAACCATCGTGTTGATTGCTATACGACATTTACCATCGTGATGATTGCTATATAACATTAACAATCGTGTTGATTGCTATACGACATCAACACTCGTGTTGATTGCTATACGACATTAACCATCGTGTTGATATACGACATCAACACTCGTGTTGATTACTATACGACATTAACCATCGTATTGATTGCTATACAACACGAACCATTGTGTTAATTGCTATACGACATTAATCACCATGACAATTACAATACGACATCAACCATCGTGTTGATTGCTATACGACATTAACCATCGTGTTGATATACGACATCAACCATCGTGATGATTGCTATACGACATTAACAATCGTGTTGATTGCTATACGACATTAACCCTCGTGTTGATTGCTATACGACATCAGCCATCGTGTTGATTGCTATACGACATTAACCATCGTGTTGATTGCTATACGACATCAACCATCGTGTTAATTGCTATACGACATTAATCACCATGATGATTGCTATACGACATTAACCATCGTGTTGTTTGATATACGACATTAATCATCGTGTTGATTGCTATACGACATTAATCACTACAATGGTTGCTTTACGGCATTAATCTCTGTGTTGGTTGATATACGGCATTTATCACCTTAATGATAGCTCTGCTACATTAATCCTCGTGATGATTGCTATGCAACATTAAGCACTGTGATGATTGCTATACGTCATTATTCTTACTGATGGTAGCTATACGGCATTTATCACCTTAATGCTTGCCGTGTAACATTAATCACTGTTTTGGTTGCTATGCGACATTAATCATCGTGATGATTGCTATACGACATCATCACTGTGATGGTTGCTATACGGCATAATTCTTACTGATGGTTGCTATACGGCATTTATCACCTTAATGCTTGCCGTGTAACATTAATCACTGTTTTGGTTGCTATACGACATTAATCACCGTGATGATTGCTATACGACATCAACACTGTGATGGTTGCTATACGGCATTATTCTTACTGATGGTTGCTATACGGCATTTATCACCTTAATGCTTGCCGTGTACCATTAATCACTGTTTTGGTTGCTATGCGACATTAATCATCGTGATGATTGCTATACATTATTAATTACATTGATGTTTGCTATACGACATTAATCACCGTGATGATTGCTATACAACATCATCACTGTGATGGTTGCTATACGGTATTATTCTTACTGATGGTTTAATACGACATTAATTACCTTAATGCTTGCTGCGTAACTTTAATCACTGTTTTGGTTCCTATGCGACATTAATCACCGTGATGATTGCTGTACAGCATTAATCACATCGATGGTTGCTATACGACATTAATCAGCGTGGTGATTGCTATACGACATTTATCAGCATGGTGATAGCTTTACGACATTAATCAGCGTGGTGATTGCTATACGACATCATCACTGTGATGGTTGTTATACGGCATTAATCACCTTAATGATTGCTTTGTAACATTTATCACCGTTTTGGCTGCTATGCGACTTTAATCACCGTGATTGTTGCTATACGATATTAATGACCGTGATGATGTCTGTACGACATTAATCAATTAACGTTTGCTATGCGAATTTAATCACCGTGATTGTTGCTATACGATATTAATGACCGTGATGATGTCTGTACGACATTAATCATTCTAACGTTTGTTATGCGACATTAATCACCGTGATTATTGCTATACAACATAAGTCACCGTGATGATTGCTATGCGACATTAATCACCGTGATGATTGCTATACGGTATTAATTTCTGTAATGATTGCTATGTGACATTAATCACCGTGATGGTTGATAAGCAACATTGATCACCGTGATGGTTTCTACACGACATTAATCACCGTTATGATTGCTATGCGACATTAATCACCGTAATGATTGCTATACAACATCAATCTACGTGATGATTGCTATACAACTTCAATCACTGCGATAATTACTATACAGCTTCAATCACAGTATGGATTGCTATCCGACATTCGTCACCGTGTTGATAGCTATATTTTATAATGATCTGAGAAAATTATATATACCTTAATATTATTCAACTCATCCAAGCATGTTTAAATGTATAAACCTTCTTAATATTGACAAACAAACTTGCAACTTATTGTATTAAGAGTTTCAAACTCGTTTAACAGTTTAATGTAGAAAACTTTGTACTGTAATTCAAATTTGTATTGAGTTTATACTTTCAATAATTATTTTATGATATTGTTTCTAAATAACAAGATAACACTCTCACAAAAATATCAAAATATCTTAATGAAACGGTATTCATATACCACCTTATGTCAACGTATGTATTGATTTGGCATATATGTATGACGAAGAGCTGTTAATGCTTAAATTTAATAAAATATATGTTCTGTTCTGGTCTGTTCTGCTATACGACATTAATCTTTTTAATGATTGCTATAGGAATTTAATACCCGTAACGATTTCTATGCGATATTGCGTCCCATTGCCATTCTTATTTATTTTACTTCGATTGTGAAACAAGTTATCACAACATAAAACCAATACTAAGTAAATGCAAAAAAAATGTCTTGTTCAAGGACACCACACATGGCCCTGGGGAAGGATCGAGTCAACGACCCTCCGATCCTGGGTTCGATGCTCTGCCACTGGACCACGCGCTTTAATTATCAGTACTTGCGGGAAATGGGTGTGCTCCAGAACTGGTTAACATTCTAGGATCCTAGGAATGAGTAGTTATGTTAGTTGGTCGTCTGTTAGCTCTCGATAACATAAAAGACGACGTTATATCATATCTTCAGATGATGGTATATAGTAACGCAATCTGGCCACAATATTTAGTCTGGCATCCCACACTTGTGAAAGATTAAATGTAAACAACACCTCTTTGTCAGCTGAGTATTGGTTTATTTCTCTACGGGTACAATGTAATGTGGCCGATATAATGAGACCAAGACATATGGAGAGTTTCGGTTTTGCTGTGTATACAAAAATACTTCCTAACTAATGAACACGAGGATGGATTAAAAACTGACTCCACATAATCATGTATGTATATAGATATAATGGACTTAGTCTTGGACCAAACAGTAGACACAGTATACTTCAGTGAATACATATGAGCCTACTGACCATCATCATACTTACTAGTGAACACGAGGGCAGATTAAACACACGGCAACAGTGGCTGCCACACCAACTAGTAAACCAATGAAAACGAGACCAACAAGTATCCAGACATTACCTTCTCCCATCACTAAACCATCACAACCAGCACATTCATTTGGAATTGTAGAACCTTAAATATATATTTATGGTCAATGTATTTACATATTTCACATATATTGTGAAGCAAGTTTATACATCTTAGAGTATTTAAATTCGTCACGTAACCACTTCTTTGAGCCTATAGAAGTGTGTGTCCTTCATTTCCCAATACACGGTGAACCTATAGAAGTGTGTGTTTTTCATTTCCCCATACACGCTGAACCTTTAGAAGTGTGTGTTCTTCATTTCCCAATACACGCTGAACCTATAGAAGTGTGTGTCCTTCATTTCCCAATACACGCTGAACCTATAGAAGTGTGTGTTCTTCATTTCCCAATACACGCTGAACCTATAGAAGTGTGTGTCCTTCATTTCCCAATACACACTGAACCTATAGAAGTGTGTGTTTTTCATTTCCCAATACTCGCATACCAACAAACTCTCATTTTATCTCCGGTTGTGATTTTACGTAAAATCAATTTCCGAGATTTTCGATTGATTATAGCCGCAAAAAACTCCTTATTATTAATGATTTTGACGGTAGTAAATAAAAGCATAGCTTTGGCGTTCTAAACTTGCCCTTCTATTTAAAGATTTATATTTATATATATGACAAATACGTGTATATCGACGCTAGATAAATATTAAATAAGACATGATGGTGTTAATCGCGTTCATCAAGTATATAAACATTTGAATGTCATTTGTTAAAAGTTAATGAGATATGAATTACATTGTAAGCAGCAAAATGTACTTAAAAACCTTTCGGATTCACTTACTCTGCACGTGTTTCAACAAACAACATTTATTCCTTAACAAATAACATTAGATGTCATCTTGGGTAGCAAGTACAGATAATGTTTTCACAAAGGGCATAACGCATGGCCGTGGCGAGGGGTAAAACAGATGCTGTACACTTAGATTATGCGTTCCGTGACTATTAATATTCTTTTGGCAAGCTAAGTAATTACCCGGTGCAGTGCATGATACAAGAAAATTAAACAAAAAAAATGACTAAACATGTGATACCAAAGTGAGCTTAATTTATGAACTCACATGTAACATAATAATCGGCGTAATTAGGCTGAAAAGGGGATATGTAATAAAAAAAGGTACACGCATATACCATCCGTGACATCGGCGTCAATGATGTGTGAAAATTACGCATGAAACTATTGTAAACGTTACACCACCACTAACGTTACGTAAAACTCACCTGCAATACCAAAGTCAACAGAACATACAGAACTCACTTGCGACATCATAACTAGCAATACATAAAAATCACATGTGATTAGAAACAGCCATCGTTGGTGAAATATAAAAACTAACGATACATATGTCGATACATTACCATTTATTCCCAAGATATTATAGACGTTATACGAAAACTTGACGGATCAAAGACCTCATGTCCTAATATGATTAGCCCTCGTCTTCTTAAAGAAGGATTTGTCGAACTCTCCATTTCGTTGTCTAATTACTTAATCTTCTCTTGACAACTGTCGTATTTTCCTTCCCTCATGGAAACAGACCCATGTCATTCCTATTATCAAAAAGGCTTACCCCTCTAGCCCCTCTAATTTTCGCCCAATTTCACTTTTAAACTGTATAAGCAAAATTATAGGTAGGTGTGTCTTTAAATATTTATTCAACTTTCTATCTAGAAACAAGCATCTTACTCCTGCCCAGTCAAGTTTTATCCCAGAAGAACCAACTATTAATCTACTTACACTGAATTTTGTAGAGCTCTTGACGATGACAAGGGAATTCCAATAGTATTCTATGACATTTCCAAAACGTTCGATCGTGTCTGGTATAGAAGTTTACTTTTCAAACTAAAACAATTGGTATAACAGGAAAACTTCTTGAATGTTTTCTTTTTCATATTTAACTAGCAGAATACAACGTGTTGTATACAACAATTCTAAGTGTAACTGGTGTGCCGCAAAGTCTTAGGTTCTTTACTCTTTGTGATTTACATTAATGCCATTATTTCTAACATTGAATCCAAAAAACGATTATTTGTGGATGTGGGTGATACTAGTCCATTTCAAATTGTTGATGAACTATCTGTAACAGCGAACATCTTAAACTCCAACCTTACCTAAATGCGTACTTTAATTTTAATCTATCAAAAACAGAAACACATAATGCATCCTACATGACCTATAGATAACGTCAATATTGTTGAAGTCAAACAACATAAACATTTAGGATTAACCGTATCCGACGATGGTAAGTGCGTAATATGGCAAGACCGCATTGCATTTTTACCAACTCTTGCAGGGAAACAAATTGCTATTCTTCGGATCTTAAAATAAATTAGCAAAACATAAGAACTCATATCCTTCACTCATAAACCATTGTTGGAATACGGAGATATTGTATGGTGTAATTGCAACCAGGAACAAAGTAATTCTATTGCAGCTATACAAACCGAAGCAGTGGGTGCTGGAGCAACAAAACTATGGAGTTTAGCTAAATTGTACATGCCGATTTAAAATGGGAAAACACTCACGGACTGACGTAAAAAAAACATAATATTCTATAAAATGAACACCCACTTAGTCCTTAACGTTTTATCTAAGCTCGTCCATCTTCATGTGAATGATCGTTCCACATATAACCTAAGAAACAGACACGACACTGAAAATATCCATGCTATATAGATACTTCTTTTTACAATCTGTTATCCGCGACAGGAATGAATTGCCACAAAATGTCGAAGACTCCTTACAATATTTTAAAAATATGAATATGAGCCAAACCACCACCACGATGTTGTTAATTCGGCAACAAGAAATCTCAAATCGTACACACACATCTCAGACTCGAGTGCAGTTCATTTAATCAACATTTCTTAAAACATATATTATAGGATTGTCGTTTGTGTACCTGCAGAATACCAGAAACAACGTGTCATTTTGTTTTTATTGCCCAAACCCAGCAATGACAAACTTATTTTCCAAATATCCCATGTCCACTAACCCAACAAAACCTCCTTGATGGCTCAGTTTAATCACAACAGGAAAATGAAATTATTTTCAGAAATGTCGAGGAATTCATAGTAACTATTACGATATTTGCATCTTGAGCATATTTTTAATGTGGTAGACTTGCTCTTTGTGTTGCTTGGTCTTGGTTTTTCGAATTAGATGAGCTAATAGTGTTGTATTCTAACTTTCTCACTTATCGGTTTTTACTTACTGTAATCTCCTTCGTGTATATTGTTTATATCTTTTATTCACAAAATACAAAATAAACCAATGCAAGTACAGCTAGTCGTACCATATCTTGACATTTCGATGGTTATTGATTTACATAACCTTAGCAAGTTTGTTTTCAGATCCTTTCTACTTTGTACCTCTTTATTTACATGTGAAATATAACTGAATAAATATTGTCTAAACCAACTCACCTGTATCACCAGCGTCGGCACAGTTGATTGAAGATTTAGCTCTGCACGTGGATGTATCTGTCAATTATAAACAGGCATATTAGCAATTATAAACAGGCATATTATCAAATGACAAATCTTAAAAAAAATATAGGTCACCGTGCTTGTTTTTTTGCTATGATTATTTTTAAACTACATAGTTTTACATTTTTTAAAGAAAAAACAGCAAATGGGTGTAAGTTATAAATCTTGTTTAATTTACTAACAAAGTGATATATTTCAACAAAATATTGTTGTCACTCATGTAACAAAAGATAAAATATCTAAAACAGAAAAAGTCATGATGCTATTTTGAGATTCACATTTCAAAAAGTGATTTTCATAAATTTCTACGATTATAGAATTGGCCGTTAACGATGTATTTTTACACTAATTTAAAAATAAAAAAAAAAGTTCTAACGCGGAGAATTATTTCATTCTTTCTACAAAGAGGCACCATAACAAACTATATCAGAAAATAAAATAAAAAATGTATGTCCCCATGCTTGTTACTAAGTTACAGTGCTAAATGTTACCTCCCTTTTCATAAAATGGCCGTAAACGATGCACTTTGACACTAATTCAATAATAAAAAAAGTTCTAAGGCAGAGAATTGTTTCATTCTTTCTACAAAGAGGCAATATAACAAACTTTATCAGAAAATAAAATAAAAAACATATGTTGCCTTACTTGTTACTAAATTACATTGCTAAATGTTACCTCCCTTTTTCATAAAACGGCCGCAAACGATGCATTTTTACACTAATTCAATAATAAAAAAAAATTGTAACGAGGAGAATTGTTTCATTCTTTCTACAAAGAGGCACTATAACAAATTATATCAGAAAATAAAATAAAAAATGAATGTCCCCATGCTTGTTACTTAGTAACAGAGCTAAATATTACCTCCATTTTCATAAAATGGCCGTAAACGATGCATTTTGACAATAATTCAATAATAAAAAAAGATGTAACGCAGGAGAATTGTTTCATTCTTTCTACAAAGAGGCACTATAACAAACTATAAAATAAAATAAAACATACAGGTCACCATGCTTGTTACAAAGTTACAGTGCTAAATGTTACCTTCCCTCTTCATAAAATTGTCAAAATGGTGAAAATTATCTGTTGTAATTTTTATAAATGAAGTTTCATTGCAGAGGTAACTTTCATATTTGTCAATGATGCACTAAACAGCAATTATAATATTTGTAATTTATAATGTAATTACTGTTACGCTGCTTTTATACATTTCATATATACCGGGTAATTGATGAACATCAATATTTGTAATAGTTTGAAATGTTAGAGGCCTAGTGGTAAAACCATGTACTGTCAATCAAGGTTGGATCACCAGTGACCTGCTACTCAATATACTATCTTCAGAGTTTTATCTACGAGTCCATTCAAGTCATTTTTTTCTAGTATTTATCTTTGCTATAGTAGTCGCAACGTCATCCATATTATTACATTAACTTGAAATTTTTATTCCTGTACTGGGCTACTTCCAACATTAATCTTTGAATTGTCATTCAAGTTTTAGAACACTGGTGAACTGGTAGTGATTGTTCTTAATTTTTCATAAAATGTGCATTTCCTAGTCTTTTGTAAAAACGTTATATGTTTTTCGAATACTTTTTCTAAACATGGTCCCAATATCTGATTTATTGTCACAATCCATACTTCTGGCAACACATAGTAATAAATTTGCCTGGTCCTGGTATACTACTCGACTGACTTCATCACTGAAAATTAAAGGAAACTTATATGAGATAAAGAAATAAATGACAATGTTTGTTTGTATGTAAGCTTAATTTACATCACCACCAGTTTCCCATTTGGGTGATGCACCCAGAAGAGTGAACAGTTTAGTCTTTTTAGGTTTGTGGGGGATAGTGCAGGAAACAAATATCATAGAAACCTAATAATATGTTTCACCTGGTTCTTTTGCTTGGTGTATAGCAAAATAATAATGAAACAGGACAATATATGGGTATAGTTTGACAACTCAAGGGCTATAACTGAGCAGCAATTTCTGTTATGATATCTATGTTCAAAACCATTGAACAAAATCTTATGGTTATAAACTTGCATGTATGTGGACATTTCTTACTGAATGAAACTGTTATGTTATGTAACAAGCAGTCAAGGGGTTACAAGCTCAAATCCCCGCTCAAATCCCCGCTCAAATCCCCGCTTGGCCAGTCTATGTGATGATTTAAATATATGCAAGTTCCAACATTTTATCTCATGTTTATTCATCTTTAATCACTGATTCAAGTGGGAAAGTTGTCAGTTACTTGCACGGATATTGGGTGTGCCAAACAAGTAGTCACAGGTTTGACCCCCCTCAGATCATCTGTTGTGCTCATGATTATTTTGTTGTATTCCATAGTAGAAATAAGCTGAAACGGTTAAACTACATTAAATATTCAACCAATCAATCACTTTTTATAGTTGTTCATCTCTAGAAATCATAAAGTAAGATATCATTTTATTTGATACATCGATATTAATCAGTGAGTTATGATAAAGCATCAACTAACCTTATACTCAATTGCTTTGTGTTGATGTCAAATGATATTGGACTTTTCCTGTTTAATCAATGTGTCTTGTTTGTTTCCACTGTTCTTATACTATCACATATACAGTTTATGTATAACATTGACCCATATAAGTGTCTTCCATAATGTCTTTCAATACCAAACTTTTACATGCATCAGGTCAGCTAAATGTCAAAATTCAAGACTTATTCTTCCTTGTCTCAATCCCGGTATGAATAATATTGTTTCAGGTAAATGCATTATGTATTCAGCGCTTTGGAACAAATTCACAAATGATTCATATCCGAAAATGAGTTATCCGAAATGTTACCACTACGAGTATTGATTATATTTTCGTAGTTGTTTCTTCGTCTTCGTTATGTACAAGCACTTCTGGTGGTTTAGAACGAAAAACAATATACTGTTCTATGCTTTTCGATCGCTTCCTTGACAAAATTTACATCTCTAAATGAAAATACTTCGCTTTGTAAATATCCTAATGCGACTCGACTTTTAATTAACCAAACGGCGAAATTAGACCCCGAAACTGAAAGTAACAGAAAGGAACTATGCGCGTAGCGATGCGCAGTAACAACCCGCAGAAACATCTTTAATACACATGTTCGCTTGCGCCACTGAAAGGGAGAAGCCTTATTACGTTTTCACTCACCGGGACTGTTATCACTACAAGGCATTTTCAATGCTCATGATGTCCACTAATCAACTTCTTTATAAGACGTGCTTCTAAATTATATATACACATACTTTCTTTATATTTCATCCGAGTATAAAATGAAAGAAAAATAATAGTAAAAACAATTTTAATTTAAAAAAAAAAGAAACCGTCATTGACGCGTCTTGAACACACGTCGTTCAGATTGATAAAATGTAATATGACATGCACATTAACCAACCGAACAATTGCGCCATTTTGACGTTGACGTTGCATTTTAAGATATTTTATTGCTTTTCAGTTTCAAATGTAGGTCTCTATGCAGTTGCTTCCCTTAATTTGTTTATACTAATAACAGAATGGAAATAATGTACAAAAACACTTAATATCATATCAGCGATTTTCTTTCAAGAAAAACACTTATTTTTTATCCGTGAAAGAATATACTGACATGAAAACATACTGACAATGATGACGTTTTACGTGACCATTGGTTTCACGCGCACGCGTACACCAGGCCGATTATGATGGCAATAACCGGCTTAAAACATGCTCTTTGTTGTTATTATATATAGTTACATGTGTATTAATATATGTTCCTATGTGTAAAGATTGATTTGATACGTGCACATGAGTAAAATCGAATTCAACATTGCAAGGTGGTCCTTTATTTAAACTTTTACCATTAAGTTCTAGTTTTCAAATAAATTGACCAATAGTTACGGCTTGATCTGGTTTTACATCTTTTGTAACTTGTATCATGGACACACGAAATACGAGTGAATATCTCTCGACAATGGGAAAGTTCTTACAAAAAAGAATGGCGCAATGAATTAAATTTTCTCAGTTCGTGCTCAGTTCGTGCTCAGTTCGTGAGTTACGAAATGAAGGTGTTCACAGGAGCTTGGGGAGTGGATAACAACGTTATATTGGTGTGGGCAGGTCCCCTAGCGTATATATAGAGACAAGGAAAGAAACAAACGTCAACCCCTTCCCCGATAAAACTTAGAGTTTCTAAGTCAATAGGCCATTACTTTTAACAAACCCGGACTCGTTCTATCACCGAATGATGACTTACTCTGATGTAATGAAGTCATCTCAACTAACATACATTCGAGGGTGTCAATGAAAACGTTTGACGCCTTTTGACAAAATACAAACCGGACCAGAACAAGCCAGAATCTGAAACACTGATCAATAAAACAAAAGTACGTAAAATGAGCCCAACGTAAAACTTCCCCTCACAGAAAACTCACCTACGGAATTCCCATCACAGTTAAATATCAATACATTAGGAAAAAGTGATACAGATGTTAATTACGACTATGTAATCTCTGGCGTCATGCTGGTCAAGGAAGTAAATGTCGACATGCTCATTGAAAGGGTTGAACTGCTCAATAATTGGATAGCAACTTTTCAAACTGATCTGAACACTCACATTTCTGCAACTTCAAATCAGTTTGAACTCATCCAAGATGAGCCCCAAGTAATGCGAATGTCAATTCAGCACATGATCAGATAAAATGCATTGAAAATACAACGTTGGAAATAAAAACAAAAGTGCAAAACAATAATGAAACACTTCTTCAGGCGATAAGGATACAATTAAACTGCTTCATGAAATGAAACAAAAATAAAATAAAAATAAAAACATCCTCAAGAGACACTCTATACAAAAGTGTAAATGATTGCAGAAACGTTAAATCCGTCATTATGTATATAACTAATGTCGTCGAAATAATAAAACGCCGACATGAATGCATATAAACTTCCGTCAGCGAAATGTACAGCGAACCGACAGCGGGCGCCACATAGATATGTCTATGCAAAGCTGTCGCTACAATTTCATAAGGACTGACGGAAGACAAATTGGAAGTGATCTGCACATAACACTCTATGAGACGATACCACGTCGGCTGGAACAATGAAGCTGGATTTGGAAGACAGACGTATTGTGTGAACTGTGGTCACTATAACCATACGATTGCAGATTTGCAGACTACCAAGACGCTGGTAACCCTGCTGACAAACACTCACCTTCACAGAAATGTAGTAACAGATATGTCATTCTAAACTAGATCTGTATCTGCTTTCATTGTAATAGTGTAGAGTGTACGTGAATGTATACCAAATTACAAATCAAAGTGAATATGTAAATACTTATTCATATGAAAAATATTGCTAATTAACAAAAACATATCACAAATAATACCGTATTTTAAAACCTATGCGAAGTTAATATTGCGGATGTAGGGATTCATTATCTTGTCCATTATTTTGTTCATCATAATGCAAAACAACGCTTTTAATACTTTTATAAGATGCGTTCGTACAAGTGGAGGTATCTGTATCGTCAAATACGATTACACGGAATAAGCTGATACAGAATGATGAAAAATGAAACCATCAACCCCAATACTAATGCTGATGATTATATTGATTTAATAACCAGACATGACAAAAGCGAACTTTCAAATGCGCATGTACATACATCAAACGCGTTTAAGTATATTACTCAGGGATTACATATTGCTCATATAAACATACAACATCTATACCTAAAAAAATAGATGAGATTATATACATCTAAGTTAATGAAATTTAAACTGATATTTTGGGAATTACTGAAATATTTTTACCACTAAGTATTGAAGACAGTTACGTACGGATAACTAATTTTAAATGAGAACGCAAGGATAGGGTTAATAAACGCGGTGGAGGTCTATGTGCTTGAGGATTTCAATATCAACTGTTTATCAGATGATAATGTTGAAAACTATAGTATAAAAACGTTTTACACCAATGGTTAAAACTCCAACTAGAATGTGTAAATCAAGTTTTACTATAATTATAGATTACACATATACAAACTTGCTTGATTTAATATCAGAAGTGCCCGTAAACTGCATAAGCGGTCTTTATCTTGTTTGTTTTACAATAAAAGTATAGCGTTTTATTTTTTAATATTTTGATATAATGTATGGATAAATTTTGCTTTCTCTGATACATATTCTAAGGACAATCAAAATAAAATATATTTTACCGCGTAATTGCTCTTAAAGTATGCCATCGTTAAATAAAATGCAATTGCAAATTAACGTTTTTATATTAAATGAACATATTTGTATCAATTAACTAATTAATGCCTACTCAAGGAGTATCCGTAAATTAGGGTGCGATCCGAAATAGGATCAGTTGTAGTAAAATAGTGCGTAGTGGCACGAGTTGGTCTGACACGAGCTGGTGAAAGTGAACTCATTCATCGATTGTTACCGATCACAAGTTTACCTGTTTTAATTTGAATACCTGTCTTTGTTGTCAACCACCATTTTGCGTCTTTCACTGTCATTTCTTTATCTAGACCGAGCTGTCAAAACATTGGGATAACTTAACAAAGTTGCTTCCCTTTGTGTACGGACTTAGTGCGCATGAAAAACAGTAGAAATTGTCTTTAAGGGCATGTGCTCTAAACTTAGAGGTATATTTCTAGGGTTGCTTAATTCTGGTATTCGTGAAGATATTCTCCATTCTATAACTTCAAAGAAAATTTATAATTCTGTTGTTCGGCCTATGGCTTTATATGGATGTGAATTGTTCAACCAAATATCAAAACTTAATATGTTAGTACTAGAAAAATCCCATAGCTTTTGTGTTAAAAAAATAATAACAATAATCGTCCTGTGCCATTCAACGCATTTGTAGTTCTAAATCTTAAAATGCAAATAATTGTACTCAGTCTGATTAATGGCTTAAGACGGCTTGCCATAAATTACGCAATTAAATTACGCTTCTCAAATTACGCAAAACCTTCGACCTGATTGATCAAACTAATTCACAAATTGAAATTAGCTGTTTAACTGTTGGAATCATATCTCTCTAACAGAAAACAATTAATTAGATTGAAAAATCAAAAATCAGAAATGCTTTTAATAAAACAGGGAGTACCACAAGGGTCTATGTTAGGACCACTACTTTAACTTAAAATATATAAATGACATAGCTTTCATTTCTGAAACTGAAAGTACTGATCTCTATGCTGATGATACAACAATATGTGAAACATCAAGTGATTATATGCGAAGTACAATTTCAACTCCATGACAGATTAAATTCAATAAGTAGATGGTGTAAAAATAATGTCATTACAACCTGAAAGACCCTAAATGTATGGTAATTGCTATGAAATATAAATTAAGAAGTGTTTATATAGAAAATACCTTATCATGGAAAACTCTGCTTATAAAAATATGTTCAAACTTTAACACAAAATAGCTCTTCTTTCAAGAATATCATATCATTCCACACGTGAAATGAAAGTATTGTTTCACAATACCTACATAATGTATACATTTGAATATTGCTGTATTGTTTGGGGGAAAAGCAAACATATACAAAATACAATATGTTAAACTGAGAAACGAGTAGCGTGAATAATATGCTATACCAGTATCTATAAGACACCTTTCAAGTATTTTCTCATTTAAATGTCAATGTAAACATTACCATCACCTAATAGATGATTTTATTTAAAAAATATTTCAAATTTACAATATTATAGATTAAATGTTTATATCGGTTGATACACTTAATTGATAGAAAATGAAAGAAATATAACAGTATATGCAATAATTACAAACTATGGTCAAGTGTTATTTGTATTGGCTCGTCGAAGGCTCCCTTGCACATTTCAATTTATAAAGAGATACACAATTAAATAAGTTTGAAAACACTTAATCAATGGTATTTTTTGTTGTTGGTAGAACTATATAGATTATGTAATTTGAAACAACGAGAGTTTTTTGATCTGCGTGTGTAATAATCGTAAGACTTCGAACGACCAGCAAGTAGCATATATATTATGCCGTAAAATATGATAAAATTGCATAAAAAATTTTTGTAAGATTTATTTTTATTGTTGATTTAAAATAAAATGACATTATGATTTTTCAAACAAAACAAACTCTGTATTTTGACATGTGTCTCTAACTTTATAATCCAGTTGATTATAATAATGTTAACATTTTTGTCATTTAGCGCAATTTCTTTGTTATTAAGAAAGCTACATTTATTTTCATTTAAAACTATTTAAACCCTAATTTATCTGGCATATTTCTCATGTCTCAACTTCCTTTTATCCATAAATAGGTGTAAAGCCATGTTTGCATAATTGTGATTAGGTGTGAACCATTTTAATTAATACTTTGATATGTTTTAAACTAAGCCATTGTTATGGTAATCACTTGTCTCAATAAGTTATTGTGTTATTTCCTGTGAAATCCATTACTTAAAATATGTGCTCCATATGTCAGGTCTTGGACACAGGTATATAAAGACATGCATCCTTAACATAAGAAGGAAAATAAATATAGAAACATGATATAGAAAAATAGAGTTTTAAATTACTGTGTGAAATTTACTGCGTGAAATATTTGCTTTAAATTATAAGACACTATTGGAAACGTTGTGCATAAAATATATGTGCATTGTAATTGTTATTGAACTAATTGTTATAATTTTGAACCTGTGTGAATAAAAATGAAGAAAACAACATCCGCCTTGCGTGCTGTTTGCCGTGATACTAGATTTGTGTCACCCGCTATCGACCAAGAAACCCGACCCTCCGGACGCTTCGTAAAATATAACCTGTCCTTCATATAGCACGTGAGTAGTCGTGAATCCTTCACTGGATCCTACTCATGTGAAGCTATCAGTTCATGTATGTAAATTGTCCGTCCAGTTCAGATGTGTTGCATGTAAAATCATAGTATATAAATCATGGTTGACACCAAATTTATTGGTTTAGCAGATGTCTTGATATTGTGTCTATGGTTTGCATTGTAGCTAGGCCCGACCGCCGTAGTCTGGTCTGTATATTTATGTCTGGTTAGTCACAAATAATTATCTCCATATATCCTATTAGAGTTTTTACATTTTACTCTCAATTACAGCATAGAATGTTCTAAAGCCTAATTTTAGATATTTTTAAGTTATATTGTATTTTGATATAAAAGAATATGAAGTTTCTCATTTCAAATGTTTATACATAATACTATTTATTAAAAATGAACAGGTTTTAGTCTTTATTACGAGTGTGCATTACACACTGGATCAATGGCACTAGTGGTGATGGAGTTTACTTGTGTTTACATATAAACATGTACATACATATAAATCAAATACGCTGTTTTGAAACTACGTCGTTCTATTTTGTAATTGGAACCTACCGAATTTGGGATGACAGCAAGTTATCTGTTACATTAATTATACAATACAGTAGATTCAATATTAATGTGTTACCTGTATTGGACGAGTCTAACTATAAATAGAACGACATAAATTCATGAAAGTGTATTAGGTTTATACACACATATAACTATATGAATACACATGTAAACACACATACATCTTACAGACACATAAGTAACCATTATAAATAATTATCATTTCGGACATTAACAATAAAATGAAGACACAATAAATGCATGTAGTTTAATTAATCAAATATGAGGAATAAATACTTTGTATAATTTCTCCTGATTCTCAAATTCTTCAGATTTGAAATTAATTTTGGCAATATGATATTCTGTATTGTATAATTCTGTTATATAGTGTTTAAACTTTATTATACAATGAGTTCTTTTTGTATTCTTTGATTAAAGAATGTGTACAGTATTTTGTTTAGAACGGGGTCAAATTTATTTTTTCCAAAAATAATATCAATGTATTTCAAACTTGTTATAACATCTTGAGACTTGATATTTATAAATTATCTTAAAGCGGTTCAGTTTGCTTTGTTATCAAACAGTTTATCTAATATTCATTTTGAACGGAAAACTGAATTCCTAGAATTGTATGGTTAATTATACTTGGAACCATTATAACAAGAGCTGCTCTAAAACAACAGCGTTTTGGGGAAGCAAATACCAAATGGAGGACAATTAATATAAAATCTTAGGGGAAGTGAAAACAGCTATTAGTATTGCTTATCTTTTAAAAATAAATTAGCACAATAATTCAACAACAATATTTATTTTCGTTATCAACAGTTAATATATTTTTAAAACAACAAAGTGAATGGATGGCCCATCGCTTGAAATTGTATATATAGTTGAAAAAAGTCTTGTACCATCATGCACAGTTGGATAACATTTCACAACCTAAGTTGTTTCAATGCTTTACATATGCAACAGATGCACAAACTATGGGGCAAATGTAGCATTCAACACTCACATGTAAGTTTGTTTCTGGTAATACTCACATGTAAGTTTGTTTCTGGTAATACTCACATGTAAGATTGTTACTGCTAATACTCACATGTAAGATTGTTACTGCTAATACTCACACGTAAGATTGTTACTGCTAATACTCACACGTAAGATTTTTTTCTGGTAATGCTCACAGGTACGATTGTTTGGTAATACTCTCAGGTAGGATTGTTTATGGTAATACTCTCAGGTAAAATTGTTTATGGCAATACTCTCAGATAAGATTGTTTCCAGTAATACTCTCAGGTAAGGATTGTTTATGGTAATACTCTCAGGTAAAATTGTTTATGGTAATATTCTCAGGTAAGATTGTTTCTGGTAATACTCTCAGGTAAGATTGTTTATGGTAATACTCTCAGGTAAGATTGATTCTGGTAATACTCACATGTAAGATTGTTTCCGGTAATACTCACATTTAAGATTGTTTCCGGTAATACTCACATGCAAGATTGATCTGGTAATACTCACATGTAAGATTGTTTCCGGTAATACTCACATGTAAGATTGTTTCCGGTTAATACTCACATGTAAGATTGTTCTGGTAATACTCACATGTAAGATTGTTTCTGGTAAAACTCAGATGTAAGATTGTTTCTGGTAATACTCACATGTAAGATTTTTCACATGAAAGATAGTCTCTAGTAATACTGACATGTAAAATAGTCTCTAGTAATACTTACATGTAAAATAGTCTCTAGTAATACTTACATGTAAAATAGTCTCTAGTAATACTGACATGTAAGATTGTTTCTGGTAATGCACACATGTAAGATAGTCTCTAGTAATACTCACATATAAGATTGTTTCTGGTAATACTCACATGTAAGATAGTCTCTGGTAATACTTACATGTAAGATAGTCTCTAGCAATACTCACACGTAAGAATGTTTCTGGTAATATTTACATGTAAGATAGTCTCTAGTAATACTTACATGTAAGATTGTTTCTGGTAATACTTACATGTAAGATAGTCTCTAGTAATACTTACATGTAAGATAGTCTCTGGTAATACTTACATATAAGATAGTCTCTAGTAATACTTACATGTAAGATTGTTTCTGGTAATACTTACATGTAAGATAGTCTCTAGTAATACTCACATGTTAAATAGTCTCTAGTAATACTCACATGTAAGACAGTCTCTTGTAATACTCACATGTAAGATTGTTTCTGGTAATACTCACATGTAAGATAGTTTCTGTTTATACTTACATGTAAGATAGTCTCTGGTAATACTTACATGTAATATTGTTTCTGGTAATACTCACATGTAAGATTGTTTCTAGTAATACTCACATGTAAGATAGTCTCTAGCAATACTCACATGTAAGATAGTCTCTAGTAATACTCACATGTGAGATTGTATTTGGTAATACTCACATGTAAGATAGTCTCTGGTAATACTAACATGTAAGATAGTCTCTAGTAATACTTACATGTAAGATTGTTTCTGGTAATATTTACATGTTAGATAGTCTTTAGTAATACTTACATGTAAGATTGTTTCTGGTTATACTTACATGTGAGAAGTCTCTAGTTATACTTACATGTAAGATTGTTTCTGGTAATACTTACATGTAAGATAGTCTCTAGTAATATTTACATGTAAGATTGTTTCTGGTAATACTTACATGTAAGATAGTCTCTAGTAATACTCACATATTAGATAGTCTCTAGTAATACTCACATATAAGATTGTTTCTGGTAATACTCACATGTAAGATAGTCTCTGGTAATACTTACATGTAAGATAGTCTCTAGTAATACTCACACGTAATAATGTTTCTGGTAATATTTACATGTAAGATAGTCTCTAGTAATACTTACATGTAAGATTGTTTCTGGTAATACTTACATGTAAGATAGTCTCTAGTAATACTCACATGTAAAATAGTCTCTAGTAATACTCACGTGTAAGACAGTCTCTGGTAATACTCACATGTAAGATTGTTTCTGGTAATACTCACATGTAATATAGTTTCTGTTTATACTTACATGTAAGATAGTCTCTCGTAATTCTTACATGTAAGATTGTTTCTCGTAATACTTACATGTAAGATAGTCTCTAGTAATACTCACATGTTAGATAGTCTCTAGTAATACTCACATGTAAGATAGTCTCTGGTAATACTCACATGTTAGATAGTCTCTAGTAATACTTACATTTAAGATTGTTTCTGGTAATACTTACATGTAAGATTGTTTCTGGTAATACTCTCATGTAAGATAGTCTCTGGTAATACTTACATGTAAGATTGTTTCTGGTAATACTCACATGTAAGATTGTTTCTAGTAATACTCACATGTAAGATAGTCTCTAGTAATACTCACATGTAAGATAGTCTCTGGTAATACTCACATGTTAGATAGTCTCTAGTAATACTCACATGTAAGATAGTCTCTGGTAATACTCACATGTTAGATAGTCTCTAGTAATACTTACATGTAAGATTGTTTCTGGTAATACTTACATGTAAGATTGTTTCTGGTAATACTCTCATGTAAGATAGTCTCTGGTAATACTTACATGTAAGATTGTTTCTGGTAATACTCACATGTAAGATTGTTTCTAGTAATACTTACATGTAAGATAGTCTCTAGTAATACTTACATGTAAGATTGTCTCTAGTAATACTCACATGTAAGATAGTCTCTAGTAATACTCACATGTAAGATTGTTTCTGGTTATACTCACATGTAAGATAGTCTCTAGTAAGATAGTCTCTAGTAATACTTACATGTAAGATTGTCTCTAGTAATACTTACATGTAAGATAGTCTCTAGTAATACTCACATGTAGGATAGTCTTTAATAATACTCACATGTAAGATAGTCTCTAGTAATACTTACATGTAAGATTGTTTCTGGTTATACTCACATGTAAGATAGTCTCTAGTAATACTCACATGTAAGATAGTCTCTAGTAATACTTACATGTAAGATAGTCTCTAGTAATACTTACATGTTAGATTGTTTCTGTAATAGGTAATACTTACATGTAAGATTGTTGATGGTAATACTTACATGTAAGATTGTTGATGGTTATACTTACATGTAAGATTGTTTCTGGTAATACTCACATGTAAGATAGTCTCTAGTAATACTCACATGTAATATTGTTGATGGTAATACTTACATGTAAGAATGTTTCTGGTAATACTCACATGTAAGATAGTTTCTGTTTATACTTACATGTAAGATTGTTACCAGAAACATTCTTACATGTAAGATTGTTGATGGTTATACTCACATGTAAGATAGTCTCTAGTAATACTCACATGTAATATTGTTTCTGGTAACAATTTAATAGTTATACTCACAATTGTATACAGAGTCACAGTTGTAGCGGCTGCCCATTGTACATAACGTCCAGTTCGGTGACAAGGTCAGCTCCGATGTTGGTGTACAAGCGTCTAGGTAGTCACGAAAGGCTTGTTCTGCCTTCTCTCTGACTAATTCCCCAAAATAGCCTGCCTCTCTATAATACAATATATGCATATATGAACATATAATTATCCATATACATATTACATTGATATGAACAAACAAAAAACTAGCACGAAGTTAAACATTACGGCGTGATCAATTGATGGTGAACAGCCTTAAATACCGTGTCTGTCAAACGGTATAATAAAAAAAAATAATAATTTACGCTTAATTGTCATGAAAACTTTCTACTCGTTAATTCGTTTAGCTTGATAAATTCGGCTTGATAATTAGCCCTTGCAGCTATCATCAGTTTAAAAATGTTACCAAGGAGCGTTGCTCGCATTAGAAAGACCCTCCAAAATATTATTCGCCGCGGCACCGAATGTGCTTGTGTTACTCGAATGCCTTGTGTATGGGGGGAATGGAAAGGACCGATAAGTTGAATAGATGTGATTTTTGTCCTTGTTTAAATGTTTGGATGACATAATAATAACCTTGAATTACATGTGATTTTTGTGAACAATTAATGTATCGATACTTTCTTAAAATGTTTATTAACGAAAAGGCAAATGTGGTGGGTGTACTGGTGTTAATAATGTTTGAATAAACTAATCGCAACAATTATGTATTGCCCTTTGCATATTTATTAAGAAAATATATGAAAAATACATTAATTTAGAGCATGATTTCTGTAAATTGTAAAAACTTGTTTCACAATCTATGTAAAAAAAATAGTTTAAAGAAAATTAAAAAAAAAGACACTTTTATGTCGATCTGGATGGTTTGTTTTCTTTACTTATTCCGGCTGAGATTGTTAGGCAAAATAAAGTATATCATAAAACTATAAACCATGGTTTTAACAATTGTTATAAAGATTATAAAATGTTGAGCCTAAAACAATGGAAATAAAACTAAAACAATGAGATATAATTTTTTATTTCGCTTGAAAGGACATATATTTTGTTTAAATAACAGCGATTTTGACAGTGTGGTGTATTTCTGCACGTTGTAACAATTAGACAACATTTCTCTCACCTCGAATACTGTCATTTTTTCATCTGTTTTAAGATGTTGTATATCTATTTTAGTACAAAAAAATAATTCTAATACAAAAATGTAACTGTTGTATATATATTATATGGGGAATATTATTATTCTGTATCCGTTGTATCTGATTACCTCTACCTGTAATTACATTTTATTAAACTGTCAGATATATAAGATTCGTAAAGGTATACCTTCTATGTATACACAGCATAGTAGCAGCTCACAGCGTTATGTTTTCTATACCTATAAATTTGGTATTATATATATATAAGGAAGTTCGCGGGATTTCGCTAAAACTAAATATGACGGATACATCAATAAAAAAACTACATCATGAAAAACTAAAATTATATAGCTCTTAAAAAGTTAACTTTCAAATATTGATAACATACATGAAAAACAAAAAACTGGCCGTCATCCGGAGCACGTTGCCGCATATTGCGACGTTACACGACGTCAAACAACGTTAGACGTTATCAAAGTTAAGAGAATGACGAATCTTCTCTATGTAATCCTCACGTGTTGCAACACGTTTACAGTGCCTGTAACTCTATTTTATTTGTTATCCAATCCTGCTACAACTTTCTGTGCGCATATCTGAAGTTCATTTGATGATTCAAAATGTTGCCCACGCAACATGTTCTTCACCTCATGAAAAACAGTAAAATCGGGGTGCGTTTTACAAAAAACTTACGATAAAAATCGCCCTAAGTCAATTTGACAATTACATCTTGTTTGTTTAATTTTTTGAACGACATCTAAAATAATTATATTTCCAGAAGAAATATTATTTTCTACATGGTTTCAGTAATTTTGGATCAATTTTGATGAAACGCACCCCTGGACTGTAAGGCAACATTGTATGTATAAGTATTTATTTACCCTCGCGCTTTGAACCAGTCATTTTAGCGAGCAATGGCAACATTTCTGTACCACGGCTCTTTTTAACTCCTGCTTTCCTAAATGGGGGTGTTCTCAGCGTTTTCCAAAATTTATTTTTGTTTCTGGGTCAAAGTCAGTGGATATACCAATATAGCGATTTATGTTTTCGACCGAGACGGTACTTGAAAACCTGAGAGCGAGTACCTTCTCGGTCGAAAACATAAATCACAATATTGGTGTATCCACTGTGAAAGTGGTGGAGCCAGGTTTCATCAGTTGTGATTATTTTGTCTAGGAAATCATTCCTCTCCGTATCATAACACCGTAGGAACGTGATAAAGCATTCAACTCGGCATTGCTTTTCTTCTTCTTTAAGCAAGCAAAGGACCCAACGTGCGCTGACTTTCGACATTCCAAGGGCGGTTGTTAATTTTTGACGCATTACGCGATATGTCAAGTATTTCAGCAATGTCTCTTAATGTCATTCGCCTGTTTCACTCCATCATGTTACGTGCCATTATTATGATAGTCGACCGGCTTTTTAGTCATCATCAATAGATCTTCTTCGTTTAAAAACGGTCATACCACTTATAAACAAATGTCTAGCTACATTTTGGGGGGGGGGGGCATAGACATGAACAAGTAGATCCACCCCGTCCAACGTATACGTTACATAAACGGCAACTTCGGTGATAATACACACTGTAAATCGGTACTTCCTGTTATTTTTGTGCACGCGGTTAGGCAGTGAGGTGGAAAAACCCTTTTATTTTCGTATTATTACTTCGTTTTTAAATCAAAGATATAGCCGATACGAGCGGCATTATATTTAAGTTTCAAGCGAGCATGTGCTTTTGAATGGGAACACTGATGACCGTTTCCTCAAATATTCGAGAAAAGTGACGGAATTAACCACTTTCAGTTTTGTATATCAATACACCAAGTTTTATCGTTAAAAGAATACAAGTTGAGGTTATAAGCCTGCTAAACGCCAACATTGCTTAGTACGTAGTATAAGGTGCCTATATATTGTACGCTACATAAGTTGAGGCATTGTGTCATTCAGCGGTATACTAATTACATGAAATACTACTTTTATCAACGCAGAATGATTTTGTGCATGGTGAATTTGGCAAACTATCTCTTATTTGTCAACGATATACAGATATTATTAAATAGTGGTTAAAAATACAGAATGCAAACGATTAAAAATACATTAGAATGGTTTATAATATGTTTTCAACTGATTTAGAAGTATATCCAAATGAGACAACTTGGGTTTCTTTATTGAAAAACCTTTTATCAAATTTAGGCTTTAATGATGTATGGCTACATCAAGGTACCGGATCACCGGAAATACTTATTTTAACAGTAAAACAACCTATTGGTGATCAATTTATTCAAAACTGGCATAGTCGTTTAACTGAGTCAACACGTACAGTCTTTTTACAATAGTATTATTAATTTTAGATTTCATCCTTATCTATTAAATATTTTGCTAAGGTACGACTCTCGTCGCATCGATTAGAAGTAGAGGCAGGCCGTTGGATACGGCCAATTAGAACACTGTTTGACGAACGAAAGTGCAGACTATGTATTAAATAAGAGGATTAATAAATAAAAGAATGAATATCATTTTATTATTGAATATGTGCTATATTTCGATCTGAGAAAAGTTTATATAAATAAATCTTATTGGGAAAGACCAAACATGCCCAAGTTTATCAATTTGTTAAATTCAGAAAACAACAGTACAATAAAAAATAAACTTAGTACATACATACTAAAAGCTTTTCAAATAAGACACATAACCATATATGTATGATTCACATGTATTTTCAATTACAATATTTATGGTAGGTAAGATCATGTTGCATTATAATTACTTTCTAACATGACTTTTGAATATTATCACTGTTATTCATACCACCTTCTCCACTTTCACCCTTGCTTAAATTTAAATTTATTCGATTTATACCATGAAAATAACATTGTAACAGTTTATTATCATTAATAAACCACAGTCTGTCATATATGTGTGCATACATCATATACCGGACGGGCCTGCGTGCCTATTGGATATTGGAAATAAAAACTACCATATCATATAATGTCGGTTTCGACGCGACATTTAACGTTAACACAGAGTGATCTACACTAGCAAGAGTGCTTGTTTAATACAACATGGTTTTTGTATTCATTGTGATCACATATTCTTAGATATAGGAGCTTTTCAATTATGGGGGTAGGGAGTGCAACCTGAGGTGAGAGTGTATGAGGATGTATGAGAAAGTATAAAATGGCCAACCTTACCTGAACATTAAACGGGTCACTTTATTATTCACCTGTGGTACAGAGTACTGTACCGAAAACAAGCGCAAGGTAAGACATATCGACGGTTTTGTATCGGAGAAAGTATATAGAACATGTAAGCACACTCCAGAATGAAAGATAGTAAATTAAGAGAAACAGACTAATACGGGAATGTACAGAATAAAAAGCTTTAGAATGAAGAACGAAAGTTTTAGCAGACAAATCTGAAAGCAGAAGGGAGTACTAATAGTGTTGAAAAACAGTTATCAAATATGATATCCATATTAAATATGGACTCAAACCGGTTTATTCAAACACAAGAACAGAAAGTTATATTATTAGACATAATAAAGATAGAAAAAATGACAATAAAAAGGCGCTCAATCCTCCACGTCTGGTGATTGTAGCAATTGTAAGACAACCACATCCCACTGGATAGGTTGACCTCAAATCATTGACGATTTCAAAATTAGGCTATTCACAGTACTAGCAAACCGCCGGAAACGTATGGATACAACATACACATTTCGAGGTATTTTATATTTACTAGCAAAAACTTTAAGTCGGTTACAACGATTTGCATAACATAAAACATATATCAAACGTATGAATTAATTCTAGTACCGGTCAACTAAAATGACGCCCCTTTCAAGATCTAACAGCTTTAAAACGTGTTAACTCTAACACTATTATTAGGCTCCAAAGTAGTCTTACGTTGTACGCCTTTGACTGTCACTCAGAATGTCGTATGTTCAAACCGCAGCCAGTGTTAAAAAAATACAAAATAATAAAACATTTATTTTATTATTTTATTTATCTTTTTTTATTGAAACTGTTACCGGTGTTCAACCGACACACTTAAAAATTTAAAGAAACGACAAAATCACAACATCTCTCGCAATCATGTAATGTATAAGTATACATGTGTTTGTATGAAAAGCGATATTATTATGCTGAGGTATCGGACATGTTGAAGTAGTTATTCTATTGTATTGTCCTGTTTAATTTTACAGGAGGCACAATCACAACTTTGCCTGGGGTGTCCGGGGGCATGCTGCCACGAAAAGATATTTAGCTCTTGGTATGCATTTCCTGCATTTTTCTGATATTTCAGACATTTTAAGCCGTTCAAATCTATAACACAAACTACATTTTATACAAATGCCTATTTTTACACTATTACCTTGAATTGAATTGGTTGCTTTTTAGATCCGACATAACAGTGCATATCAATTCTAAGTAATAAACTGTAAGACAAGTATTTGCTAGGTATTATGATACATTCATGCTGCATAATTATATTATATGTGAAGGATATGTCATATTTTTGCAAGAGTAATTCATATTTTGGGAAAAAAAAACTATTATTTTTACAAAAACACAAATAAACATGTGAAACTCCACAAATTCTACAGGAGACAAGTGCCTCCGTCTGCCTCGATGTGGCTGATATATAATTATAATATTCGACTCTTAACAGCTAAACGCTAGATGATAAGAATAATGTTTTGTTTGAATATTAAGAGTCAGTTTATGTTATCGAGGTAATAGGGGAATAGTACAATGTAAAAATTGTACATGTATTACATGAAGAACAGGTAATGGTCTACGGGTCTGAAACAGCTGCGATATGTCATACAAATAGTGAGATGGACGATAATGTTCTCAAACGGAAAACATACTTAGTTTATTTGTGAAAGGTAAACAATACAATTTAAAAATAACCCTGAAAAAGATGGATAGTAGTATTATTTCGTGTTATTAGAATACAGCTAAATGACACAATACACCGACTTATGTAGTGTACAATATTCGAGGCACCTACTTATGCTACGTACTAAGCAAATTTTGGCGTTTAGCAGTCTGATAACATCAGCTTGTAATTTTACTGATATAATTTGGTATATTGATACATAAAACAAATGTAAAACACATAAAGTAGTCCTATAAATGCTTCCGAAGTAATATATTGAGCTGTTTTCAATCTGGAAATGGTTCAATCCGTCACTTTTCTCGAATGTTTGAGGAAACGGTCATGTTCCTATTCGTCAAAATGGGTTGTGATTTGGTATCACCCGTGCATTTAATGCCCTGTGCGCGTTTGTTTTTATATTTCTTAAATTAAATATGCTGTTTCACTAAAATGTTGCATCTTTACATCAATAAACAAGCCTATGTCATACAAACTCAAACTTACACATTCATTCACTCTAATTGCCACCTCTTTTATAACCATTGGATGCTTTTTAAAAGCAGCCAACTTGTTTTCAAACCCGCAACAATTTTTTTGTCTGCTACAATGTTTCTACTAAAGGTAATCACTATCGAAAACTTCCGGAAATTACCGAGCGATAGTCGCCGAGAGTTTCGTAAATGTGGCAGTCTCCGGTATTTTTTGCTTTGCTTTATTGTTTTTACTTCATAAAATTCGTCCGCACTATTTGAAATAAAACAGCAGGGCAGGGACAATGTAGAATAAAACTTTGAATAAGGAGATATATAAAGATTTACATTACGGCAAATTCATATGAAAAGATGGTAAATACATTTTAGTCTAAATTGTTTAATTCCAGCGCGAAGGTATGCATATTGCATATTTGATTTCTGTTGAAATGGTAACGCAAGTGTTATCAGCGAGAGAAAAGTGTAAATATATAACAAAAATTGATAAATATTAATTATTAAAGAAAAAGAATATATGAAAAACAAAACAAATGGTAGAAAACGGCTCGAGTGTTGTTTTATTTTTTTATCTTCTATAAGTCCTTGGTGACTTTGTTATTATTTTCATAGTTATGGGTTTTCATAATATTTGAATTAATTGATTAAAAATCATGGTTATTTTAAAAAGATATATATTTATTCAGCCGGAATTTGTCAAAAACGGCAACAATCGTCAAAAAAGAAATAAACACTATCACTATTGCACACACCGCATTGAAATGCCATTAACACTCACTATCGCACATACCGCATTGAAATGCCATAAACACTATCACTATCGCACATACCGCTTTGAAATGCCATAAACACTATCACTATCGCACACACCGCATTGAAAACACTATCACTATCGCACATACGGCATTAAAATGTCATAAACACTATCACTATCGCACACAGCGCATTGAAATGCCATAAACACTATCACTATCGCATACACCGCATTGAAATGCCATAAACACTCACTATCGCAAACACCGCATTGAAATGCCATAAACATTATCACTATCGCACATACCGCATTGCAATGCCATAAACACCATCACTATCGCACACACCGCATTGAAATGCCATAAACACTATCACTATCGCACATACCGCATTGAAATGCCATAAACACTCACTATCGCATACACCGCATTGAAATGCCATAAACACTATCACTATCGCACATACCGCATTGAAATGCCATAAACACTATCACTATCGCACATACCGCATTGAAATGCCATAAACACTATCACTATGCACATACCGCATTAAAATGCCATAAACACTATCACTATCGCACACACCGCATTGAAATGCCATAAACACTATCACTGTTGCACATACCATATTGAAATGCCATAAACACTATCATCATCGCACACATCGCATTGAAATGCCACAAACACTATCACTATCGCACATACCGCATTGAAATGTAATAAACACTATCACTATTGCACATACCGCATTGGAATGCCATAAACACTATAACTATCGCACACACCGCATTGAAATGCCACAAACACTATCACTATCGCACATACCGCATTGAAATGCCACAAACACTATCACTATCGCACACACTGCATTGAAATGCCATAAACACTCACTATCGCACATACCGCTTTGAAATGCCATAATCACTATCACTATTGCACATACTGCATTGAAATACCACAAACACTATCACTATCGCATACACCGCATTGAAATGCCATAAACACTATCACTGTCGCACATACCATATTGAAATGCCATAAACACTATCATCATCGCACACACCGCATTGAAATGCCATAAACACTATCGCACATACCGCATTGAAATGCCATAAACACTATCACTATCGCACACAGCGCATTGAAATGCCATAAACACTATCACTATCGCACAAACCGCATTGAAATGCCATAATCACTATCACTATCGCACATACCGCATTGAAATACCACAAACACTATCACTATCGCATACACCGCATTGAAATGCCATAAACATTATCACTGTCGCACATACCATACTGAAATGCCATAAACACTATCATCATCGCATACACCGCATTGAAATGCCATAAACACTATCACTATTGCACACACCGCATTGAAATGCTATAAACACTATCACTATCGCACATACCGTTTTGAAATGCCATAAACACTATCACAATCGCACACACCGCACTGAAATGCCATAAACACTCACTATCGCACACACTGCACTGAAATGCCATAAACACTATCACAATCACACCGCACTGAAATGCCATAAACACTATCACTATCTCATACATCGTTTTTGCAGTTTCTGTGCTGTCGGAATGTGGCCGGGTCAGCTTGAATCTGGTCGGGTTTTAATATCACCTATTATATTACGGTAGTTAAGAATTCTTATAATGTATAACATTCTTAAATTGTGTTAATATTGTAAAATGGAGTTTATTATTTGAATACATCAAAGGTCAACCATGCTACTTACATATATATATATATGACAGGCATATGGATATGTTATGATACAAACAGCCTTAGATTTATCATGATGTACAATTGACAGTAGTTTTGTGATAAGATATAGGCGGGTTTAATGGACTTCGTAATAAAGAAACTGACCAATAGTGAGGTAGTAAACAATTGACCAATCAAGGAAAAGACCTGGAAGCCTCTTTGGTTAGTCAGAGAAAAACGTTAGTTAGGGTAACACAGTTAATTACAAGGTTACTTCGAGTAGGGTAACATGTCAAATAGGTGGGTTTTAGACGAGCTGTTTATATATTTCTCTTATCGGTTCAAAGTCACAAAGCTAACATTTTAAATTCGCTAAACGAGTTTAAAATGTTACCTTTGTGACTTTGAACTGATATGAGAAATATATAAACATGTAAATAAAATTACTTTAAATGAAACCCCCCTGTTTGAATATCTGTTATGCAACACACACCGAAATACATTGCGGTTCAATGTTGAATGTAGAACTTTAAATAAAAAAATATGTTTCATTTCGTAAAACACTTATATTAAAAAATGTCATGAATAATATAAAGAGTTATACAAAATAGTGCAATGGTGACCACTTTATAGAGAAAGCCATGTTTTTGACATGTGATCGTGACGTTCAATATGGCAGCACCCGCAGTGAACTTCTACGTGACCCTTAAATAGGGTTCGGTCGCTCATGAATGCTATCTTACCAGTAAGAGCACATTGTTATTATTGCACATAATGTATTTTTCACAGACATCTAACTAAGACTTCAAATAGCGTTTCCGAAACGGTGGTGTTTTACATTTTTACTAGAAGTAGATGTATTCCCAGTAAAAATCTGCATATGCATGAAAAGTTGATGCAATACTTAAAAAGACAGAATTATCTATTTGGCGGTCAAAGACCGGAAGTTCTCACAATGTCCCTTGTGGTACCATAGTATTAACAGTAATAATACATACTCGCATATTGTTCCCACGTCGATCTTTCCATTGCCCATACCAAGCAATATTGACAAGTCTGCAATAGTAAAAATTATAAATTTATAAAACAACATAATTTTTACTTTTTATAGTATATATATATATATGTACCATCATTAACGTATGTCAATATTTCATAAAAACAGTCGACACTGCTTTTTAAAACATATATTTTGCAATATCACAACTGAATGTGACCGTCCTCCGCGGCCGAATGGTTTAAGGAGACGTCTCAATTTAAACTTAAAAATTCAACGATGAGGTCCGTAAGTTCGAGTGCCGCTCGGTCAAAAGCCATTCCATGATAACGTTTGTCATTTTATTGTGGAAGGACGGTGGTTCTATTCAGATTTATTCTGAGGTCTTCCTTTCACCAATACTCGATATGCCATTTATATTTGGTAACCTGGATTGTTTTGAAGATGGTGTTAAATCATGGTAGTACATTGCCAATTCATAGCTGCATATATTTCAGATATTGGCTATAGGTACCTTTTCTGTTTCCCTCTCAGAAAAAGGTATTGGCACCAGACAATAAATGAGGCCTTTCGATTTATTCTTTTATTTTTAAATGATGAAAGTCGATCTTCTTAAACATATACTAGTAGTGCTATAATAATTTCAAGACTTCGTATTGAAATTTGCATATGACTTAGCTATCATTATGATATGGGTATGAGATCACGTCAGCTGCATTTCTCTCTAGACTAAACGTTGGTTCAGACTTAGAAAAAGTGATTTCCCAAGCGTTATCCTTTATTATACATTGTATTTCTGTAGTCTTACAGTACACTTGTTACAGTTTTCAACTTTAAAATATATCTAAACATTTATAGATTACTGTCCATAAAGTGTAATTTATATGTACTGCTGCACTGAGAAAGGGCAGGGAGCCTAATACGCATTTGTCTGGGAATATTTTAGTTTTAATAATTATAACAACAATATAACCACCTAATGATGGAATGGCTTTTCGGATATAGGTTTTGGTCTAGATAATAAAATATCAATACTAGTATATATCTAAAGTTGATGAAGATTTCATGATTTTAATGTTTACTGGAGCAGTAGATGTTCAGTGCTGAAAGTATTTTTTTTCCATTTCAGTTATTTTATATCAAAGAGTAGCCCGGCTCTCTATTTATATAAGTGCATTCTGCGTCATGTTATTTAATGACATTGCCATATTATACGATGCAAGTGTCTGAAGAGAGGTTATCAGTTCTACTAGTGACTTTGGCCGTGTAGCCTGGCGGATAGATGCCGGGTATGTGTCTCATTTATTTTACTTTGATGTTATTTTACTACCCTTTAACATGGCAAATACAACATCTCGTGTGATAATAAGCACTGAATTGTAAGTTTACAAATGGACACCTTTATCGCCATCATACTCCTCATCACTTCCCACGAAAACAGTTATTGTCAACAAATATAAACGTTCTTATACTACTGTAGATGTATTTTCAATACTTATAATTTTAAAACTATCAATTCCAGGTAAAACATTAATATATTTTTTTTCTTTATTGTTGTATTATCCATTGCTAGCAGCACATTGCGCTTATCATCATATTCAGAGATATTTTCAATGATTGCTTTGCCATACCATCATCAATTTGATATGAATATTTTATATGTTTGCTTTGTAGAAATGAAAAGATACGTTTTTGTTTAAGTCTAATTTGGAAACTTGATTTTGCCATTTAATTTATGGTTAAAATATATTGATTAATCATATTTTACAATGTCAACTCTGATTTGCAAAACATCAGGTATATTTATACCACATATCGTATTACTACCAACCTGATTAACTAAAGGTTTCAAGAACTAGGACATTCAATTTGGTGGACATGTATTGATGAAACTGACACTGTTGTAATGTCATTGACCAAACCTTATGCATATTTATTGTCTTAATATCCATTATATGTGTAAAAGCATAACCATTTAAAATCTTGCCACATACAGCATACATAGTAATACATTCAGCTGCATTTTTTACTGAAGGTCATTTATTAATATAATCATAAATAACAAAATTACAGTAAGTCTTTGTGTGTATGATGACATTACACAAACATTTCATATTATTTTGATTAATATCCTATAATAAAGCAAATAATTAATAGATGAATGCGACATATTCCCCTCAATATTTAACAAGCTGACCTTTGACTCAATGACCTTAAGAAAATGGTACATATTATCAGTTTAAGCATATTAAACGATACATTTAAAATGAATCAGTTCTGTTGGTAAAATATATAACAGATATCTTAAATATGAATGTTTTTATTAGCTTAACATTGTGCGCATGCTACTATTTGTAACATTTGGCCTATTAAGTCCGTCAAAAGCTAGATGTATACCTGGTATTTGCATCATAAAAAGAGAAAATATTGTGCTTACGTCTGTATAATGTATACATGACATTAGACACATGTTACACGAAACCCTCTTGAATCGCCTTGTATAAGGCTAAAATAATTTAATTTTATGTCGTATTTTGAACAATTTCTTCAATGTTTCACTTGTTGACCTTTGACCACATGACCTCTTCAATAGTTCACTTATTAACCTTTGACCCAATGACCTCAGTGAATAATGCATGTTATTATTTTATACGCAGGTCATTGATAATGATTAACATAACCTACATTGGAAACAATCGGTTGCCAAAATATTTAGCCCGGTTGCCGTCCATGAACACGCCCGTACCTCATGCATACATGTCTAGCGACATATATGAGACTATGTTTATCCAGATAACGTCACGATCTCGGATTAAGATGTGTGCTTTGAAGCCATTGGTACAACACTGGCCGATTTTGTCTAGTTCTATAGCATTAGGCGATTAGAAGGTATGGTCTGTTTGAATAGAATATGCCCATAACGTGTCTCTTACTTCACATTTGCGTTATTAAATGTTAATGAAATTCACGTAAATATTTAAAGCGGCATTACAAGTATCCAAAGGGCGGGCTGAAGTTAGTAATATTTGTTTTTCGCTATTCGATATTCAAATTGAATCTCGAGTAGCAAACATATTGATATTCGTCATTTATTAAAAATGTTTAAAAATCTAATATCAAATACAACAAGATTCATTATTTCTCAGAAATCATCATATGAATGCCAAATCTCAAAAACATGACTTTCGACATTCATTAAAAAATGTTTGAATATCGAATATCAAATACCTGAAGATTCGTTATCCATCAGAAATTATCATATGAATGTCGAATCTCAAAAAAAATTGACATTCTACATTCACTTAAAATGGTTTGAATGTCGAAAATCATATACCTGGAGATTCGTTATTCATCAGAAATCATCATATGAATATCGAATCTCAAAAAAATTGACATTCGACATTCACTTAAAATTGTTGAATGTCGAATATCAAATACAACGAGATTTGTTATTCATCAGAAATCATCATATGAATGTCAAATCTCAAAAAACTGTCATTCAACATTTACTGAAAAATGTTTGAATATCGAATATCAAATACCTGGAGATTCGTTATTCTTCAGAAATTATCATATGAATGTCGAATCTCAAAAAATTGACATTCGACATTCACTTAAAATGGTTTGAATGTCGAAAATAAAATACCTAGAGATTCGTTATTCATCAGGAATCGTCATATGAATATCGAATCTCAAAAAAAATTGACATTTGACATTCACTGAAAAATGTTTGAATGTCGAATAACAAATACCACGATATTTGTTATTCATCAGAAATCATCATATGAATGTCGAATCTCAAATAAATGACATACGACATTCGCTGAAAAATGTTTGGATGTCAAATAACAAATACCACGAGATTTGTTATCCATCAGAACAACCCGTGTATTTACAGGTGTATCCCCCTTTCATCGTTGTATGCCATTTATTTAAATGCACTGCTTTTGTTGGCTTTTATGGAAGGTAAGTGTTTTACTGTTTTATATATATATATATATTTAAACTTGGTGGGTCCAGAGTCGATTGTTGGGTCTGAAAGTCGATTGTTGGGTTTAGATCCAACAGTTCAAAATTATTTAGTAGTTCAGGGGGTGGACCCAACAATTAGGTGTAAAATGAACATATCTAAATAACACCCCAAATATAACCACGAATTTCTGGGTAAGTGTATGTATTTTTTTTCTTTATTGTGAATATAAGGAGTGGAGTTCGAAAATGATATCATTGGTTACCAAAGCTTTAATCGTCCATCCGTGCAGATACTGTTTTGATAACACTTCCAAATCATGTGTACATGTATGACTGTATCGGAATGAAAATCTGATTCATTCATTTAACATTACTTTAAAAAGACGCCATAAAAAACTAATGATTCGGTAAACGGTTATTGTGTAACCTGTAGGGCAAGGGGCGTATCTTACGTCTTGCGTCCCGCGAAACTTTAATGTTTTGCTGCAACTTCTTAATAGTTCAATATATTTTGATCAAATTCGGAACAGCCTCAGTTTCTCACACATACCGAAAAACGTTTCCAAGTGGTGAGACTAGACTGAATGCCATTTATTGTGAAAATCTTTACATTAATTTTGATTTTACTGGGTAAAAGTTCAGATAAGCATCACATATATCATGTGAAATTATCTTAAATAATCATAGTTTGATTTAATGACGGAATTTTTTTTTTCATTTTTTCGAACAAGCGTTTAATTAGACATATGTAAAAATAATAATAGTTTATTTTATTTAGAAAGAAATGCAAATGATGTTCCGAAAACTTGAGTGACAGAGTGACAACTTGAGATAAGTTACAACTCCAAGGACGTATGAATTTCAACAATATGGCAAAGAAAGTAATTATTTCTTATCATATTATTTTGGTACATGACATGTCTACACTGCCTACAGTAAGCAACAAATAAAAGTTTTAATTGTACCATAATAAACTAAAAATATTATTAAAATTTTGAATTCAATATGATTTTTACGAACTTTTCAATTCAAGATAAGTAAACATGCAAATGTTTTTTATACATATTTTATTATGCAGAATGCTAGCATAAGGACCACTCTATCCTGGATGAACTTCATAAAATTATATATATGAAACTGTTTTATGAATCAATATATAATTATTAAACCAAACTTGATCAGAGTTATTTCCTAGCAACTCATATATGCATGGCATACAACTGCTATTTTCCTGGGTTATATGCCTAGGAGTAGGACATAAAATAAAAATATAATATTTTAAAGAATATATTGCTGTCTAAATATAGTTTGACTATTTAGTCCTTATAATTTCTAAAACAATCAATTTCCTGTTACAACATAAGATCAGTTTTTTATCAATGAATGAATGGATGAACAACAAATGAATGAGTGTAATTACGAATAAATGGAAGAATGAATATATGAACGAACAATGAAAGGAACAAAGACACAAATGAATGAAGAGCTAGTTTATAGAGAGATATGGACTTTAGGGACAATTTATATACTCAGAGAACAAAACTAAAATTTAAACACTCATGGAAAGTTCTGGCTTCAAAAGCCAATAGGTAGTTCTGTTTGCATATATTTTGGTTTATTATTTCACTTCCGATTCTAAAGTTATCAAATAAAGGTAAGCAACTGCATAGCAACCTCCATATTACATCTGAAAAGCATATAAATATCTTAAAATATCAAGTCTCAATATCGCAGTTGGTTAACGTCCACGTCATATTTTATCAATACGAATGTAGTTTGTTCAAGACGAATCAATAACATATTAATTTTAAATTTTATATTAAAATATAAAAGAAAGAATGTTTATTGTCATACTATTTAGTAACATGTGATTAATGGGTGAACAGTGCTTTGTAGTGATAAGAGCCCCGGATAATGACATGGTTCTTTGGCTAAAGCTCTCTGGTCATTATCACTGTCCGGGGCTGTTATTCAAATAATGTGTCTGCCGTGCTCCTCACTACTCACTGATATTGAAGTTACCCAAACATTTTTATTGACTTTCAGATCGTTGAATTTTATTTCATGATTTCTTTCCATATTTTTTTTTTAAAACGACTATGTAAAATAAAAATCTGGCAAACATTTGTTATACCTTCCCAGCCACATGACAAATGCTGGATCGGAGCACAGCAAAATCTAATTTTTAAGGAAAAACTAATTGGTCCGGGGCTGTTATCACTACAAGGCATTGCTCTCCCATATATTAACCTCGAAATAAAACAATGCACCAATAAAACGACTTTATGATTGGTTCAAGGACCTAAAAACTAATTGGCCTGGGGCTGTTATCACTACAAGGCATTGCTCTCCCATATATTAACCTCGAAATAAAACAATGCACCAATAAAACGACTTTATGTTTGGTTAAAGGACATCGACCGTTCAGTGTATATGTTGAAAAATCTTAAAGGAGCACACAAAGAAATACTCACATGTGATGTGTAACCCCCCCCCCCCCCCTCCCCTTTACAAGCAGTGGTTTATAACACGGCATATTTCTATAATTTTCAGTTCAAAACATACATAATTATTTGAACAAGACAGTGCTCCTAATCCTGTGTGTTCATTATTGCACCCCGTTGAACTGTGACCTAAATTTGTGAATATAAGGCGATTTCATGATTGGCATCTACAGGTTTGTATACATACCAAGGAAGCCATAAACCATGGGTGCCAAATTCTGATCAAATTTGCCATATTTTTTTCCTATGGTTTGATGGCCTGCTATAGACCAGAAGAGTTACTGGCGGGTATTTTGCTTTTTTATAAATTTCCCCCTAATGTGTGCAAACTGCTGATATTATTAATGTGGCTTGTGTATAAAGTGTATTAATAAACAGATGTACATGCAAGCATAACTTATATCGTCATCTCCCTTAGAGTTTGCTTTTTCAGAAGATTAATGAACACTTTTCGTTATTTGTTTTAGAAATTAAAACGATAAAAACTCGCATCTGAAAGTTTGAGATAAATGGTGGAATTAAAGTGGCCCTGAAATAGGGTTAGTTATGCGACCTAACCAAAAATCTGTCCTGGTATATAAGGGAGAACATATCCTCTATTGTCAACAATTAAACTCATCACTTTCTTGCACCGCAACTGTTACAGCATAATTAAGAACATCGAACTATGCCGAATGGTTGTATCAATTATACCAATAGACGTAAAAATGAAAAAAAAAAACAGTATTGAAAACACTTATGCCATAAACGAAATACTTCATCATTGGATTTTTATTGTGGCTATTAATCAGGTTACCCATGGTGCGTTTTATCATCAAATGCTTGATGCTGGAAATGCTAATGTATGCTCGCCCGTCACATGCGTTTTATAATTGGAGGGGGAAATGGATTTTTCTATTTCGAAAACTTCGGCTTATTCAGCATCAATACGGTACAAACATTCTACATAACAAAAAAAAGGATTCAACATTCGCTTTATGTATAAACATTTACACAAAGACTCGCAAATGGCACAAGACAAATGCATACATTAACATACAACCACTAATTATAATCGTATTAGAACTTTGACGAATCTTTTCAAATGCAATGAATTTAGCATTATTTATTTTTCGATATGGGGATGAAATATATATGTTATGTGTGTATGTGTGTGTGTGTGTGTGTGTGTGTGTGTGTGTGTGTGTGTGTGAAGTTTATGAACTTTGAGAGTGTACCTTTTTTAAACCAGCAGGTACAAAGTGTTTGGTTTCACGTATAGTGTAAACTCGGCCAGTCATTTTGCGGGGTATATTCGAAAGGATGGTTCATAGAGAAGTTATGACGGGTATTTACCCAAGAGGTACGATATGCCATCAGAGATCTGTTGACAGGATTGTTCATGGAGAAGTTATGGCGGGATATATACCCCCGAGATACGATATGCCGATCAGAGATCTTTTGACAAGATGGTTCATGGAGAAGTTATGACGGATATTTACCCCAAAGGTACGATATGACGATCAGAGATCTGTTGCCAGGATGGTTCATGGAGAAGTTATGACGGGTACCCCAGAGGTACGATATGCACATCAGAGATCTGTTGACAGGATTGTTTATGGAGAAGTTATGACGGGTATTTACCCCAGAGGTACGACATGCCGATCAGAGATCTGTTGACAGGATGGTTCATGGAGAAGTTATGACGGGTATTTACCCCAGAGGTACGACATGCTGATCAGAGATCTGTTGACGGGATAAATAACCCAGAGGTACGACATGCTGATCAGAGATCTGTTGACGGGATAAATACCCCAGAGGTACGATATGCCGATCAGAGATCTGTTGACGGGATATATACCCCAGAGGTACGACAGGCCGATCAGAGATCTGTTGACAGGATAAATACCCCAGAGGTACGACAGGCCGATCAGAGATCTGTTGACAGGATAAATACCCCAGAGGTACGACATGCCGATCAGAGATCTGTTGACGGGATATATATCCCAGAGGTACGACATGCCGATCAGAGTTCTGTTAACGAGTGTTCAACGATTGAACACTTAGTTTTGCATTTATAATTAACCTACAATAAACCGGGATAAAAGGGACATATACAGTTATTATTAAAAAAACGGGACGCATTATGATATGGCGCTGTCCGTCCGTCCGTTAACAATTGCTTGTTACACTTCTGCACAATATGTTGTTGTGCATAAAGGAAGGATTTTCAGGTCGGTTGATTTGTGATTGATTTTTTTTTCTTTTTCGAATTTTAAGAGAAAAATTGTACTGTAATTCTATTATTTTTCATAGATTACAAGTTTTCCAGCTTTATAAACTATAGATTTTTATAACACCTTACTGGATTTTTTTATCACCCGAGCGTTTTATGTGGTGTTCTTGTTTTTGATTTTCTGATTAAAATTGTGATAGACGTGCTTAGCTGAATTGCTTATAACAGCATGCCAGAGATTCGTTTCGAAATTATGTTTTTAAAACAGGGAAAGGAACACATGGAAAATACTTTAAATATGGTATTTCCTATATTCACCCTTGCAAATGGGCTTAATTTGAGGCGTAGTTGTTTTAAAGTAAAACAAGGCAAATAAACCTTGAAACCAACATAAAAGTAATGTATGATGTTTCTAATCGCCATGTATTATCATCTGAAACTATAATTTTGAAACTACAAATTGGAGATCACCTTACGATTATTTTGAAATCGGGTATCTGTCGCTCTTTTTATTCTTTTATATATTTTCGCAGACTTTCGTACACTACTCTTTTTAATATTAAATGTACGCTACGTCAAAGAGTTTTTAAAACAACTCTTAGTTTGGATAATTTCTACAAAGACGACTGAACATTTCTCTTTAAAGGACAAACAACTTCTTTCAGTAACATAATATTTGATCATACATCTGTTATCATATATTGTTGTACAGTTTTAACTAATCATACATGATGTTAATGATCCAAATTCTATGTATATTTAACTGGCAGTTTTCTTGCCCATTGGTTCCGTTTTACAGTGTATCATAAGTGAGCACGATACGCTTACCCTCATTTTAAGCTTTGATTAGCAGTGGAATTAACTTCCGGCGTCTATCCTGGAATGTTTGGGGTATTGATCGGCTACACCAAAGTCGGGATGTTTTAACATGGTAGTGGTCTTTTGTTTTAAAGAGATTTTGTATTGATGAAAAATAGAACTCACAACTGACCTTTTTTGGCCGGATCATATCTGCAAATCCTGTGTGCACGATCAAGCTGTATTGGGGTGGAAGCACCTTGCTTTCAAGTTTTTCTGACAAAAGTCAAGCATTTTCTGGGCATGCACATCGAAAACTAGTCAATAGGGCCGGCATTGTTTTGTATTTTTTTCTTTAGAAGGCAGTTAATGGGAAATACATAAAGCACTACAACAATAAATAAATATAAATATTTACATACCGAGGAAATTTAGTAGACCGATTATTTAAATGTTTTCTCTTCATTGACCAAAATGATTTTACTTATGGTTTTGTGGACATTAAACAATTCATAATACTACTCGTGGGAATAGTTTTCCGAGTCCAAGCACTAAATACTTTTTTTCAATGATTCATATGAAACACTTGATTAGAAGAGACTATTGCTGTTGTGCTGTGAAACTATTCCGTATGGTTATTGTATTTGGATTTGAAGTGTACACATTTTCCTGGGCATTTAAGCTATTTCTTACAGTATCTGATTTGAGTTTATGCTCTATATAACCCTGCCTTTCGTGAGTATACTTGTTTTCTATGAAACTATGTCACAGTTAAGTGTTCGTATTTCTATTTTTCTATAAGTTACTGTTACTGATTTAACTTCATGATTCATTCCTACACAACTGCCTATGAGAGTATTGCTGTTTTATATAAAATGATTCGTTTGATAATTTTAATCGATTGCCCTTTTGTTATATTACTGCAAGTGTTTAGGTTAATGTTGTATTACTATCTATACCTGTGACTTTGTCAGATTATTGTAGTGTTTGTATGAAACAGTGTATTTTGTAGGATTTGAATATATGCTTTATAATCATGTTGCAGTCACTGAGTTTATGCTCTGCTTTAGCATTAATACTGTGACCCCTTATGTTTATAGTTAATGTTATCTTACGGAACATGTGATACATAGAGAATACCATGTTAGTGTCCGATACTTTATCAGATAAGGCTTAGAAAAACACCATAACGAGGCTCTGACGAATCCTTGTTTTTATTCGTGCCGAATCTGATAAAGTTGATAATATTAGACACTTACATGGTATTCTATTTATCATGTAAAATTTTCTGCCCCGTTTTTTTATTCATTTTAAGTAAGGTTTTATTTTTTCTAAGAAGGGTTAAAAGTAGTTTCGTCAAGGTCAAAATGTATATTTATACATAATGATGTCATATGTCTGATAAACTTGCAGTTTATCAACAGAAATGAATGCATTGGCATGATAAATAGCAGATACCATGTTAGTGACTGATAATATCAACTTTGTCAGGTGAGGCTTAGAAAAACCAGGACGAGGCTATGCCTAGTCCTGTTCTTTTTCGTGCCGAACCTGATTAAGTTAATAATATAAGACACTTACATGGTATTCTATCTATCATGTCAATATTTTTAATTCTTTTTTTATTCATGTTAAGTACGGTAAAAAGAAGTGTCACCCAGGTCAAAATGTATAGTTATACATAATGACGTCATGTGTCTGATAAAATTCGCATTTACGTGATAAACCTATGTTTAGCATGCAGGCAGATTATCAACAGAAATGAATGTATTAGCATGATAAAAGTCTTTTTTTCAGTTTGCTACATTGAAAAACTGACACTATAGACCATCATCATGTTTTCTTTATAAATCTTATTACAGAAGTTATTATGTATATTGTTACACTAAAGTATCCATTAATCAATGTGTTTGATCTTTCCATCCATGTTTAGCTCGACTATTTTAAGGATATGGAATTTATAGTACCCACCCGATGTCAGCGTCTGCCCTGGCGTGTCGTCAGCGTTACGTCGATGCCGATATTCACACACATATACTAGACAGAACATACGAATATAATTTACTTCTCAATCCAACAAACTCGCTTTTCAGTCGTTTCATCTTTCATTTTTCCAATTATTGTTTATTATCATTCAAATGGAATTTACTTTTAGGGTTATAGTCGCTATTATCAAACAGTTCTTCATTTCAAATAAATCCTCATAAACATCCTCAGTTTCTATTTCGTAACAAAGCAAGTCCGTATCTGTAAATGAAAGTGAAGCCGAACGTTCATACATTTTATTTCTGGTGTTGTAATGGAAATCTATCATTAGATGTTTAAACAAATCAAGGATGCACATTTCCAGATAACAAGGGTGGTTTAGCAGCAACTCTTATTTTAACTCAACTTTTATTTTACGCAGCGTCTGCGCTGGCGTGTCGTCAACGTTACGTCGATTTCGATATGTACAATATCTCGGACAAGTTCTTGAACCACCATGAACCACAAATGCTCCCGCCACAGGGCTTATAAGCATATTTTAAGCGAAACTTTAAAAAAAAACACTTAAAGTTTAAGGCGTTAGACTTGAGATATTTTTTGTGTAGTATTGAATGGGGTCCACTGAAAGGTTTATTGAGGTCGGGTCCCTGGGGCCAAATTTAGGGACGGCAGATGGGTCACTGTTTTACATAAGAGTTACGAGGGTCAGTCATTAAAGTGTGCGAGCAGTCTCATAACTCAATTATTAATTGTCTGATCTGGCTCAAGTTCACCCCGTACATAAACAGCTACTATGTCGCATGTTCAGTGTCAACTACACACAATAAACCGGTACTTCCTGTTGTTTTTATGCACGTGGTCGGGCAGTGAGGTAAGAAAATCACATTATTTTCATATTAATATTTCGTTTACAAGTCAAAGATATAGCCGATACGAACGGTATTGTATTAAAGTTTCAAGCGGGCATGTGTTTTTGAATAGGACCACTTGTACACACACATTACACGAAATCATGACGTCACAATGTAAGAGAATGACGTCATAATGACATGACGGACATTGTGTTCGCAAAAGGTCACTTGAGAAAATCTCTGGTGACCTTAAAAATGCATGATAACCACAAAAAGTGTTACGACGATCACTGTGATATTTGTTATAATTATTCAGTATCAGTTCTAATGCAATTATGATTTATGAATTAACAATATTGGTTTACATAATTATAGATCTACATAAATAATTATTTAAATTTTAGTAGATCTATTTATTTATAACATTTGCTTCTAAAACATTTAGTTTAAACTTATTTATTTTACTTCGTTTGTGAAACAAGTTCTTACCACTTGGGCAAATCACGCTCGAAGTCATCCTGGTTAGAACCAGTACTAAGCATATGCGGAAAATTGTCTTGCTTAAGGACACCACACATAGCCGTGGCGGAGGATTGAACCAACGACCCTCCGAGCATGTGTTCGGTGCTCTACCACTGGACCACGCGCTCCACTATTATGATAGATATAAAACTTATTGCATTTATTTATAACATCGATATAAAAAAGGAATGAAATGCATAAAATTACACTCCTTTAAATTTCATCAGTTTGTGTCACTTTTTATACATCTACAAACTAACACATTCCAATTGAAATCTGATAGACTAGGTTATCAACACACGAAGTTTAATTAACATCCTTACTCAACAATCGACTTTCTTACTCGACTTTTCTTACTCGACACTCAACTTTCTTACTCGACTTTTCTTACTCGACACTCGACATTCTTACTTCGACACTCGACCTTCTTACTCGACGTTTCTTACTCGACACTCGACTTTCTTAATCGACTTTTCTTACTACATACTCGACTTTCTTACTTGACTTTTCTTACTCGACACTCGACTTTCCTTACTCGACTTTTCTTACTCAACACTCGACTTTTCTTACTCGATGCTCTACTTTCTTACTCGACTTTTCATACTCAACACTCGACATTTTTACTCGACACTCAACTTTCTTATTCGACACTCGACTTTTCAATTCGACACTCGACAGTTAGAAAAATCCTTGTGAACGTCGGAGGATGTCAGTGGTGGATTTACTGAAAGTATTTATGGGGAGGTGGGGCCATAAGTGAATTGAAAAATTCACTTCAATATAAAAAAAGAATCCAATCAGCATGTCGTAAACTCTTTGCACATGCTCGCTTCGTGTTGGTACAGAAATTTACCCCAAAGTTTACATTGAATAAGGATCAGTAAGTTGTAACAGACAGAAAAGACAGACGGACACACAAACAGACAGGGATAATTGCTATGTTGAAATGACGGGGGACAATAACAATACACTATGTGGTTAGTCAGATAAACCGGATTTTACACGCACACGCAAATGCATAACGGAGGGGTGTTCTTCAGGCGTGTGTTAACTCAATTTACATGTGTTTTACATATGTAATTTTGTTTCCAAATAAGTAATGATGTAAATGCCTGGCGATTGGCGATCGGAAGGGTTTGTTGTTTTATTATCATGTCTAGTATTTAAACGTACTCCTATATTTTTCGAAATATTTTTGATTTTGAAAAGACTGAAATTAGGTGTCGTCTCTTACTTCAAGGGCGGATCCAGCAGTGGGTTCAGGGGGAGAGGTCCCCTCTAATTTTCAAGATATAGACCTAAAATGTAAATGTAAAAGTAAAATGTACTGTGAAATTTTAATCAAACTAAATCTACATAAACTTACCAGCTATAATCTAAATATCATTTAATAGGAACATGAATTACGTGTATAGCTACAACGATTAACAAAGAATGTTAAAAAAGTCAAATAATTGTATTAATGTCCGCGTGCATAAATCATCACTGGAGCGCGTGGTCCAGTGGTAGAGCACCGATTGGAGGGTCGTGGGTTCGATCCTCCGCCACGGCTTTGTGCATTTTAGTACGCAACCCTGCTCACTTAACGACAGCGTAGCAACGGTGAAAATAATCCCCTTTCAGCATCCCGAGCTATTTTGGTCGCCATTTTATTGGGTAAACTTGGGGGGGGGGGGGGGGGGGGGTGTAATTGTGCTCTCAATACCACGATTTTAGCTTGATGTTCGATTCGGAAACATTTATAATAATAATAGAAATGCCTTGAATACTTTAAAAATGTAGTACACTTGCTTTGTTTGGTTAAAATATCAATTTTTACCCGCGCAAAGGCCACTTTTTATGCTCGACTGTTTCGCCGATCTTGAAAATGGCTCATTTTCGATTCACATTTACGCTATTATACGAATGTGTTTTTTTCTTTTTTTTATACATGTGCTATAAAATCAGAGCTTTTAGTATGTCTGCCACATTTACACTATTATTTATAACGGAGAAAAACATACAAAATATTAGATTTTTTAGCATCACTTGCTCGATTTTTGCGGTGGTGAAAGTGGCGAGTTCACGCATATTGATTCTATATGGGGGTCGTCTCAAAAGTAAAAGGAAGACAACCAGTGTTATTTACATTGTTATTTGTTATTCCTTTCTTTCTATCAACCAGAGGTACTTTATTGTACGAGTTTTTATCAAATAAATTACATCCGTTTTCAAATATTTTATTTTTATAGGTTTTCATGACAATAACTTCATTTATCTGGTAGACTATAGTTGCAACTAGCATAAAGATATATAGAACCTAATAATGTGTTTGAAAGGTCAGGTTTGTTTATGATATTAAACAAACAATTAATAGAATAATTAAAACTGTATACAGTTTTGAACTAACCATTTAGAATTGAGAAGAAAACATTTTTTATCAGAAGGCTATTTTTTTAACAAAATTTCTTTCTAACTTTCTTATTTTTTGTTTAAAAAATCTTAAATGTCTGATCTATGATGCTGCATTGAATCAGTAAATGCACTTAACACTGAATTGCTATTAAGTGTTAATAATGAAAAGAAAAATATCATTTTAAATATGCATGTACAACTGAGTTTTAACAGTACTTTATGTCTTTGGTTTTAAGATTATGAACAAATTGGCCTAATTTATGAAACAATAATTTCAATATCCAAATGGTTCTTGTCTGTGCATTTTTCTTTTCTTTATTAAATGTATAAATATACACACTGAACACACACAAGAACAATTAGTATATTGATATCATTGTTTTATTAAGGCTTATTTTTTCATTGTCTTAAAAACATTTTTTTTTAATTTTCACCAATAGGATTTTTTTCATGAACAAGCAGCCCAATGCATCAGTTTTACTGATACAACTTTTTTCCTGTGCATGAAACTTTACTGAGAGCTTGATTTTATTTCTAAAATATTTTAGCATCCTATGACAAAATAATCACATTTTATTAAAATTCACACTTTTAACCACTACTGGCCTCTTAGTATTGTATACTCCAGAAAAAGGCACTGTGTGGCCCATTAAATTCAAAAGGGGGATAAAAAAAATTAACAACTCTATTGTGTTTGATAATTGTTTCACAGGCAATTGAAACACTACAATTAGGTTCCATTTTACTGACAACATCTAAAAATGTATACATCAAATAATTCCTACAAAAGATGATAACAAGAGCTGCTGGAGGGGCAGTGCACTTGACTATTTCGATGCTGTTCTCAAATAACAGCTTTTTCAGGAAATAAGTACCACAAAAAACTACAAACAAAACTCAGGGATGGTGAAATTAAACTATAATTATTGCTTGTCTGTTAAAAATGAATTAGCAAAATAATTCAACAGCACTTTTCATTTTCATAATCAACTGTTGTTTTTTTTAAAACAACAAATGGAATGGATGACATATAGGCCTATGCACCAACTTCACCGCAGAGGGCAAATACCGGTACCAGTTCATGAAAATGGATCTATAGTTGAAATAATTTTGTACCAGCATGCATAGTTTATCACAACTGAATACCCTTTCATGAAAATAAAGAAAAAAAGAGAGAAAAAGGATTAAACTTTACAGTAAAGAAGAGAGATTTGTTTACCCTTCAGAGCAGACAAAAAAAATAGGGAAAAATAATATATTTTGCCCCTAGGGTCATGGTTTTGAACAAATTTGAGAGAGGTCACAATCGGACCCTATTTGTCAAACATCCAAGGTCCTTGTACTACAAACTTTAACCTGCTAAAAACAAAATTTCTAAGTCTAAAAGGGATATAATTATGCCAAAATGCAATCAAGAGTTATGGTTATTATCTCTGTGAGTTTCCTAAAGGATGTTGAACACACAGGAGAAGTTCCATTCATGTCCAATGATAGGATGATGAAATAAGTACCAAATCAAAAACTTTAACCTCTAAATATCACTAACCAAATTTTCAAAGTCCAAAAGAGTCAAAAGGTCAATATGCAGTCCAGAGTTATGGTTGTTAATTCTGTGCATTTCATTGATGATACTGAACACATATGTGAAGTTTCATTCATATTGTATGAGTGGTTGCATAGATATTTTACTTGATAAAAGATTTTAACCTGAATAATTAAGTCCATAAAGGGCCATTACTCTGCCAAAATGCAACCCGAGTTATGTTTCTTGTGTCTGTGTGTTCCATTGATGATGCTGAACACACAAAAACTTTAACCTGGAAAACCAACGCTGAAGCCGAAGCGAGTACAATAGCGCCTCTACTCCTATTCCACGAATATTCAAGCTAATAAGTGAATTTACTATTTTCCCATAGCATTCATAAGTAAAAACCAAGGACCCCTTTCTGGGCTCCAATATATCCTTATCCCTTCGTTTGAACAATATTGAACCTCCTACTTTAACGATCTTTTATTATGCTGAATATGAATGCATTTGACTCTTCAGTTCTTTAGAAGATTTTTGAAATTTCAAAATTTTATTCGTTTTTGGACCCCTGCTGGTTCATTTTGGATATCAAATTCCCATAAAAGGACCAAGTTTCAACAGTTATGAGTAAATAATGCTCCAGACACCATATGATTATAATAATACCAAAAATGAATGATAAAAACATAATTTCCTATTTTCCAATACTATTTCTATGTAAATATCACTCCCCTTATTGGGCCCAATACATCCTAACCCCTTCATTTGAACACAATTCAAACTCTTCATCATATGGATCATTTATGTCAAATATGAATTAAGTCGGCTTTTTAAATTTCAAAATTGTATCCCTTTGGCCCCTGCTGGATATTAAATCCCTTTTAAAGGACACAGTCTCAATTGTTATGACTGAACAATGCTTCAGACAGCATTATGATTGGAATAATACCAAAAATGTATGAGGTAAACATAATTTCCTGTTTTCTCATACTATTCCTATGTAAACATCAAAGTCCCCTTACTGGGCCCAATACACCCTTACCCCTTCATTTGAACACAATTCAAACTCTTCATCATATGGATCATCTGTACTAAATATGAATGAATTTGACTCATCAGTTTTAGAGATTTTTTATTTTTCATATTGTTATCCCATTTTGGACCCCACCTGGCCCCTTATGGATATTAAATCCCCTTTAAAAAACTCAGTCTCAACAGTTATGACTTAACAACGCTTCAGACACTAATATGATTGGAATAATTCCAAAAACTGATAAAAACACAATTTCCTGTTTTCCCTTACTATTCCTATATAAACATGAAAGTCCCCTTACTGGGTCCCAGTATATCCTGACCTCTTCATTTGAACAAAATTCACTCTTCATCATATGGATCACTTGTACCAAACATTTATGAATTTCATTAATCAGTTCTTAAGAAGATTTTTGAAAATTTATCCCTTTTTGGGCCCCTTATGGCTATTAAATCCCCTTTAAAGCACTGTCTCAACTGTTGACTAAACAATGCTTCAGACACCATTATGATTGGAATTATACCAAAAAATGGATAAGAAAAAACATTTCCTGTTTTCTTATACCATTCCTATGTAAAAATCAGTCCCCTTACTCACTGTCGTGATCGTGATACGGCATAGCTTTTCCGTGTTCCGGCATAGACAACCAAGATGGCGACAGCGATAACAACAAAAAGGTACGTCTCATTTTCAATCTGTATTTTGCTTTTACCAACAAAGTAATAACACTTTGTATGGCTGTTTACTGAAGGGAACTAGCTATATTGTTGATTGCATATGCGTACAGCTTTTGGTTCCTTTGAATAAAATAGAAAATCAGCGATAAATGTGTCTCTATGATGGCGGTATTTTTTTGATCAAGAGAACCACCCGATTTGGGTCATTTTCTCTATCCAACAAGATTTTTTTAAAATATAAACCCGAATAAAATGAAAAGAAAATACCTTACTGTCTCCCTGTAAAGTGCAGACTCGATAAATTTACTCTATGTATTCAAAATTCGTTATTTTCTATTTTGTATAGTACACGGCATAGACACCGTGAAACGGCATGTACTTTCCGGAAAATAAGCCCAATATTTGGATACGGCATAGCCTTTATCGAAGAAAAGGATACGGTGCAGACACGTTCTTCTTTGTTTATACATTTGGTAACCTGAAACTATCAATTCAATTTTACAGCATTACTTATCAGATATTCACAGATTATTTGCCTAATATCAAGTAATTGATCAGTATTACATATTTATCTACATGTAGTTTTTGAACTTATTGCATAGTGATAGTATTACAGTGAAAAACAAAATCAAATTCTTAAAATGACGCGTTTGTAGGTGCGCTGTGCAGGGCAGGGGCTTTACCAGGCATCTGCAGAGTCCCCGCTGTTTATTGGCTTAGGGAAGGACAGTGGCTATAATTGATTATGTTTTTATTATATCTGCTATATCATAAGATATATTTTTCAGTTTCGCTGCATTGGATTGCTCATTCACTGCTGATAGACTTTGTCCAGACTGTGGCATTCCGTTCAAATCAAAATCAAAAGGCGGATTTCGGAAGCACATGTTAAAACACAAAGGTAATAAATCTACTTTATTTTATTTCGCTGTGTGTATTGTAATTTATGGAATCTTGACCTTATGTTAGATGAAACAACACCTTTACTTTCCCCATTGACACTTATGCCATTATGCTTTTCCGGTTAAGAAAAAATGTAGCTCTTTTGCCATAATGCAAATCCAGTTAAGACAAAACGTAGCTCCGTTAGTGTTAAAGTGTATTTTATTTGAATGACGAACACGGTGCCAGAACTGGTGCACGTCTAAAACGGTTAATATATTACGCAGCTTCCTTATATACCTGTTCTTATTCGTCAGTAAATAGATTTGTGTAATCTATATTCCCGTGCACTTATTGAGCACTATTAGTGCGCCATCACTAATCGGAAGTTCTGAATCCCTCCCTGGTAATGAACTGTGCGGGGAGAGTTTGGCAGCATGACGTTGCAATATCGTCACATTGACGAAAATTCATAAACATTGCATCATGATTGTGTCAGCTCAGTTATTGCTGTGAAGGTCAGTATATATAACCTTGAACGTTGTACTTATTTGACAGGATCATAAAACTTACAGATTCTTACAGTGATACAGATGGAAACACATTTCATTTCAATATCATTATTGATAGTATTGTATTCGTTACTTTTTTTAGTATTGATGGAATACTTGTGGAATGGAGTGCTTGTGGAGCTGGTGATCCATTGGTAGAGTAATGGACCCAGGATCGGAAGGTCCTGGGTTCGATCCCCCGCCACGGATATGTGTGATGTTTGTGAGCAAATGTCAGCACATGTTAAGTACTGGTTCTACCCAGGAAGACCTAGAGATTGATAAGTCCAAGTTGCAAGATATTTTTTCACAATTTATGTTAAAAAAAAAATAAGTATAAAAAATGATCATTAAATCAAGTTTGTCGTTTGGCCATATTCTTTTTTTAAACAAAATTGAAAACGTTAGATCTGTTTTAGTTTGAAATTATTTTGAACTCCCGACTTTATTGTTTCTTTCACAGGGAATGAACCATGTCACTGTAGAAAAGGAACAGTATCAAGCGCATAGAATGTCTGCTCATAATGAAGAAAAGCTGAAATGTGAAATCTGCGGAAAGGACTTCACAACAAAATCATGTCTGACGAGGCATTGCAAACAGTATTTGCAAACCAATTCAGACACGTTTGCATGTGAAACATGTGGTTTAAAGTTTAAGAGAAGAGATGGGCGACCACATTAAGGGCATAGGCTACATGAGGGTCAACAGAGATACCGCTGTGCTACATGCTTCAAGGCCTATGCTTGGCAAGCAAGCCTATGTCGACATATCAGAAGAGTGCACAAGTTGTAAACATGTTTTGACATACAATTCTTGCATAGATAAATACATGCAAACTACTCCACTACGACAATTTTTTGAACAAAATTGCAATCAAATAAGACTCATCGGCGAGGTCTTGAGTTGATGCCACTCATTAGACCGTTATGATTTTAAATAACGGACATGCGTAGTAGTTGTAATCAAAACATTAGCACATTTAATGTTTTCAAAATATATTTCTCTCTCTAAATTGGCAAAAAAATCATATTTTTTAAGAAAATCAAAATAATAAAAAATAAACTAAAACTTATTTGTCACGTAGCAAACATGTTTTAGATATGCAACCCATTCGTGCCATGACGCATAATGTCTATTATACTACAATTCTATTATTCTACCTCACCATCCAATAGGTTGGCTGATTATATACATGTACACTGCATTCGAGACAGTTTGCCTAATTATGAAGGCATAGGCCTAGTATATACGACTCTTATTCTTTCAGTTAGTTCGAAAACTTACATACGCAGTGGTGTATTCTAGTAGTGACATGTTTTGTAAGTATTGTAAATTCACCCCTACCTTTCAGGTGCCAAAATATTATCTCACTTAGTAATATATATGTTTGTACACTTTTGTCATATTTAACATGCTTTTAAAAAGTTGTGGAAGCATTTCCATTATGATCACACATTATATATTTGTAACATTTATCTAATAATACATGATTATACATGATTACACTAAAGATTATGCTAAGAATAAGAGCTGAGACAGTGTGGATAAGTATTTTTTATAATAATCACAGATTATATTTGTGTCTACCTGTTATTATGTGGTTTTATTAAACAATGATTTGTTGTGGTTCCGTGATTATTTTGCCATGATTACATAATATATCCTTATTTGTTATTTTCCACGAATCATTTTTGCAACGATTACATTCTATTTCGCTACCTGTGATTATACATGATTTTACATAATGTTAATATTGGTTTATTGTGATTATTATTTTTTTTATAAACTCGTATCAAGCTATGTACGGTTGTTTTATGTCTGTTTTGCTAATTATTTTGAAATACCATACTATTGTTGTTATATGTCTTTGTGACTACACCTAATTATAAGTAGGTGAAACTAAGAGTTGTAGTTTTGATTTGTTGTTTTTCAGTGCCAAAGACGTGCATTATTTTGAATTGTATCATTTTTTCAACACAAAAAGTACGAGATAATGTATTTGTTATCAATTTGTTATCAATTTGCTATTATTCTGAGAATCGCAGTTATATGCTCAAGTAAAATTAAAGTTTAATTATAATGCATTCGTATGTTTTTATCGATACTTAATGCAACCAATATCACTATAATGGAGGTTGTAGTTGTAGGAAGTATATTCCTCTCTTCAATTCAAATGTTATTTGTCTTAGATACAAGAAACTTTATTTTGTGTCGGATGTACAAATATAAAACACTAGCCGTAAAACTATTTACCTGCTTTATGATAGAAGAAGAAACTAATGGATAAAACCTAAACTACCTTTTGTAATCATAAAAATGACGAAAATCCAAAGGTTATTATCCGATTGTCAAATTTTTATTCCCCCCTGCCGCCGAACATATAACTGCTACTTTGTCCGTACGTCCGAATTAGTTTCAGGAACATATCTCCAAAAGTTTGAAGGATATTCAACGTGACTTAGAATTAATGAATGAACGAATGATGTTCTACGGCACTTCGACACATAAATAGGTCATTTTTTGTGCGCGCAATCTTAGACCATGGATAGAGGGTAATTTATGGAAGTGCAGCGTAGTTAATTAATTTAATATTTAGCATCATTAATCACGTCGAGTGCTAACAGACAATCATTTAACCTAACTACTCTTTCCTGTGATCCTGAATGGTAAGCAAGTACTCGAGCACACCCATCTCCCCAAGTTACTGATATATTTCACACTTGAATCAGCGGTGAGAAACAAATGATTATCAGATGCTCTGTGGTATATCAATCATCATAGACTGTTGGCAGGGGATTCGAACCAACGATTCCTGATCTGATAGTCAGACGAGCTAGCGACTTGGCTAACCGGACCACGCGTAGAACTATAAATATATACTGAATGATCTCCCATTTTGAATTTTATTTTTCCTTGTCCGAGCATATTTTCAAAAATATGGAAGGGAACAAAACGTAGCGTAACTAATAACGAAAACAAGTTTAGACGTTCGCCAATCAGTTCCTACTTGACTTATAAGTTTTTCTTTTGATGCCTCTTTGCTCACCGTCATTTCCCTCAAAGACCGTATGCGTCTACTCGTGCACAACACTATGTGTAAAAGATGCTGTCGCATTGTTTCTTGTCGTTTCTCCGAACTTATAATTGAAATATCACTCCGTGCTGTTTCTTGCACGAACAGTGTCGCATCTTCTATACAGCGTTTTTCTTTATAAAAGTATTCTCTTCATTCCGATAGTTTTGGAGAATGTTCATAACCCCAAAGATCAATATAACCCTCTTTTCCACTAGTCGAAGCATTTATCTTCTTGCCATCTAAACATATTTTATACGTTTTCAGAGATGGTGACTTCTCTGACATTGCATCCAGTAAATAATGAATGATACCAGGTTTAATTCCAGCTTCTGAAACAGGCGAAAGTTTTCCTGAAACAACACTTCTTGTTGGTACAGCAAAATTAATAGCACCTTCAGATAGAATGTAATTTCCCTTTTCACAGTCCTTTGTCAAAAGTTTACCCAAGTGTTTCGGTCCACTCATGAACTTCAACCATTTTCCATAGAAAAGAGGATACCTAATGCGCCAAAATCGCTTAACCGTTTCGTTGTATTTCAAACCTGATGTGTAATTTGTCACATGTATAGAAGCGACACACGTCCATGAATAGTTGTAATGCAATGTTGTCAAATGGGAAATCGCCACTTTCAATCAGTCTGTGCATATCGATCCAAGTTCTTAAATGACCATTATTTTCCATTTCTGCAGCTACTTTAGCAAATATTTTTCTCAATTCTTCGACCAAATCATTAGATTCGTGTATGCTGTCCACAGGCTCCTGCGTGCACTTGTCATCTTCCGCAAAGGACAATCCTTCAAGACAGCAATAACATACTGCGAGATTTGTTTTCGAGGCGTTGAATTTCTTTGTTTCTTGGACAATCGACTTTGTAAAACTGCATTGTCATCATTCAGATCAAGAGATATGTTTTGCAAAGACTCTTCCAATGATGTCATTTTTTCTAATGGGTTTTGTTCTATTGCAATATGCACGCACCATGTTTCCTCGTCTACATGTAAACATTGGTTAGCGGTTAATTTTCGCTGTGGACCAATTCCGAAGTTTTTAGTCACAAATCCTAACTCACAAGTTTGGGCATTTAACGATCTGTGCTTTAACTTCAATACACTTGAACCATGATGGGAGACGAGATGATAAACACAGTCTTGAAGACGGTTTGTTGAAAAACCGCAGTAATAGCACTGACTATCCATAGTATTTTCTGGAGAAAGAAAACAACATACTGATAATTTATGACCTTATATATTCCATTTTTTTCCATTGTATACCAAAAAATGCCCAACACACCTACAAATATGACAAACACGTATCTGTTATATGTTCATAAAATCGCTTGATTTTATTTTTCAATATAATGCTATCACTATGGCATGAGTTAAAAAACTGCATGTAGATAAATATGTAATACTGATCAATTACTTAATATTAGGCAAATAATCTGTGTATATCTGATAAGTAATGCTCTGAAGTTGAATTGATAGTTTCAGGTTACCAAATGTATAAACTAAGAAAAACGTGTCTGCACCGTATCCTTTTCTTGGATAAAGGCTATGCCGTATCCGAATATTGGGCTTATTTTCCGGAAAGTACATGCCGTTTCACGGTGTCTATGCCGTGTACTACACAAAATAGAAAATAACGAATTTTGAATACATAGAATTAGTTTATCAAGTCTGCACTTTACAGGGACACAGTAAGGTATTTTCTTTTCATTTTATTCGGGTTTATATTTAAAAAGAAATCATGTTGGGTAGAGAAAATGACCCAAATCAGGTGGTTCTCTCGATCAAAAAAATACCGCCATTATAGAGACACATTTATCGCTGATTTTTTATTTTATTCAAAGGAACCAAAAGCTGTACGCATATGCAATCAACGATATAGCTAGTTCCCTTCAGTAAAAAGCCATACAAAGTGTTGTTACTTCGTTGGTAAAAGCAAAATACAGATTGAAAATGAGACGTACCTTTTTGTTGTTATCGCTGTCGCCATCTTGGTTGTCTATGCCGGAACACGGAAAAGCTATGCCGTATCACGATCACGACAGTGTTACTGGGACCCAATGGACCTTAACTTGTTTATTTGAACAAGCTTGAAAACTCTACTCATAGGGATCATTAAAACCAAATATAAACAAATTTGGCAAGTCGGTTCTTGAGAAAAAGATTTTTAATAACCGTTAAAAATTTCCCTATGTTAAATTGATAAGTCCCTTGCACTATCGGAGATGATTTTGAAATTTTAAAAATAAACAACTGATAAAACCCTTGGGCGGGGACAAGTTTGACCCAAGGGTCATCATTTGAGCAAACTTAAGAGCTTCATGTAACAATTCATCTGAAGCAAAATTTAACGACTTACGATACACACAGAGTGATCACAAAAGCTCACCATAACGAGCCCTCAGCTCAGGCTTGCAAAAATTCATTCTTATTTAAGCATAATTATAATCATAATATTACCCCTACATGATCTGCAAGTTATTTTTTCACTATTTTTAGTATTAAACGGCACAAATTTTGAATTGGAAATAATCCTCTTTATATTCTCACATTCACAAGTAGCACACATGTTAAATTATAGTACAACATGTGTATTGGTTTCCATTTTTTTTTGGAAAGAGGTTTAATACCATTTTCATCACATTATAGATTTTATTATTATGGCATATCCCTTTTAATTGGTGGAGAAGGACCACAGAATGAATCTGAGTAGATCTACTGTCCTTCAGCATTGTCAGTGAGTCACATAAAAGTTTTTTGAGCAAGCGCTACTTGAAACTAAGCTGTGAGCGATAAGTGATCTTGAGATGGTACCTTAGACTTCTCGGCCACAGACCCCTCTACTGATTTCAACAACTTGCACGTCATCGCAGAAGCCCTCGTGACCTTTGGCCAAGAAAGCTGATAGAATCTAGGGTTCGGACCATTTTCGTTTAATACATTCATTTGAATTGCTCTTTTATTTTGTCGTTTGAACAAATTTTTGTATGCCTTTTCTTAACAATATTTCAGTCATCTAACAGAAAGTAACATATTTCATTCTTTTTCTTTCCCGAGAAGAGTCGGTACAATCCTTACATTTACCTTATCTAATAAGTTGTATCTATTTGTCACATAGAACAAAGACTTCAATTAAAAGGAAACAGTAAGTAAACATAATTTATCTTTATTGTTTTGACTATTTCCAAGTGACAAAATAAAGTCAGCAGCGCATTTATCATGTAATCAGTTAGATCTTCCTTCTGGAAATTGACCAAACCTGAAAATAATAAGATAATTATATTGGGAATGTAACTTGAAACTCAAGTTCTACCAGCACAATAAGTAAGCAAGTTTGCTTTTATGTACACAAAACTCCTATATATTTTCTTTATATCTAAATATAGAACAAGAGGCCCAAGAGGACCTGAGCACTCTACTTGCAACAGATGCTACATGTAAAATATCTAAGGTCAAGGCCTTAAACTTTCAGGGAAAATGTTTTTTTAAAATTTCGTCTAAAATGTCACCATTTTTTGTGCTTATAGGCCCTGTGGCGGTGGCATTTGTAGTCAAATGACGCTGGTTCAAGAATTCGTCCGAGATCTAATGGTTATATAAATGTCGTGCAAGTTTGATTTAGATTCAATGAAAAATGATGGTGCTATCCCATCTACAACATTTCACCTATACAACTCTGTAAAACAGTGACCCCTGTGGTGGCCCCAAATTTGACCCCAGGGACCCGACTTCAACAAATCTTTTAGAAGACCGCAATGCAATGCTACATGTAATATATTTTAGGTCTAGGCCTTGAACTTTCAGAGAAAAAGTTTTAACCTGCTCAAAAATTTTAACAAAACTTTGATGATGCTGAACACACAAATTTTATTCATATCCAATGAGTGGTTGCACAGATATCTTACCTGATAAAACACTTTAACTTGAAAAAATCAAGTCCAAAAGGGCTTTTACTGTTTCAAAATGCAACCCAGAGTTATGGTTCTTGTCTCTGTGTGTTTCATTGATGATGCTGAACACACATGTGAAGTTTAATTCACATCATATTATTATATATATATTTATACACATATATATATATATATATATATATAAATAAGTGAGTGGTTGCATAGATATTTTACATAATAAAAACCAGCACCGATGCCAGGGCAAGTACATTATAGCCCCCCTATTCTACGAATAGTCGATCTAAAAAGTTTTATCACATTTTTTTAGTTTAGTCTGATGTATCATTTAATTCTTTTTAATATTAAAATGTCAAAATCCCTCAATGGCCAAGCCAAATGCCCTCATTGTATGAAACATAAACAAAATGACCACAAATAAATAGCATATAATATCTAAAACCAAAAATACAGAGACATATAAAAATTTACCATCTTCTTGTGAAACCCCAGTTTCTCTCATTAGACACTCAATGTTGCCAAATCCTGTGATTGATCATATCCAGCAAATAGTTTTTTTTCATTTATAGACTATAATTCACCACATGTTTATTTACCTACCCCATGGTATATTTATTTAATAAAAAAAATAATTTCAGATACCTGTGAAAAATAAAATCTTAAATATTATGATGTGAGGCCTTCATTCCCATTAAGATGCATATGTCAAATAGTCACAACTGTCATGAGTGTACAAACAAGAGCTGACAGCTAGAGTTATCTAACTAACTAAATTGAGTAAGTCTCATAACTGCAACACCTTGTTTGAATTTTCAATCCAATACATGTACAGACTGCTAAGTTATAGAATTTCAAAGTCAAACAATGGCCATAATTTGCAAAAAAATCTGACAAGAGTTATCCCACTTGATTTAGTTGGTTTCATAACTGCAAAGCCATATGTAAAGTTTCAATCAAATACATTGAGTGGTTATAAATGTTGCGATATGGACTTGACGGTACTTGCATGCAAAACTTTAACAAGAATTACTAAGTAAACCAATGGCAACAACTTTCATAATATTTATGCAAGAGTAGAATTGCTGTCTTTATTCTTTGATTAGTTGAGCTAAAAATCAATATTGACAATGTGAAGATCAGCTTTGCTTGTAGCTTGTAGCATAAATTAATTTTAAGATTCAAATTAAACTCATTTCATTACATGTACAAGATTTATTCATACAAATTTACATATATTTTACAGTAGGTTAAGGACATCCTTAAAAAATATTTGTTTGCTGTGGTCTGACTCAGTATTTTTCATATGGGTAGGTAGGTAGGTAGGTAGGTAGGTAGTGCATATCAAAGCACGTTTTCGAACGATTTTATATTTTTTTATGTGATCGTCCTCTACGTGCATACTCCATTCGCTTTTTTATGGGTGGATGTTCCGCACCGATTTCAGTGCGGAAGCCAAAACACTCATATTGATTAAAATATGTAATATCATTAGCAAAAACTCTTACCGGTTGTTAAAAAAACACTTTATATATGTCCATAACGTAAAAATATCCACAAAACCGCACATTTAACACTCAAATCGTTTTTGACAGTTATCATGTGACGCGCACCGTTCAAGCGTCATAGCGATTTGAATAGAAACACTGTGATGGAAGTTCTACGCTGTAAATTGGAAATACAATACTTATTACGCATTATTTTCCAAAAAAAGTAACATTTCCTGTCACAGTGTGTATTCAAATTAGACAAACCAATACTTGTGTTTGTGTTTTGACAAAAAAAATGACAATATTCATCACTATTAAAGTTTAAAGCAACAAAACCACGTTTAAACTTTTTTAAAAAGTTTTTCAATTGAGTTGTGAGCACATTTCCCATACATAAATATATGGTCAGTGAGCTGTCTAAGTGCTAACAAACACTATCCAGAACGCTTTAGAATTATAAAAAAAGATGTCCAAATTATAAAGCGTGACAAACGCTTTATAAATTATTTTTAAATTGCCGAGGATTCCAACTTGGCTTCAAATTGAATTATGCGAGTCATATTAAAAACTTCACGTTTTAGTGCGTAGTGTACTTTACCTGCCTTGAAAGTCATTTTGACAATTTTTTTTGACTCGGGTGAGTTACACGCTTGTTTTATAAAGTGTTAGTCACGCATTATAATTTGGGCATCATTTTGTTCGGGATTGTGTTTATATGCTCATATACAGTTAATTGATCATATGTTTGTATGGGAAATGTGCTCATAACTCAATTAAACAATTTTTTTTAAAAGTTCAAACGTGGATGTGTTGCTTTAATAAATATTGTGTCGGTAGCAGAAATCTTGCTTGTACTTTATAAGTAGAAAATTATGGAGCGGATTTACATAAGCATGCTTTCAGTCCAATCCATTTTCTATCTGTGTATCATTCTTACAGCTTATAAAATATTACATGTTATTGTATTGCAACAAAATGAAATAAAATATGTTTAAACTAAGTATAAACGGATAATAAGATAGCACAGCTTTCTTATGGATATTTTCACTTGTAATTGAATGTATGACTACCATGTTTACTGTGAACAAAATAGTGTTTTAACTAATGCTGCCTGTACACTTACATTTCCTTTCGCAAATAATGCAGCCACACACATGACATTGTCTTTCTCCGCATTGCTTCGACTTTGGAATATCCGTTATTTTCATTTTTTTTTTTTATCTTCTACTACCGTTTTCATTAGTGATCTTTTGTAAGTGTATTATGAGATCTACATAATGTTGTCCAGTACGGCCTCCAATTCCTACCTCCTGTCAATATATCCTAAAACACTTTAAGGAGCTCATAGTTTATGATAATATCTACGTCAGGTTTATATACTGCCATGCCGAAAGTTAAGCATGTGTTCATAAATCTCTGGTAATCTTTTATCATAACCGTTGAACGTATAGTAAAAGAGCAAAACTTAATTTTCAAAAGATAACTACATGCGCCAATAGTGCACAATATTTTTTTTTTTTTACCATATTAACTTATGTACAACATTAAGCCGATGTCAAATCATTGATGCATACGTGGCTATTGAAAATAATCTTGTATATTACTAATGCATTATGGTCAACGATACACTTATTAGCTCTAAATTGGTATCAATCCATATTGCAACTGAAAAAAATATTGCTATAGCTTCGTCAAGGATCTGTGGGTTGAGTAATGCAATGCTTCAAGCACGGTTCTTTGGTTAGAAATTGAATGATACATACGTTATTTATTATTCAAAATCATCATTAGGCATTCACAATATAAGAAACTTGTTTTACTGTTAGCTTATGATAATTCCCATTTCAACAACAATTTAATATACTGTCAATAAGTAGTTAGAATCATTAAAAATTGTGTGGCCGATACATACGATATCAATTAGTTGAAAACTTAGCAATAAATACTCAAACAGTCCTAGCTTATCACCCAATGTTGTTCAGACGGACATTATTTAAAATAATGAAAGCTGCTGAATATTACTGTATTTGATCACACCCCACTATAAATGGCAGACATATCTGGATAATCATGTACAGACTTTAGTATCAACGGTTTACAAGAACACCAAACTGTTGTATGCATTCACATGTCCTTTCCACCAATATACGCGGTGTTGAATACACGCACATCAGTTATAGTCTAAAGAGAAACAGAGTTCTTGGATAGGTAACGTTTATATTTTTATTTTTCGACGCCCATACTTTAATTGACTTGTGAGTGTTTACTTTTGCAAATACTTCACTAATCCCAGCTCTGTGCGCATATACGAGAAAATATGCGTCTGAAAGCAAACATTTAAACAAGTTGATTTAATCAAATTTATTCTGTTTATGTGGGGGTGGGGTGCGGGTAATAAAATATTACAAATTACAAAATATATATCATAAGGCAGAAGAATGTTTTCTTTTCTTATTTGTCTATAACCCATAGAGATATGGAGCACTTGGTCCAGCGGTAGAGCACCAAACCCATGATCGGAGGATCGTGAGTTCGATCCTCCGCTACGGCTATGTGTGGTGTCCTTGAGCAAGATACTTTTTCCGCATATTCTTTGTACTGGTTCTACCAGAGACATAGACGTCTCTGGTTCTACCCAGGAAGACTTCGAGCGTGATTTGTCTAAGTTGTAAGAACTTGTTTCACAATCGAAGTAAAATAAATAAGTTTAAACTAAACTAGAGATATACAAGTCCTTGCTATAACCCATATATTTCTCTCTGTAATTTTTTCAATTTAAATCTTATTTTTTAATTTATTCTTCAGCAGTAGCAAAACACTTAATCATAATTATATTCATTAAAATAATTATAGATTTTAAACTAAAAACATGACGAAATATTGGACAGAAGAAAACTTTCTCATTCCTCTATAACCCATAACGCTCACTCCGCCACGTTCCGATTTCGCATGTACATGTTTCCACCCAGTAGCTCGGATCTAACTCGCATCTTACTCCACTTATGTAAAATGACTGCTAAATGACAGCGAAATAAGGTAAATTCGAATGTTTTGGTCATATTCACCGTCTATCAAACTACAGGACAGTTTTTTGCATAGCTTGCATTTATTATTCATTATTTTATCAATATAAATCAAAGTTTTAAGGAATTAACGATTGTTGACGCAGTATTTGCCTTCGAAAAAGACGTATGTATGTGGTCTAATTTTCCACTTGGTTTTGTTCGGATGGAAATGAGACGAAAAAGGGGCTAGTCTCACCCCTATTACGGCGATTAAATGAGACTAGGTAGGTAGGTAATTTATTTATTTTTTGCTAAATTTGAATTTTGCATAGTCATTTTAAAGAAAACCAGACAGAAATCATAAAAAAAAAATTAAACGCTTTGAAAGTCAATATGAACATTTGGGTAGCTGCAATTTTGAGTGAGTAGGTAGGAGCATGACAAACATCTATAAAATCTTTATTTCTCTTTGAATGATAATCTTTTTGTAATGGTACATGTGCAACTTCAATCCAGTTAGTCAGAGTGAATGTAAATCTTTGTTTAGATGAACGACAGTGGTGGTTGAGACTAGGGGTAGAGCATGATCTGCCTTGCATGCAGATGGTCATGGGTTCAATTCGGAGTCATACAAAAGACTGGTAAGAAAATGGTATTTGAAGCTTCCTCACTTGGAGTTAAGTATTTAGAGGATAGTTCTAGGTTTGGTCACCCCAGTGTCATATAATGTGACTGGATGGGGAATCATTCCATGTGTCTGCAGCATAACAAACCAGCGTGCAACATTTACGGTACAATACTGTCTCCAATAGACATTGTTGTGATACAGCTTAATTTTTTTGAAAGTGATGCTAAACACCATACAACCAAATAAGATAAGCTTACCTCAAAGTAAACTTAAAATAAGCACTGACTACCATCTCGATATACATGCTTAGAAGCAATACACCATGGTTCGATGTAGCACTGTGAATCTTGCAACCTGAAAATACATTTGAATCCTGTTAAAATCTTCAAGAAATATGAGAGACTGTGCACCGACTTATTTTTTATTTTTAATATCACGCTGTTTTTTAAAAAAAATGTTCATGCTTCCAACATACTCATTCAATACTGCAGCTACCCAAACATTTTATCCGAAAGCTGCTGCTATCCGAAAAAGGGAAACTATTATCAATACCATCTGTTTTGTTGTACAGTTTGAGTCAAAATTATGATTAATCAGAAGTTCCAATTCAATAAATTGATCAATACATAATTAAACATGTAAACTTGCATATTATTCATAACCTGTAACCTGACACACATATTCAAGCTGTTGACAAGTGCTATCCCAACTAAATTGTGCAATTTTACTAAACAACCGTTGACGGTGTATAAGTTAGTTATTACTGAGTAAACTAATCACCCTTTTTAGATTGTTTCCGTGTACAGGTTTCAATTGAAATGATTGTAAAACTATTTCTTGCAGAAGCCTCATTTCTGAACAAGGTCAATGTTCATTTGATTCACTGATTAAAACTGAAGTTCAGCGAGATATTTAGCATGCACTGGGTCTCACAGGCACTGCACATGGGACTGACTCTACCTCCAAATTCCAAATGATTGCATACTTTTTCAGCACCCTGACTGAATAAGGCATAGTAGGAATGTTTGCAAAACACTATAAATCTCTAAAAAACTAAAATCATTTTTAAAATTGTTGAAAAGCATCCCATTATCATTAATAAATGAAATACAAATGGTTAAGTACACTGTATATGAAATCCATCAAAAACAAGCAAAATTGATATCTAAATTGGAGTGGTTTACTAAATAAAACCACATTCTAAAATAGACAACACTTTGTTGTGTTGTCTATTTTAGAATGTGGTTTTATTTAGTAAACCACTCCAATTTAGATATCAATTTTGCTTGTTTTTGATGGATTTCATATACAGTGTACTTAACCATTTGTATTTCATTTATTAATACTGATTGACGATCGTCGCATTGTCATTCAAACACTTTCTAATATAAACAATTATAACATGTAAATCTGTGTTACAAATCAAATTGAAATCAAAATGAAATCATGCGACTCACTTACTATGTTCCAAAATATGTTTTTAAGCTGGAAATCTATTTTAGTCTATCCAAGGCAAAAAACCCAAGTTAGGAAATCCCTTTTCAATATATTATTGTGGTATGTTTAATATCAAATAGATATCCTTTTGACAATACAGGGTCAATGAGTATATAAAGACATGTTATGGTGGAAAACATGTTTTTGACTATTTTGACATTAGGCTAATTTTTTTATAAAAATTAACAGGATAAAAAAAAATTGTGGAAGGGGATTTTGTTTAGAATAGGTATTTGCAACATCTTTAATACAGTGCGACACAAATTCAATACAAAAAATGTGTATGATTCAAAGTTCAGAGGACAGTTATTTTGTTTCTGGTAGGGTTTGTTTTGTTTTTATGAACACAATTCAGAGGTACAGTAACACATAAATCATTAAGTTAATAATTTTATTACTGACCATTGAAAAGATTATTCCAAAATATATACTTATAAATTACATTGATTGTGAAATAAATTCTCATGGCAATTATCAAAATAAATATCTCAAATCTAGTTTTAAGCAAATACTGATCAAATAACTTGCTCAGACACACACAGAATTTCTAGTTTATACTAATTTATTTTAGCTTGATTGCAAAGAAAGCTCAAAGCTTAATTATATATGAAATCTCTCTCGAGTCCACTTCCTGGGTAGAACCATTATTGAGTTTTATTTTTCGAGAGTCATCGGGTTGAGCTTGGGATTGAACCCGCAACCTCTGGCGTGAGCGGCAAAACTCCAACCACAGTCACTACACTGCCCTGACCAACACATTGATAAAGTAAAACATTTAAAATGTATTTGTTTGTTTGTATGAGATCACCAAACATGGAATATATTACTTGTATATTTATTAGTATAATTTTGAGAATCCCATATTCCATCAAACACTAAATAACATATTTTATGTATTAATTAATTACATTCTTAGTTGGATTTCTTAAAGAGCATTATGTATCCAAGTTCTCTGTACACCAAACGTTGAAAATATATCAGAAATAGGGACCACTTTAATATCATTACTCATAGTTTACTATTTTGTAATTGCTTAAAGGGATTATATTGGCAAGTAACACAAACACGCTGTTAATCCAGACTTTTCCTGTATGCAGTGGGCACAAAATAATGCTCATGTATTGACGTATAACCTTTATTTATTTGAAAGTTATCAAATTAACAGTAATTGAATATTAGCCAAAACTTTAATACGTCCCACAATAAAGTATTGCGCAGTGTTTACATTGAACTCTGTAAACTTCCCGAACAAAGCCACGAAAACGAGATCCGGAACGAGTCTCCACGATCCGATGATTGATCGGAAACCCGAAAGCGGTTCGTTGAAAATGGTAAATGTAAACAAAAACAAAAACGTGGCTTCAGAAACCCCGATGTTTGTAATAAAGAGGTTATGCAATAAGATACTTTAGACGTGTATATCTCTAAGTTATAAGTGTATCTTCATGATAAGCGTGTGTATTTGGGACAGGGGATTGACGGTAATATGCCAATATAATCCCTTTAAAGGGAATTTATTAGGATTTTTCAAAAAAAATAAAAAAATGCTATAAACATTTTTTTCCAATAGATCATGTCTATATAATATTGTACTCATTGACCCCGCAATACCAACAGGATATCTATTTAAAAATGCTTAAATAACATATTGAAAACGGGTTTCCTTACTTGGGCTACGCGCCTAGGTTAGACTAAAAAAGATTTCCCGCTTAAAATTGCAACATATTTTGTGACGTATTAAACGAGTCGTGTGATTTCATTTTGATTCAAATTGATCCATCATACAGGTTCACGCGTTGTAAAATTTGTTTCATCAAGAAGTACGAATGACGACATGAAGAAGAATTAAAGTGCTGTATATTTTTTGAATGGGGATCCCATTTCATGTCTACCACTGCAATTTATTTATTTTATTTATTTATTCTCTTTAATTCCTCCGGAAACATCGATTTTGTCACGTTTTGGTGGATTTGATATACCAAACCATTCGGATTTTATTTATTAATGATAATGAGAGGCTTTTTATCTAATTTAAAAATAAGTCTATTTTTTAAGACATTTATAGCGTTTTTTCCTGATATACTCCCTTTAAAATGGAGAAGCATCATTAAAAAAAATCATTTATAAATTTTTTATCCATATTTTTTGTTATACTGATTCTCAACTTCTTTATCTTCAAATTGTTCAAAATGTTACTTTGCAAGACATGCTTGAGCTACCTTTATTAACACCAATATAAATTTTATTTGTAGTAAATACCTCATTTTCTACATCTTTCTTTTTTCTGTTTTCTTCTTTTATCATGCTAAATCAAAGACATTATACTATTTCCCATTGACAAATATCAAAAACCAGAATTTGAAGTAATGACATTTAGAAAAATTATACAATATGGCTCCATATGCGCCTCACTACACAGTAACGCCCCCTTTTTCCCATGGAAAACAAGGCCAATTTAATTTGGTTTTGAAATATTTTCAAAATGGTTCATAGTAGCTGTGATTTCTTGATGAGTAAAGCAAAAGTTGGTATAGCATATACTGCATTGAATCAGACATCACGGGTGTTAAAAAAGTGAGTTTTTTAGGATTTTCACAGGGTTTTCATTTTTAACCGATCGCCGATTGAAATCATCAGTTAAAATCAGGTTTGGATCGGTTGTTTTTCCAGAAACATCGAACATTTGCCCCCTTGACCCCCGGCCTGATCTGTTGTTTTTCTCTTGCAATCTGTTGTTTGATTTTAAAATGAAAACCCTGTTTTCAACATATATGATATGCATGTATTTATGAGCATCTGAGGACATCTTTTTTTCAAAAAATCGCAGGTTGTCACTGCACCCTTTTTTTAAAAAAACCAACGAGGTCAACCTACCAGTTATTGTGCATTTTTATGTGGTTTACATTCCTGCAATGAAAAAAAAAATGACAAAAAAATCTATGTGGAATTATTTTTTTAATTTATATAAAAACGACTGAAAACTAAATGCACTCAATACTTTTTCAAAAAATAAAAAGTGAAACCAAAAAATGCCTTAAGGTTACTTTTGAGACAACCCCTTTAAACTATGCTTGGTTAAATTCAACAGACCAAGTTATCTTTATCAACACACTTATATTTATAAGCATTTAGCAATATATTAAAGTACAAAATGATACATGAAATACAACTACATTTGTATATTGAAACACCGTGTACTAATTAAGAAATAAATCGTTTTCCCATTGATTAAAAAAAAAAATTTGAAACACATTCAAATCACAGGAAGCCGAATTATTCGATATTTCTTTAACATATACTGGATTAAACTGTAGGCTTTCCATAACGGACATGAAAAACTACGTACAATCATCTATGTACCATAAACGAGTATTTTCATTTGTTTTTTTTCCGCCAAAAAGGGAAGACTATTGCAGTCATTTCGATAATTCAGATCTGACGGCAATCACTGCTCACATGGCCGCATTAAAATTAATGTTTCTATTGAATTAAACGGATTAAACATGCACTTACCCTATTGTTTATAATAATCCATCATCAGAAACTATTACAAAAGCATTCATGAGCAACTTTTTGCAAAAACAGCGAAGCAAATTCGTATATTGGTGCTTCCTTCTTGTCAAAATATGTAAACAAAAATGGCGTGTCATCCAAGGTCAACAAACTGGGGGTTCCCCGTTGTTCCATTACTAGGCTATATAAAATTGTCGATCGAAATAATTTTTGACCAGTTTGATATAGTTTTTTATTTTATTAACATATTTGATTGAAATACCCAAACTTTTGTTTATTGAAATATGTTTGTTATAGTGATTTTTGGCATGGTGTCGAGGCTACTGTCAAATCAGCTGACAGCATTGCGTTGTCGTTAACAACACTTGGACGGGTACCATCTTTCAAAAGGCGCAATGAAAATACGACGATTGCCTGGTATCTAATTTTTTCATAAACGGTAAATAAGGTATAAAACTATAGATTCTGAAAATTTAAAGAAAATTGAAGTTTTGCCAATTTTACATTTTCAGAAAACGCCAAAATTACGAAACGTCCGACGGCGTTACAAATATAAAACCCAACGAACTTTGAATCAGTTATATTTATATATTGCATCATTATTCAATATATTTTTAAACATGAATTAAAATTTCGAGGACTTTAGTTATGTCATTGTCTCTATATATTGAATTTAATAAGGTACTAAGATTTCAATTAAAAAGCGCGCGCTCCTTTAATGGGACTTTTTGTGTTAAACTACTGTACAAAAATGAGCAGGTAATTCGGTGAATCCACGTTTTTTTGTTCTCGTGGGTCCCGACTGGTGTGGTGTCCTTGAGCCAGACTCTTTTCCGCACATATATGCTTAGTACTGGTTCTAACCAGAAAGACTTCGAGCGTGATTTGTCTAAGTTGTAAGAACTTGTTTCACAATCGAAATAAAAAAAAAAAATCAAACTTAAACAATATAAATACTGCAAAGGTGAAGTGTGGCGTAATTATTTTATGACGTCATGTGTTCCTCATTATACGTAAGCATTCAGTCGGAAAAGGTTTTTCGACTTCCTTACTCGTTTAGCCTTCTTGAACGCTGATTGGATACCGTAATAATATGTTGGTTCCCCATACATTAAACACGTATCTCAGACTTTCGATTCTACTAGGAACAAACGTAGTTTAACAGTTCATGTTATTCTGTCATTTCTAACCGAGAATTATACTGATGATTACACATTTGTCAAGATGAGCGAAGATTTGGGCAAACTGCAATCTGCCTTGCAAAAAGCAGCACTACATGGGTGGCAGGCAATTAAATTTCAAGTTTCATTAAGTTGCAATAGTTTGAGTAATTTGACTAAATGTGGTGCTACAGCAGCAGATTTAAAAGCCTCTGACACGTTGCATGACGCGATCGCAAAGTCTCTTTACCCGAGTGATGCTCCTCAAGAGTACACCACTGTCAAAATTTATAGAGATGGCAATTGCTTTTAAAAATCTATCTCCGTAGCGCTTTTAAGTCACGAAAACAGACATACTGAGTTGCGCATCAGTACAGTATTTAAACTCGTTAAGAATATAGAATTGTATGTCTCTCAAGAAACATACAACACAATGAGCTCATCGCAAACAGATTTACAGTATGTCATAGAATCATCGGACAACGCTCTCGTTTATCAAATTTTGGAAAGGTCTCTCCAGAATGAGGTGCTAAAATCATTCAGAAGTGGGGAATATTCTTCTGTTGTACATTTCTTTGCAGCTGTAATTGTATTAAATCGTCCAATATATAGCATTTACCCACTGGTTCAAAACATTGCTGTAAATAAAAGTGTACACAATCAAAGGATTGATTCCTCAGGTCCCCCAATCTATTATATGTGGACACATACAGAAACTTCTGATCTTGCAAACTGGAATCAAAACCACTTTGTAACATGTTACAGACAATGGTAGTAGAAGGACGGTGGCTTATACGGGAGAAACAAACAAGTCAGAGAGGATAGAAGCGGGACAAAAAAAGGAAAGTGGCAACAAGAATACTGCAGCAGACGATAAAGAAACGGGTCACTTGGGAGAAAAAGACACGGATCGAAATAGTGAAAATAGTAATGAGTTGGGAAAAATTGTCAATGGAACAATTGATTTATCAAAATTGACATCTGCAGAGAAAATACACTTTGGAGAAAAAACCAGAAAAATCCAGATCTGTTTTTAAATATGAAACCCCAGTCTATTGCCGAAGGAAAGGGAGATACGAAAAAGTCAAAGATTTTGTCTTTTCAAAGTTCATGGATGAGACAATATAAATGACTTACAAATAGCCAAATTTTGGATGGCGGTCTGTGTACTTGCTGCGTATTATTTCCTCAAAAGAGCTTGGAAAATAATAACACATTTGTAACGGGCACATTCACTGCATACAAAAAGGCCTTTGGAAAAAATCCTCCCTCTCAAAACATGAAAATTCCGAGTAGCATAAAATGGCAAAACTGGACTATCAAACGACCAAAGCCACTCTTGAAAGGCCCACGTCCTCTTAACCATACAAAATAAACAAAAGAACCAGGCAATCTATGACCGTTATTTCAAACTTTTGAGGAAAATTGTTCAGACAATAGTACTATGTGGCAAACAGAACATTTCACTGAGATGATAACACAAGCGATGTGTCAAATAAAGGAAATTTCCTTGCAATTTTACAGCTTTTATCAGAGTACAATGAAGAGCTTAAGCTTCACTTGGAAACTTCAAAACAGAATGCAACATACACTAGTAAGACAATACAGAATGATATGACACACGACATGCGAAGCGACACACGACATGCGAAGCGACACACGATATATCATGCGACATGCGATACGACGCACGACAATTGAATATAGGAATGTCGCTTGAATGTCGTGTGTCGTATCGAGTGTCGCGTCAAATATCGTGCGTCCCCCTTGTACCACGACACATGACATTCGAAGCGACACACTATACAACACCCAATATTCCAACGCGACACACGATACGACACACGACATGCGAAACGAAACACGATATTTACCGCGACATTTCGTGCGTCGCCCTTGTACCACGACAGTGCGATAACGTGACATTCCTATATTCAATTGTCGTGCGTCGTATGATATATCGTGTGTCACTTCGTATGTCGTGTGTCGTATCGAGTGTCACATTGGAATATCGTGTGTCGTATCGTGTGTCGCATTGTATGTTGTGCGTCGCGGTACAAGGGCGACGCACGATATTCAATGTGGCACTAACTGGATTCCGTAGAATGACATCATACAGACTGTTGCCAAATATATCAGAGATAAAATAATAGATATCCTTAAGAAAGGAAAAGGTTTTTACTCTGTTATTGCAGACGTAGTAACGGACAAATATACAAATAAAGAAATTTTGGTTATTTGTTTGAGATTTCTGGATACGGGCAAAACATCTACAATCAATAGAGAATAGTTCTTTTACTTTATTCAGTTAAAAAGAACCACAGGTGAAGCTATAACAGAGAAGATAGTTGAAACGCTACAAAGCTATGATATTCCAGTAAATGCAATGCGTGGACAGGCTGGTGATGGGGCTGCGGCTATGTCATCGGAAAAACAGGGGTGTCAAGGACGAATTAAAAGATTGAACAAGTTGGCCATCTACACTCACTGTCGAAGTATAGCTTCAGCATGAAAATTACCTCCAGTGAGAAATATGATTGATGTAATTAACTCAGTGCTTCTTTTCTTTGATCAATCTCCGAAAAAAACAATCGTTTCTTGAACATATCCTAGAGGTGGAAGGCTCTGAATATGCGAAGAAGAAATTAGTTGGACTTTGTAAAATCAGGTTGGTAGAGAGGCATGTGTGTTTTGGCACATTTTATCATCTCTACGGTTACATTGTCAAGTGTCTACAGCGTTTGTTGAATCCGTTGGATGAAAGCAGCAATGAAGATTGATCATTGGATAGACAGTCAAAGATAACAGCAAAAGGATTGCTCACATCACTGACAAACTTTATGGTTTTGATTCCATTTGTATGTGTCAGATATGTTCTTGACACAATAAAACCTCTGACTTTGAAGCTTCAAAAAAGAGATGTTGACATCTCTAAAGCTTGTGAAATGTTTGATCATCATATCAAGAAAATATCTGAAATAAGTAGAGAGGTTGACATCGAATTTGAAACCTGTTTCTCTGATGCCTCACAAATTGCAAATGACCTAGAAATAGAGATCGAAGTTCCTAGAACGTGTGTAAAATAACAGCATAGTTAACACAACAGAACCAAATCAATAATTTAAGTCTAACATTGGCCATTTCATTCATTGCTTATTCACTCCAAAAGTTAAGATCTCGCTTCCAAACCGAAGAGACATTAGCATATTCTATCTGCTCTTTATTACCATCCAACATAACTGAAGTTGGCGAAGAAGAGCTGACTAGACTTTCTCATCAGCTGGTGTTATGGGAAACTGATTTCGACTGCATTTCGTCCCAGGATTTACTAAAGGAAATTAAAGAATAGGAAAAGGTATTGTCAGAAATTGGAAGTCGATCAATTTGACAGCCTCAGTGACCTGGTATCCCTTTACAGCGAAGTGGATGAAGACATGTTTCCAAATATGAAGACACTTACTCACGTAGGTTGTGTTTTACCGATTACTTCATGAAAAGCAGAGAGATCTCTTTCTGAGCTCAGGAGAATAAAGAATTACATGCGCAATACAATGCACGAGGAGATATCAGCTGGGCTTGCTTTGATGCATTTACATCATTCAATGGATATTGAGCTTGATGATATTGTTCAGAGATTTATTAATTCATGCAACAGAAGGCTTTTTCAGTCAGGCGAAGTCTTTTAATCTGAGTGTGCTGAATGAGAATGACCCACAAATCTAGCCAATAAGAATAAAGATGTTTCTTAACTTGAAGACACCCTAGTGGTTAAAACTCGATTTTGAAATAGACAAACTGTAAGTATGAAAAATAAAAATATATATATATATAAATTAAAGCAATGGTATTAAAAGTCAGAGTCTAGACCTATGTGTGAGAACAGCTTGGCTTTTCCATACACCGGTTTAATATAGATAAGAAAAAAAGATAAAAAGACGGTTCTAGAAGTGGAGACCTCCGGTTAGATCTGGAAACGTTTAAAATGAAACAGCTAACATCCGCATCAATACTGTATGAAATTCAAATTTGGATCCCCCACGTCGGGAATAACTCCTGGATCCGCCCCTGTATTTGATAATGAGTTTGTTATGTATACAGACATACAGACACTTGCCTGACTTGGATTGGACCCCTCACCTTAATACTTCATCGTTACTTTCATCAAATAGTTCTTACATTATTTAATTAAATGTATTATATTTCATCTTGATCAACATTTGTACATATGTCCCTCCCTCCCTCCCTCTCTGATATTGATCATATAAGCATAGGTTTTTCGTCTAAACATTGTCTCTGAACTCAAGTTACCATCTTAACGATTTGTGTTAAAACGAATTAAAGGGATTATATTGGCATGTTACCGTCAATTCCCTGTCCTAAATACACACGCCAAGCATGAAGTTACACTTATAACTTAGATGATATACGCGTCAAAAGTGTCTAAATGCATAACCTCTTTATTACAAACATTGGATTTCTGAAGCCACGTTTCTGTTTTTGTTTACATTCACCATTTTCAACGAACCGCACTCGGTTTCCGATCAATAATCGGATAACATCGTGAAGACTCGTTCCCGATCTCGTTTTCGAGGCTTTGTTCGAGAAGTTTACGGAGTTCAATGTAAACATTACGCAATACTTTATTGCGGGACGTATTAAAGTTTTGGCCAATATTCAATTACTGTTAAATTGATATCTTTCAAGTAAATAAAGGTTATACGTCAATACATAAGCATTATTTTGCGCACACAGCGTGTTTGTGTTACTTGCCATTATAATCCCTTTAAGCATGTATTTAAAGTACCTTAAATATGTATAAACTTACTACTTCTAGCATGATGCTTGAATATATTTTACTGTCCCTAGTGTTTGGTCTTTTTTTAAGTTTTTTCCTTGTCGGTAAATCTTTATCGTTTCGGGTAATTTTACGCGAAAAGTTTGTGATGGCGGCACCACCAAAGCGAGCAAAAATTAAAAAAAACTGAATAGCTTTTTAACAAGTAGATCATCATTTGCAGAAAGTCAAACGCAGAAGAAAAGGTATGTATATTTGAATGCCATGACTTGTGTAAATGATTTTAAATGGACCAGTCTGCGAAAACATGTATACAATTAAATAACTACACTGCGTAGGCCAAACCTTCAAAGGCACCGAGACAGAAAGAACCAAACTGGTGGACAAACTGAGGCAAACAAATAATCAATACAACACTGAAATCTATGTTCCATCTTTTTTCATTCAATGTTATATTAAAAAAAGATTAAACAAGAAAAACAATATGCCATCAGCCTGCTCCTAGCAAGAGAGTGATGTGCTATGATTGTGTGAATAAATGCTCAATGTGTGAGTTGTGCTGTTGGGTAATAGGTAAGGCGTGTGCTTGTCAATCTAGAGGTCTAACGCTCGGACCTGCCTAGCGACATTTTTCTTTTGTAAATAAAAATGTTCATAAAAAAAATTTAAGGTATTCGTGTTATTATTTTTATCTTTATGTAAAAAAATTAAGATATAAATGCATATACATTCAATTCCTGGATCCGCACCTGCACGCCCCCTCTAAACTGAAATACAGGATCCGCCCCTGTAATAATATATTATCTGTTAATGAAACTTGCAAATAAATTAATAAAAAATTTAACTGATATATATATATATCACTCACTTTTCTTTTCTTCTTCTCTGTAAGTCGACATCATTGCCAATGTTTACCTGTAAAAACTAGAAAAGCGCCGCAACTTGTAGTCAATATTTATGTTTTATCCATGAACGCTTGTTAAGCTATTTTTTGCATAACTTCCGGATATAGCAATTAATTCATCTGTTCCATCACATGTTCCTATAACACTGGTCATACAGTTGTGTAGTACTAAGTTACATGGCTTTTGTACAACACATGAATAAATAAAACTTTTTTGGGCCTGCACCCAATAATCACAGTTTCAAAAACATTTACTCATAATAAAACTATGTGTACTATTTTACTACTAGATCTATATATGTTTGTGTGTGTGCGTCACCAATGTGTACCATATTTACACAGTTTTATGTATCAGTTAAGGTTGGTTAATCACTAAACAACCGTCGATTATATTGTCTGAATAAAGTTTGTGCGTAGAAAAGTAAAAAAAGGGTAAGGTAGAAAAATGACAACAGTCAGTGAACGTGAAAGGCATGCGGGATGGGAGACTGGACGAAAAGTTGCAAGCAAATGGAAAGACAAGATAAAGAAGAGAAAAGGAGAGAGAGAAAAGTGAATGAAAAAAGAGATTATAAGGAAAGAGATAGAGTTGAATAAAGAAAAATGCTCTGAGATCAGTATATATTAAGTAAAATAGGATATAACAAAGTCAATCGATGTATGTTTAACTGTCATTTTTAAATTAGGAACGGAACACCGAAAAAAAAATAGTAAGAATACAAGCCTCGTGCTTCTCGCAGGTAGGTCAATGATATTTGAATGTAATAATAAGGAAGCAATAAAATGTATTAAACACGCAGATCGGTATGTGACATAACATTCATGTGAGTCATACAATTGCTATTTACAAAATTATATCTCAGTTGTCGTTATTCACTTTTAAATAAAATAAACAAAAAACTGTAATAATCAAATTTACAAGTTTAAGCCGTGATTTATGACGCCTTATGATGCGGGTAAAGTATGAGTGCAACTGAAAACATGCAATTATCTTTGTATAACCATACTGCGAGATGTGTATACTATGTTGATTTGTAATAAGTTAAACGCCATGTGCAATACATTGCATGTTATACATGGCTTTCAGTGGAGGAATACCACCGTTCATCCGTAACTAACAAACCTTCTCCCACGACTTAATCGGAGAGAGGTCCCGAGAATGCATCTTAAACACCTCACCCGAGCCCCCCCCCCCCACTCACCCCCAACTCACCCCACTCACTCCACTCACCCTCACTCCTACCCACTCGACTCAACTCATCCCCACTACCCCCCCCCCCCCCACTCACCCCAATTCACCCTCACTCACCCACTAACACACATTAAATTACAGACGGTGTCTTTATAATGTTGGTGTCATCTATAGATGCAGTGTTTGTATTGAAGTTATCTATAAACGCGGATATCAAGTCGTTGATGGTATTAACAGATGCAGTGTCTGTGTTCACGATGCTATTAACCGACCACAGAATAAGTGTTTTATTGTTGTTATGTCTTGTTGTTCTTTACTTAATATGGGACTTGCGATTATTGTGTCGTTTACAGATACAGTGTTTGTATTGATGACGTTTTTTACAGCTGCATTCTCTCTGGTAGCGATGGCATTTACATCTATGCATTCTTTCTGTTGCCGATGGTATTTACCTTTATGCATTATTTCTGTTGCCGATGGTATTAACATCTTTACATTCTCTCTGGTGGCGATGGTATTTACATCTATGCATTCTTTCTGTTGCCAATGGTATTTACATCTATGCATTCTCTCTGGTGGCAATGGTATTTACATCTATACTTTCTCTCTGGTGGCGATGGTATTTACATCTATTCATTTTTTCTGTTGCCGATGGTATTAATATCTATGCATTCTTTCTGTCGCCGATGGTTGCATTCTTTCTGTTACGGATGGTATTTACATCTATGCATTCTCTCTGGTGGCGATGGTATTAACATCTATGCATTCTTTCTGTTGCCAATGGTATTTACATCTATGCATTCTTTCTGTTGGTAATGGTATTTTCATCTTTGCATTCTTTCTGTTGCCGATGGTATTTACATCTATGCATTCTTTCTGTTGGTGATGGTATTTACATCTATGCATTATTTCTGTTGACGATGGTATTTACATTTATGCATTCTTTCTGTTGCCGATGGTATTTACATCTATTCATTATTTCTGTTGCGGATGGTATTTACATCTATGCATTTTTGTTGATGATATTTACATCTATGCATATTTTCTATTGCTGATGGAATTTGCATCTATGTATTATTTCTGCTGGTGATGTAAGTTACATCTTTATATTTTTTTTGGTGGTGATGGTATTTACACCTTTATAATCTTTCTGTTAGTGATAGAATTTGCATCTATGCATTATTTCTGTTGCTGATGGTATTTACACCTTTATATTACTTGTGTTGGTGATGGTATCTGTGCATTCTTCCTGTTGGTAATGGTATTAACGTCCATATATTATTTCTGTTGCTGATGGAAGTGGCATCTATATATTATTTTTTGTGGTGACGGTATTTGCATGTATGGATTTTTTTCTGTTGGTTATGATATTTGCAGCTATGCATTATTTCTGTTGGTGACGGTATTTACATCTATGCACTGTTGCTGCTGATATTTACTTCTATGCATTATTTCTGTTGATGATGGTATTTACAGCTACGATTTTTTGTGTTGGTGATGGTATTTACATCTATGCATTATTTCTGTTGCCGATGTTATTTACATCTATGCACTCTTTTTGTTGGTTTTGATATTTACATCCATGCATTCTTTCTGTTGATGATGGTATTTACAGCTATGCATTTTTTGTGTTGGTGGTGGTATTTACATCTATGCATTCTTTCTGTTGCCGATGGTATTTACATCTATGCACTCTTTTTGTTGGTTTTGATATTTACATCCATGCATTCTTTCTGTTGATGATGGTATTTACAGCTATGCATTTTTTGTGTTGGTGATGGTATTTACATCTATGCATTCTTTCTGTTGCCGATGGTTTTTACATCTATGCACTCTTTCTGTTGGTTTTGATATTTACATATATGTAATTATTTCTGTTGATGATGTTATTTACATCTATGCATTCTTTCTGTTGGTGATGGTATTTACATCTATGCATTCTTTCTGTTGCCGATGGTTTTTACATCTATGCACTCTTTCTGTTGGTTTTGATATTTACATATATGTAATTATTTCTGTTGATGATGTTATTAACATCTATGCATTCTTTCTGTTGGTGATGGTATTTACATCTATGCATTCTTTCTGTTGCCAATGGTTTTTACATCTATGCACTCTTTCTGTTGGTTTTGATATTTACATATATGTAATTATTTCTGTTGGTGATGTTATTTACATCTATGCATTCTTTCTGTTGGTGATGGTATTTACATCTAGGCATCATTTCTGTTGGTGGTGATAGTCACATCTGTGCATTCTTTTCGTTTTGATGATATTTGCATCTATGTATTCTTTGTGTTGCCGATGGTATTTACATCTATGCATTCTTTTCGTTTGTCACCAGATGATATTTGCATCTATACATTATTTCTGTTGGTGATGGTATTTACAGATGCATTCCTTTTGTTGCTGATGTTATTCACATATGTACTATTTGTGTTTGCGGTGGTACTTACTTGCCGACATAAATACCCGTTGTTCTACGGTTTAAATCTTCCACTGTCCTTGATGTGAATACGCGCAGTAGACAGTGTTACTGTAGTTGTGTATTACCGACATAGCTGCGTGAACTATTATAGTATAACATACTAGCATAATGATCAAGATCGTTGTTGATTGTGGTATGAATTGTACGCCGATGTTCATATAGATACAATCACATTCTCAAGTACTTTCGCTTCCGATGGCATTCTTTTGGTTTGATCTTTGTTATCTTAAACAATAGTTACACTTTCAGTTGGATAATAAAAATGAATAATACAAAAAATGACATCAGTTTACGAGGGTGGTCAAGACATTCGTGATAAAAACTAAACCTCTGAATTATAGTAGTAAATTGCGTAATATATGTACGTTTAAAATTATATCATTTCCGTTCGGCTCCATTTCTTTTCTCTCGTACATTCATTTCAAACCTTATTTTATCAGGTTAAGTTGATATTCACAAAACGAATTTCATGTGATGTTGTATTGATATCATTTCGAACACCTCGTAGATTTCCTTCTCTATTAAAATAGAAAAAAGCACTATCATTTTCTAACGGAAACTGCAGACATTTTACAAGCTATGACGCTGAATTAAGTGTCCTATTTCGTACTTTGAGAGAGAAAACATCTTTATGAGTTCCAATTCAAATATGAAATGGTCCTGTTATGATTATATAAACTGTATATTGCAAGAGCAAACATTACCAAACTAATGTATTTAGATTAAAGTATTTAGACAAATGTGAAATGGTTTGTAAATGTGAAATGGTTTGTAAATGTGAATTTGACAATTTTATTTGGATGATTATTTCCGCTAGTCAAGTAATCCATATTTTCCTTCGATCATACAGTTTGACCAACATGCGTGTATTGGGTAAATTACTGTGTATGCAGGTTAACAGGTAACATGTAATTAATCCGGAAGCTTAAGTCTGCTGTGTACTGATAAACAATTATGAATTTGCATTGGCACCTGTATTAGCCCATGGCTGCAGTTTGTTGTTGCTTTTATCTGAGGACTCATGGTCATAATTTGGTATGAAAAGAGGACTGTCGACACATACTAGTATAAAATAATGTTATTATTTTTAACTTACAAAGCAAGCAATCCATTCATCAAATGACAATGTGATAATGTACGTAGCTTCACGCACAGATTCCAACTCTTAATTACACTTAGGTTCATATGAACAGTATACACATCATATATTTTATCATATCAACATAATGGCGACATGTAATTACATTTAGGTTCACATGAATAGTATACACATCATCTATTTTATCATGTCAACATAATGGCGACATGTAATTACGCTTAGGTTCATATGAACAGTATACACATCATCTATTTTATCATGTCAACATAATGGCGACATGTAATTACACTTAGGTTCATATGAACAGTATACACATCATCTATTTTATCATGTCAACATAATGGCGACATGTAATTACGCTTAAGTTCATATGAACAGTATACACATCATCTATTTTATCATATCAACATAATGGCGACATGTAATTACACTTAGGTTCACATGAACAGTATACACATAATATATTTTATCATTTCAACATAATGGCGACATGTAATTACATTTAGGTTCACATGAACAGTATACACATCATCTATTTTATCATTTCAACATAATGGCGACATGTAATTCTACTTAGGTCCATATGAACAGTATACACATCATCTATTTTATCATATCAACATAATGGCGACATGTAATTAATGTACATACAACCAGCAAACGGCGTGACATTTTAATACCAAATATAAATTGTTAGTATCTTATTATAACTTATCATATAAATAGAAACTGTCAATGAAATAATAATGCTTGAAATACGTAAACAGAGGGCACTCTCACCTGACATCTGTACTATAGTAACTACAGTGTGGGAGCGTACAGTCTTGGAAACCGGAAGTTGTGGATCTGTACGGCGGCGCTTAATCAGTTGCTTTAAGAAAACAGAAAGATCGCTCAATTTATTTTCAAGTAGAAAGAAGAAATTTCGTATTTGTAGTAAGTATTATTATAATGGAGTATTGTTTACTTCTGCTGGTTTGTTCCAGAACTCAAACATTTTCATAATATCGATCAAAATATGATGTGGCTATCCTGGGAAATTTTACGTGTTTCATCGTTTTTTGTTGCTACCAAATGAACATTAATAGGAGTTTCCGTGAATATATGCAGTTGTTACTTATATGTCGTTACAGGAAAATCATTTCCCATTCGACGAATTGTATTGGTTTCTGTCTATTATTATGTTATATTTAAAACGTAGAGCTTTTTTCAATGTACTCCTCACTTCATGACTGTACGCAAATTCTCACTTCGAAACTGCACGGCTAGCTGACAGCTAGAAAGATTAACAGTGATTGAATGCGATTTCTGAACGTTGTAAGAGCAACATTATATTCCTAAGCTATATTTTGTCTGACATACAAAAGAAAAAAGTTGACTAATTGAATACTAAATGATTCTACTATAACAATTAGCAAATGGGTTTTATGGCGTTCGGACACATTAAAGGTCAACTTATGCCAACGTGAAGAAAGATTCCGGGTTTACTCTCCATGTACAAAAAACAACAAATTATTAGTAACATACAATTGATTGATAATGAATCAAGCAAAGTAAATAAAGATACCTAGTTAACACTAAACCGATAACTGTGGCAAATCATTTTCATTATTTACATTGCACTTAAATATAAAAAAAACTTTATAACATTTATAAAGTGTTTTGGTCTATATAAATAAATACGTTCTTCGGCGTACACCGGAATATGTAAACACATGATGCACTTTTGGACCGGTACATAAATATTATTTCATGAACTCATCCCATATTGTATGATAGTGCTACGAACAGTTACATCTGCAAATATTCTATAGTTTTCCATTTATCATGTTATTTCAGATAAAAGACGGCACAAGTGCACGCAGGCAATGCAAAGGGTAGGATTCGAAGGAACAGAACATCCCTGAACCCATTTTCATCGCTTTACATGTGTGAGCACTGACTACTGTGGTAAATTATTGAAAAGTGAGAGTGGCGTTACTGTTCATGTTAAACAAAACATGAATTATAGAAATTTCGATTTTTTCCATATTATGTAATTAATGAAAGTATCGAGGACACCTCTCTAAACACTATTAGTCTGGTAAAAAAAATGCCAAAAATCATCGGATGAGGTACGGAATGTTCATGGAAGTCTGTTGTAATAGAGTGACTTTAGACTAAACTCGACCATATTTAATCGGTTGCGAAGAAAAAAATACTGCTATGAACGCATAAATTGGGGTCAAAGGTCACTAGGTGCAAAAAAGCTAACGTTTTGAATTGCTCGATGTTTCTGATATACTCAAACACTACAGACTTCATTTGAGTATTAATTTCAATGAAATACATATATTTGCTTATTATAAATACCATTGCATTGCAAAGTTATCTTTATATGGAAATTTCTGAACCAAAAAAACAATATAATCAAAGTATCAAAAGTACTTTCGGAAACTGGATTTAGATAATATGGATATTTAACAAAATAGATGCTAAGATGGGTTTAAACGAAATAATCGTAACATATGTGTTTTTATGGACCATACCAACCTTAACAAACATATTATAATTATCTGGCAATGTAAAACAAAATAAGTGTTTGCTTGAGAGATTTTTTTTGCCGTTAAAATGTTCCCTAAAAATAATACCGAAAATGGCTCAAGTATGTTGATGTTTATTTAGCCATTTCCAATGTGATTCAATGTTGTTGTCTTTAAATTTAGATATAAGTATGTTTCCATTTAAATATTATTCAACATTAAATATATATAAACAGTGAAATAAAAGACCTTATACAGTGTCATTTAAAGGTAGTAAATCAGAATGCAAATATATATATATATATATACTCATTGACCCTGTATTACGAAAAAAGCTTTTTAAACATGCCAAAATAATATGTTGAAAAGGGATTTCCTAACTTGGTCAAACTGAAATAGATTTTCCGTTTAAAATTGCAACTTATTTTGTGACATATTAAAGATTCATGTGATTTCATTTTGATTTCAATTTGGTCCGTTGTGCAGGTTTACACGTTGTTAACAGAGTCTGAATGGCGATATGAAGCCCGTCAAGCAATATTTAAATGCTGTCTATTGTTAGAATAGGGATTTTGTTTAATGTTTACCAATCAGATTTAAACATTAATTTTGTCATGTTTAGGTGGATTTGATATATCAAACCATTCGTTTTTTCTTTATTCATAATTAAATGCTTTTTATCCATTTAAAACTAATTTTAAGACATTTATAGTTTTTTACCTTTACAGTGATATGATATTGGTCTATCTGTGTTTTAATTGGCAAAAGATTAAAGAAGTTAATGCAGTAAAACAAAGCTTTATGTAGCGAAGAATAGTTAATCTTAATTATAATAGCCAAATCTTTTCCATACTTAATACGCATTGTAACGCTGTTAAATCCATGAACATGTACCAATGTGTCCATAAACAAACACATGTTCACTTGAATGCGTGTAAATCACGGAATAAAGATATACTAATATTATGTTTCTCCGTGGTTAATCACAGCGAACTCTCCAGTTGTGAAATTTCTGCATTCATATTCCAATTAAGTCATCAAGATATTAGACAAAACATGTTTTTAAGTATGATCAATGAAATGTTGCCAATTTGAGGGCAAAAGAACCATATTAGATGGAAAAACTGGATATACTAGTTCGATTTCTGGTGCTGTGCCATAACGACAGTAAATATATCCGCAAGATTTCAACGGTTTTGGATCCCTTTTGGTCTACTTTTGCCTTGGACAAGTTCCTAGCCATCACTTGACTGTTAATTACTCCTAACTCTAGAATATGACCGAGATCATGTGTTTAGGAAGGCCATACGCCGTACCAGATCTTTAGATCAGAGCAAGAAGAACAGAAATTAGTTCATGTTGTAAAAACTGTGGTAAATCAATATTTCTTCGAAATTCACTATGCTTTGCTTTAATAAATGTACATGGTGTTCTTGATCAATTACACACATAACATACTGCTTGTTAGATAGAGTTCTATTTTGACTGATTTACTTTCAAACTAACGTAAACATAAAGTTTTGTTTCCTATGACAATCTCATATTTGCTGAATAAAATTATCATCACCGTGTATAATATGTGCGGTAGTAGATCGCACGCATAGATTTCAGACATTGGCTATAGGTACCCTTTCTATTCTCTCTCAGGACATATCAATGTATTGAAACCAGACAATAAATGAGGACATTGTTTTATTCTTTTTTTTTAATGATTACAGCCAGTCTTCTTAAACATGCGCTAGTAGGTGCTATAATAAGTTCAACAATTCCTATTGGCATTTGAATAGGACTTCAATAGTAAGATTAGCTATCCTTATATACATTTAAAATGATTTCGGTATCAGATCATATCAGCTGCATTTCTGTTCAAACTGAACATTGGCTCAGATTTAAAACAGTCATATTCGACAAACTAATTACTGATTCTCAAAGAGTTATTATTTAACATACATAGGAATTTAACTATTGTATTTATTTCTTTAGTCTTACAGTACAATTGTTACAGTTTTCAACTTAAAACTATGTTTTAACCTTTATAGATTACCGTCCATAGAGTTTCATTTATATGTACTACTGAGCTGAGAAAGGTCAGGAAGCCTAATATACATTTGTTTTGAAATGCTCCAGATATAATAATGATAACAATATAACTGTCTAATGATAGAATTGCTTTTCAAATGTAGGTTTTGGTCTAGATTATGAAATATCTATATAATCTATCTAAAGTTACTGTAGATTTTATGATTTAAATGTTCACTGGTGCAGTTCATGTTCAATACTGAAAGTTTATTTTTCCAATTAAATTATTCTATATAAAAAGTGATCCAGCCTTATATTTCATATGATTGCAGTCTGCATTATGTAATTTAGTGCTTTATTAGCTAGAGTTGTAACAATGATATGGACATATCATACAATACAGGAGACTGCAGAGAGGTACCAGTTCTACTGGTGACTTTTACCGTTTAGCCTGACGGATATTTATGCCTAATTCAATATGTTTTGGTGTTAGTTTACTAACCTTAAATGTGGCAAATACAACGTCTTCCATGAAAAGAGTTATTTTAACAAATATAGACTTTCTGATACCATTATTTTTTATAGCTACCAGGTCCTTGTGTGATATTAATATAATCTTCTTTTCTTCAGTGCTGTATTATCTGTTGATAGTAACACATTGTGTTTATCATCAATTCTCAGAGACAGTTTTATTGATTGATTTGACACATCCATCTTCAATTTGATTTGATATTTTATTTGTTAAGGTTGTAGAAATGAATAGTTGTGTGGTAATGGGGTAGGGGTGGGGTGGTAAGTCTAATTTGGGGACCTGATTTCAACATTTAATTTATGCTTATGGTATATTGATTAATACTTATATCTTACAATATCAATACAAATCAAACCCAATGTTAAATATGAGAATTCCCATTAGATTTGCCAAACATAATGTAGTGTTTTATTCCACATATCGTATTGCTACCAACCTGATTATACAAATATTTTGAGGACTAGGACATTCAATGTGCTAAGCAGTTCGTGTTGAACCTTAACTGTGATTGTGATACACTGCTGTAATGTCATTGGACAGATCTTTATATCCCCTATATTTGAAGTAGCGTAACCGCTAAAATGAAAGGTCAAGTTCATTCCGGTTATGTATTTATTACTATACACATAAATAACAAAATATACAGCAAATCGTTGTTTGTATGATGACATTTCACATTATTTTTTATTATTATCCTATAATAAAGCTAAAAATGATAAAAAAAAATACGATATATTTTGAACAATTCCCTCCTCAATATTTAACTGGTTGACATTTGACCCAATGACCTTAATGAATGATACACATCATTTCATACACATTCAAAGATATGCTTAAAACATCTTAAATGTAAGTATTGTTGTTATATATATATATATATCAGTTCCAGCTTAACATCTTGCGCATGATACTATTTTTTAGCTTTGACCTTTTAAATCTGCCAAACTAGATGTATACCTGCTATTTGCATCATAACAACAGAATATGTTGTGCTTAAGTTTGTATAATGACATTAGACACGTGTTACACAAAACCCTTATGAGTTGCCTTGTGTAAGGCTAAAACAATTTAAAATTATGTCGTATTTTGAGCAAATACTATAATATTTCAGCTGTTGACCTTTGACCCAATGATCTAAATGAATAATATATGTTATTATTTTATACTCATGCAATTGATAATTTAAAATAAACCAATAGTGATGGTCAGATGTCTTAAATAAGACTGGTTTTGTTTTTTTCTTGTCCAGTTAAAATTTTTGCTTGTGGTGACCTTTGACCTTATAACTCATTCAAAAGGTCAACTATTTTTTGTCAACCGATTATTTCTAATGTAGGTAATAGTTGTAAACTCATTGAGCCTGGTTGCCGTCCATGAACACGCCGTACCTCATGCATCGATTTTTAGCCACATATATGAGATATTTCACCAGACTATATAAGGAACTCAGAAAAATGTTAATCTATCAAATATATGTAATAAAAAACTATTCACCAAATGTCAAAAAAAAACAACACGCTGCCTCATCGGAACATTACGGTGTCCCGTTGTGGCCATTGCGGGATATTCATTAAATTAAGTTAAGTCAAAACAACGACATTACAATGGTGAAAAGTCGAAACAATGATGGTGAAAAGTCGAAAGTCGAAACAACGATGGTGAAAAGTCGAAACTACGATGGTGAAAAGTCGAAACAACGACAGTGAAAAGACGAAACAACGGTGGGGAAAAGTCGAAACTACGATGGTGAAAAGTCGAAACTATGGTGAAAGTCGAAACTATGGTGAAAAGTCGAAACTATGGTGAAAAGTCGAAACTACGATGGTAAAAATTCGAACTACGATGGTGAAAAGTCGAAACTGCGAACATCGTTGTTTCACCTTCCTGAAAAGTGTTGCTCATGCGCAATAGAAATGAAATTATATATTGATCAACTGTAGTTTCAAATATGTTGTGTGTATAGGTCAACTCGAGAGTTTGTGAATTAATTGTTTATGTAACAGTGCAATACATATGCAACATAACTATGTATTCAAATGTAGAATCTGCTTACAATTCATTTTATTTGTATACATTTAATAATATGACTTGCTACGTCCCTGATATATCTCCTATTTTATATTTATATTTTTAATTTCTTCTTCAAATGAACATGCTGCCTTTCTGCCTGCCTGTCTGCCTGTCTGCCCCCATCTCTCTCTCTCTCTCTCTCTCTCTCTCTCTCTCTCTCTCTCTCTCTCTCTCTGCCCCCATCTCTCTCTCTCTCTCTCTCTCTCTCTCTCTCTCTCTCTCTCTCTCTCTCTCTCTCTGTCTCTGTCTCTCTCTCTCTGTCTCTCTCTCTCTCTGTCCCTCTCTGTCTCTCTCTCTCTCTCTCTCTCTCTCTCTCTCCTGTGGCGGTGGTTCTTCCCTAGTTTTAGAACGATTTGACTGAGATCGGATAGCAATACTCGGTATAATCGTAAACTTCACTGAATATTGATATTTCCTGCGATAAGTGAGTGCTATGACTAGTCTGCCATTCTACGCCACATATTATACTTGGCGTTATTAGACCAAATCCTATGCTTTTGTAAGTGTAGATTAATTACGTGACGTCGGGCGTTTGTTTTACATCAGCGAGCATGAACAACAAAAAGTCGAAACAACGATGGCGAAAACGCGAAACTACGATAGTGAAAAGTGGAAACTCCACCACTCATGACCATGCCTTTTGAACAGGTCTCACTCGAGGAAGCAACATTTATATTTCACGGAAACCAATAAATAATGTTCATGTAATGCATGTTTCGTCTTTTCGACATGCATATGTCACAATTGTCATATTCTTGCCATCACCAATAATAAAAATGGCAAAATGAAATGATAAAAAAACACATGGCACTCATTTGAAGGTTCCATGCTGTTGTGCAGTGATCGGCAGTAATCCTTTTTTCATCCATATGGGTAATGTTTATATAAAATTCTTCAATGTCAGTTATGTTACATCGATTGTAATACAAATTCTTCTATCTTCTTCCGAGTATCACATTTCTATAACATCTGTATTACCGTCACCCAAACCTCTCTACCATATAGTAGAATATGTTTTATAGTTGTTTTCGTAAATATCAAGTTGTAGTTCAAAAGGAAGTAAAAGTGGCTTTATTTTTTCTCAACAATGAAAAAAAAATGCATTATTTGCTTTTTCTGCTATATATATTTTTTAGTTTTTGTGAAACTTACACTTACGTATTTTTATTCACGTACAACATCTTTTTTATCATTATCAATTTTAAAATTAAAGTTTTCTGAGGTGTTACCTTTACTAAGAAACATAATGTTTGTTTTGTTTATATTTATCTTGAGTTTGTCAATGTCGTCATTTATTGCATTAAGTATGTCCTTATCTATTAGATTAATCACTTAATAAAAGTTATTTTCAGCTTTATTTTCATTAACTTCTTTAAATTGTTTGTATATTTTTTTTCTAAAGGAGCTACTGTTTTTGAAAAGTTTTATTTGAAATAATTTCTCCAACACTGCTTTTGGTTTGCTTTTCGTTATGCTCTAAGTTTTACAATTTTGTCCTTATTGTATGTTTTCAATGTTATATTTAATATATAACTATGTTGTTTACTAACATATTTCAACAAATATGTATACCAGTTAGTTTTGAATTTGATATACGTTTTCTTTATTTTGTGATTTTACATGTCTGGTTTAATCATAACGTTTTATATATTTATTTCTTTGTATGCTTCGTTTATCATTTACTCAGCCAATGATTCCTTCGAACATGTTTCAAAATGTTTGTAATATATGTACCTAAATCATAATTATATAAGTGCATGTGTGATGTCATTTTCATCGATAGGTTTATCAAGTTTATATTCTATTTCTGCGTATTTTATCATAATAAAATTGTCCTTCAAGATCTCATTCCCCAATAATAATCATAAAAGCGTGCATTTGTTACCATCGGCTACATGTTAATACTTTATCAATTGGAAGCCAACACAGAGTTGTATGATGATGCATAAAAACAGTATTTCAAGCTGTTGTACTGATTCCGTGACATTCTTTGGAATGTGATAATTTTCTTTTTTCCTATATCATTTTTTGATCTTCAGACACTATATGTTGAGTGTCTAGTTCAAGAAGGTGTTGTACTGTTTCAGTGGCATTATTTGGAATGTATCCATTTTCTTTATTCCTATATCATTTTTTGATCATCAGAAACTATATGTTGAGTGTCTAGTTCAAGAAGGTGTTGTACTGATTCAGTGACACTCTTTGAAATGTGACAATTTTCCTTATTGCTATATCATTTTTTGATCATCAGACACTATATGTTGAGTGTCTAGACACCATATGTTGAGTGTCAATGAGGCATTGTTTGGGTTTGTTTACGGCTCTATTTCGCTGATTATTTGGCGGTGGACTCGTTTCGCAGGTCGTCAGTAGTAACTGAACTACCTGCTGAGTCCATTTGGCGGTCAGCGAAATATAAAACAGTTTATAATAAATAGAATTTGTGTTTCCAATCACTGTTACCCTGGATTGGTTTCATTCAGTTTAGCTGATCGTTTCATGTGAAATGAAACTTGAAAGAACATGTACAATTTTAACTTATATGTGAAATATTTGCCCCATGAAGGGGATTGTGCTTTATATTAACTATTGCCCCATGAAGGGGTTGTGATTTGTGTGATTTACTTGCCCCATGATGAGGATTGTTTTTTTGAGGGCTGCCCATTTGTTGTTGACGGTAGCCCGAAATATTGAGCCGCAGCCAAACAATGCCAAACTTAAAATAAAATATAATTAACTAATATCATTTGTTGTTCTGCATTCTCCAATAATAGCAGCTATCACGAGCTGATAGGTGATGGTTATTTGGATGCAGACACTTTAAAAGTAAGGTGCGCTTTGCTGCGTGATTCTCATGTGAGTGTTAGTAGAACAGCTCACCGTCCCTTTGACATTTGGAATTAAGGTAATGTAGTGATGTACATGCAGGAAAAAAATCTATTTGTTTCCCTCCCACCACGCCCAAAAAACTTGTTACACACTTCTCACTTAATTGCCACTTTTCAACCATTTGCAAAGCAATGTACACGAGTATACAGGATAAAAGTTTTGCATTGAAATCCTCTGTTTTACAAATGCAATGGAGCAACATAATTTAAAGCTTTTGAAATTTGTAACTCGTAAAACAAGCTGTTGATATCTTGTTCATTTTATCTTTGCTGAGTTGTTTTGGTTATGTTAATCAGTATAATTTAGAAGAGATACTTTTTGTTTTTATAAATGTTACAGGTTTCCATATTCCTGAGATGTATCATTGGACTTGGAAGGGGACTGTTACATACCTGACGTCAAAACGTCTGGTGGGAAACTATGGAGCGTTGCCATTTGGATTTGGAACACAAATTTACATACCCTACAACGTTACGGCTCAATATATTTGAACACTTTGTGAAGCAGTCAGCGAAATATTAAACAGTTTACAATAAATATAATTTGTGTTTCCAATCACTGTTACCCAGGATTGGTTTCATTCAGTTTAGCTGATCGTTTCATGTGAAATGAAACTTGAAAGAACATGTACAATTTTAACTTATATGTGAAATATTTGCCCCATGAAGGGGATTGTGCTTTATATTAACTATTGCCCCATGAAGGGGTTGTGATTTGTGTGATTTATTTGCCCCATGATGGGGATTGTTTTGTTGAGGGCTGCCCATTTGTTGTTGACGGTAGCCCGAAACATTGAGCCGTAGCCAAACAATGCCAAACTTAAAATAAAATATAATTAACTAATATTATTTGTTGTTCTGCATTTTCCAAAAAACCTCCCTTTAATGACGGTAGCAAGATTATTGCACCCAAGAAATTAGAGCTATGTATATATGTTGGGCATTATTTTGTTGAAAATGCTTAAACTAGTCATATCTATTTGTACATATGAATACATTTGAGTATTTTTATGAGTTCTGCCAAGTTTCGATGAAATTGGGTATTATTGGGTGAAGATATAACAGTTTAAAAAATGGTAGTTATACACTGCAACAAATGGGCAGAATTGTCAAAATTGAAGGGGTGTCATCAAAACATCAAATTTGTGAAAAAATATCTGGTCAACCCCATGTTTTTTCCTTCATATGGGGACCAACAGAGGACAATATATATGAAAACAAAGTACTTTTAGGACAATTGGCAATGTATTCAGTGTTTCAGAAATGCATGTCTCTATATGAGAAACAATAAAACATTATTTGTGTGTGAGACGTTGTAAAGCTCTTACTTTTCATTATCCCAAAGCTTTGTAGTTGGTCTATTTTTTGTCTGTAATTCAAAACAATTTGGCATGGATTAAATATAGTTTTAGTGTCAAAGTAACTGGACAGTCTGAGTATAAACTACAAACACTTCAAAATTTAGCTTGGGCTTTTGTTGAAATAAAAACGATATGAATTGGAAATAATCCACCGTACTATAATTTTTGCATGTGAACTTTGTATTTAGAGAATTAATTCTCCCGTTTCAAATAATTACATTTTAATTTTACAAAACTCTATTATTTGATATCCATAAGTATTTACATTATTATCTTTCGTGGTTCTTTAGAACATTATAAATCTAAATATTATTATTATTTTTGTTTTCTTTGCTTTCATTTTCTTGTATGTATGACACATATCAGAAACAAAAATATCAATACATAAACAGTCATCAAAGTTTTTACATCTTGAATTAAAATCACCAAAATCAAGATATTTTTACTATTTGGACAGTATCAAAACTATTTATTTTCATACTCTGAAAATAGATCATCATGTTCATATCCCCCCCCCCCCTTTAGGGAAATATAAACTTAACCATATTTTAATCTACCTTGGAAATATAAACTAAACTACATTTTAACCTACCTGGGAAATATAAACTAAACCACATTTTAACCGACCTGGGAAATATACTCTAAACCACATTTTAACTCACTTGAGGAAAAATAAACTAAACCACATTTAAACCTACCTTGGAAATATAAACTAAACCATATTTAACCCATTTGGGAAACATAAACTAAACCACATAATATCTACTTTACTTGTTAACCTCAATACGTACACACCAAGTTGACACCGTACTCATATATTTCTGTAGAAATGACGTATGAAGTGCAGTAGTAACGCAGTAGTTTATCAATCTTAATCGGTTTTCAATTTGGATGAAATCAAATCTAAGATTAACATTTGTTATACTGTTGTATTTAACATCGACGGCAAGTAAATCATTGCATGTATCTTAGAATTAATATTTCTTAAAATTGCTATATCTTCATTTTTTTATTATTTAGTAAATGATTAAATTTGCCATTTATGCTATATTGATGTAGTTCAAGTATAGAAGTAATTACACGACTGCATATAGTAAAATGTGCGCGTTTAAAGACACAAGCTTTCAGCATTATTATTATAATTGTAAAATGATTACTGAAACAAGTAAATCAAAATGTTGTTTTAAAACGAAATGATGAACGATTCAAATCAGAGAATCGTGCATTTAAATTGATTTTTATAAAAGCTAAAGGTTCCATGTCAATGGCCATCATGCACGAGGTACCTTTACTGGCTAGAGAAATCATCTTGTATTTATAACACATTGTAACTGTGCTGATAGTTTGTGATTTTTTTTTGTCTTTTGAAGGACACATTTTGCTAAACATGCAGGTTCGTAATTTCTTCTACACTTGGACTCCATCAATATAGAATGCATGGTCAAATTTGATTATGTTCTATAACAAAACATGACGATATGGCAATTTTAAGAAATCTGAATTCTAAGATGTCTGTGACATTACTTTCACCTTTAATTTATTCACATTGATGACACAATTTCAAACCTCTTCAGCTGTACTTTCTAAAATAAAACAATCGTGGTTAGAACCAATGTCACTTATAGCGTAGGCTTCTGCTTCCACCGTACACTGGTTAGTTTCCAGAACAAAGTATGTGTTACCAGAAAATACGTTTCAATGACTGTGCTCTCTCGTCTTGTTGATTGTGAAACAACGGCGTTACCTTGTTGGTTCCCGGTTTAAGTACGAAGTATAATAACTTATTTGGGTCAGATTTTAAAGTTTCATTATCGTCTGCCAGCATCTTGACCGGCAGACGTTTACACGATCCTGGTTCGAGAATTGAATATATGTGATTGACCGGTTTCTCATCTGATTCGCTGTTACCTGTTTTCATATATACATATTCATACGCAGTCGGGTTACTCGTAACAACCGGCGCGCTCGTTTTACCTGCAACGTCTATATCAGAATAACTCGTCTGTTTATTGTCCAATACACAATTCTCATACGATTTCGGATGTATGTTGTTGTCATGTGTTACCTTATGCGCTTTATTTTGAAATGTCCTGGTTTTTTGCTGAAAGACAAGAAAGCACGTTTACACACATTAACATACTAGTAATTAACCTTCAAACAATTGTGCGACCAACTACTGGCAATAACACCTTAAGTGTGTCAAATAATAGTATGCAAATAAAGCCTTTCTGCTCGAATTCTTGTCAGCGATATGCAAATAAAGTATTCGTCATTGAACTTCATATGTTTGTGATTAAGTAATGCTAGTAAGCATGCACACTAAATGAACTAGTTTTAACACAAATATATATTTTTTAAACCATTGCAATCCGATTGGATCGCCGGTTTTGAAAATAAAATTAATAATATAAATTATATTTGTATTACCAAATACATATCTGCACTGTTATTGAGTCACTGGTATTACATATGAGAAAGCAACAGTGTGACAGATTAACTTGCTTGTCTAGAACAGACCTGTCCGAATGTTATAAAACTTCAAGTTTATATTTAGCTAACCAATCATATCCCATGATGAAAGAACGTACGGCTCCATTGGTAAAATTGAAGATACCTTAAGCTGAGCACTCATAATCTCGAGTCATGGTTCGGAACAATCGGAACATCGCTTGGCCATTTCCGCCTACGTTTCAATTATACCATGCTATGTTCCGATTGGGTTTGATAAGGTCATTTAGACCAAATATCATACTAGTTACATAAAACATCGTATTGAAAGTAAATATCAGATTAAAATATTTTTCTTCAAAGACGCTAAAGCAATGTATTTTTGTGTGTTTTGTTCATTTACATACTTCGTCTATTTCTGAATAATGTTTACGGTGTTTTCCACGTTCGACTTCCGTCTCGTCACAAGTGCCATTAACGTCGATAACAGCGCCCTCTGCCTGTGTGTTATTTCGAGTACATTTCCGTGCAAACAGCCATCTTGTAAAAAATCAACAAACATTTATTTTAAAGTGTAAGACGGTTGGAGGTTACAGGCTGTTCCTTGCAAACACAAACACATTTTATAATTATTTAAATTAAATATGGAATGGCTATGGAACCTAAACTATGAAAAAGGAATTATGATAAAGAAGGATGAAATCAAACGTCAGATCTGGATAAACCAACACTTGTCACATAAGTGTAGTATAGGGCAGACAGCCCTAGGCCAGTGAAACCTTGACACGATGAAACAGTCGATTTCCCCCTTAAAAACTCGAAATAAAATTCGGAACCTCTAAACGTATAAATCTAGGGTATTTCTAAAACAACCACGGAAACATAATTTTTCTGCGTAAATTTGGTGGCTTATGTTTTTTATATAAAGAAATATCTATATGAACACGTAGAAATCATCAATTCTGAATCAAATTATGTAATGAGGTAAAATATTAATAATAATATAGCAACTGATGATGTGATTATTGACCTAATGCATGCCCCCCCCCCCCCCCCCCCCCCCCCCCGAGTGAAAATTTAAAATATTTTAATCAGGGTGAACTGGTAATTTTTGAAAGAGAGATGTTGATATATGTAACTCAGATGATAATTTAACTGATGATGCCAAAGAGAGATTGTTGATATATGTAGCTCACATGATAATTTAACTGATGATGCCAAAAGAAATTGTTGGTATATGTAGCTCACATGATCGCAGATTGTTTTAACCTTGATAATTAGATCGGAGATTATTTAAACCTTGATACCGAGGTCGCAAATTGTTTTAACCTTGATAACGAGATCGCAGATTGTTTTAACTTTGATAACGAGAGCGGAGATTATTTCAACCTTGATAATGAGATCGCAGATTGTTTTAACTTTAATAACGAGAGCGGAGGTTGTTTTAATCTTAATAACGAGATTGCAGATTGTTTTAACCTTGATAACGAGATCGCAGATTGTTTTCACCTTGATAATGTGATCGGATATTATTTTAACCTTGATAACGAGATCGCAGATTGTTTTAACCTTGATAGCGAGATCGCAGATTGTTTTAACTTTGATAACGAGAGTGGAGATTATATTAACCTTGATAATGAGATCGCAGATTGTTTCAACTTTGATAACGAGAGCGGAGATTATCTTAACCTTGTTAACGAGATCGCAGTTTGCTTTAACTTTGATAACGAGATCGCAGATTGTTTTAACATTGAAAACGAGATCGGATATTATTTTAATCTTGATTACGAGATCGCAGATTATTTTTACCTTGATAACGAGATCGCAGATTGTTTTAACTTTGATAACGAGAGCGGAGATTATTTTAACCTTAATAACGAGATCGCAGATTGATTTAACCTTGATAACGAGATCGGATATTATTTTAACCTTGATAACGAGATTGCAGATTATTTTAACCTTAATAACGAGATAACGAGAGCAGATATTATATTAACCTTGATAACGAGATCGCATATTGTTTTAACCTTGATAACGAGATCGGATGTTATTCTTACCTTGATAACGAGATTGAATATTGTTTTAACTTTGATAACGAGATCGCAGATTGTTTTAACCTTGATAACGAGATCGCAGATTGTTTTAACCAGAAAGAAACTTTAAGTCAGCTTGATATTAATATTTTTTGTAAGTCACCTGATCCAAAAAACTAATAACATTGGCCGTAAAATAGTTGATATTTGCAAAAATAATAATTTGTTCATACTCAACGGTCTTTTTCGCTTAGATACGGACATTGGACTTTTACAATATGTCTGTTATTGACTATAGAGTATCGTCGGGAAATTTATTAAAACATTTAGCCGACTTAAGAATAAGTGAAATCGAAGCATTTTCTCAAAAGAATACGCCCTACTTACGTTACATATTAACTCAAAAGAATTTTGTAAACAATACCAAAAACAAAACGACTTTGTACCAAATCACACCCCTAAATGGCGAAGTAATAAAAGAGCGAATTATACAGAATACAGATATCGTAAATGTTCAACGTTTTGAAAACTTTTAGATATATTTTCGTTTGAGTCTGAACTTGATAAAATAGCATTTAACAAAATCATAGAAAATATTTGTAACAATTTTGATGATACGGAAAGATCAATATTAAATCATATCAAGCTTTTAAAAACGTCAAAATAAAAGAAGTAATAAGAACAAAACCTGGTACGGACCGTGTTGTCATAATAAGAGAATTAATTATAATTGTGCTTGAAACAGTTAAGTTGAAATAAAACGGGTTATAATGGAAGCCTTCTCAGCCGTGTAAGCAAACTTTTAAAATGAATCAAAACTACGACAAATGCAGACATCAGACCCTAAATCAATCCAAACTACGACAAATGCAGACATCAGACTCAAAATCAATCCAAACTACGACAAATGCAGACATCCAAAAATCAATCCAAACTACAACAAATGCAGACATCCAAAAATCAATCCAAACTACGACAAATGCAGACGTCAGACCCAAAATCAATCCAAACTACGACAAATGCAGACGTCGGACCCTAAACCAATCCAAACTACGACAAATGCAGACGTCGGACCCTAAACCAATCCAAACTACGACAAACTACGACAAATGCAGACGTCGGACCCTAAACCAATCCAAACTACGACAAATGCAGACATCAGACCCTAAACCAATCCAAGCTACGACAAATGCAGACATCGGACCCTAAACCAATCCAAACTACGACAAATGCAGACGTCGGACCCTAAACCAATCCAAACTACGATAAATGCAGACGTCGGACCCTAAACCAATCCAAACTACGACAAATGCAGACGTCGGACCCTAAATCAATCCAAACTACGACAAATGCAGACGTCGGACCCTAAACCAATCCAAACTACGACAAATGCAGACGTCGGACCCTAAACCAATCCAAACTACGACAAACTACGACAAATGCAGACGTCGGACCCTAAACCAATCCAAACTACGACAAATGCAGACATCAGACCCTAAACCAATCCAAACTACGACAAATGCAGACATCAGACCCTAAACCAATCCAAACTACGACAAATGCAGACATCAGACCCTAAACCAATCCAAACTACGACAAATGCAGACGTCGGACCCTAAACCAATCCAAACTACGACAAATGCAGACATCGGACCCTAAATCAATCCAAACTACGACAAATGCAGACGTCGGACCCTAAACCAATCCAAACTACGACAAATGCAGACGTCGGACCCTAAACCAATCCAAACTACACAAATGCAGACGTCGGACCCTAAACCAATCCAAACTACGACAAACTACGACAAATGCAGACGTCGGACCCTAAACCAATCCAAACTACGACAAATGCAGACATCAGACCCTAAACCAATCCAAACTACGACAAATGCAGACATCAGACCCTAAACCAATCCAAACTACGACAAATGCAGACATCGGACCCTAAACCAATCCAAACTACGACAAATGCAGACGTCGGACCCTAAACCAATCCAAACTACGACAAATGCAGACGTCGGACCCTAAACCAATCCAAACTACGACAAATGCAGACGTCGGACCCTAAACCAATCCAAACTACGACAAACTACGACAAATGCAGACGTCGGACCCTAAACCAATCCAAACTACGACAAATGCAGACACCAGACCCTAAACCAATCCAAGCTACGACAAATGCAGACATCAGACCCTAAACCAATCCAAACTACGACAAATGCAGACATCAGACCATAAACCAATCCAAACTACGACAAATGCAGACGTCGGACCCTAAACCAATCCAAACTACGACAAATGCAGACGTCGGACCCTAAACCAATCCAAACTACGACAAACTACGACAAATGCAGACGTCGGACCCTAAACCAATCCAAACTACGACAAATGCAGACATCAGACCCTAAACCAATCCAAGCTACGACAAATGCAGATATCAAACCCTAAACCAATCCAAACTACGACAAATGCAGACATCAGACCCTAAACCAATCCAAACTACGACAAATGCAGACATCAGACCCTAAACCAATCCAAACTACGACAAATGCAGACATCAGACCCTAAATCATAGTGGAAGTTTCTTAATAGCCTTAACTCAAATAATCAGAATGAAATATCAACAGTTGACTTTTACGAATACTTTAAAAATGTTAAAGAAAATTCCGTCGGAACCAACATAATTATTTGAAACAGATCCAGCGAATCTCTCGAAAGTTTGCTAAGCACCAACTATTTTACACGGCATTGACCAGAGAGAACTGGCGACCTGTCCTTTTTATGTATAAGTCCAGGTATTGCCTAGACTATACAGATAGGCGTGCTAGGGTATGGAGAAGACCAAGGGAGAGATTCCACGCAGCCAACACTGCTGAGCATGACCGCTATGGAGGTGGTTCCATGATGGTCTGGGGCGGGATCAGCATACTTCATTGTCCTTGACCGGTGTACACTAAATGCCCAGCGGTATAGAGATGAGATTTTGGATACCCAGGTAAGATTGTATGCTGGTGCAGTGGGTGATGGATACATTCTAATGGACGATGATACCCGTCCTCATGCTGCCAATATTGTCCGGGAGTACCTTCAGAGGGTGGGGATTGAACGCTGGAATGGCCAGCCCGATCCCCCGACCTCAAGCCCATCGAGCATGTGGGGGATGAGCTGCAGCTTGGAATTTCAGCCCGTCAAGTCCAAGCAAGAAGTATCCAGGAGCTTGGTCCAAGAATGGAACAACATTTCACAATTTGCCAAGTTGTAGTTAACAGCAACGGGTCACATACAAAATGTTAATCCCATACCAATTAGCTCCGTCAGCTTTTTGGCAAATTAAGAAAATTCCATATTTTATCAAAAATTTCTATTTTCAATGGTTATCTTACTCAAAAGCTTAAAACAAACGTAAAACACAAACACATTCTAAAAAATCTTTGCCTACATCTTAAAAGAGAATATTAATTGAAAAGTACAAACAATTTTCATAAAAATATACATGTACTTGGATATTATCAGTGCTTAGCAAACTTTGAGCAGTATATTTCAAACTCACCATTTACGAATTGAAATTGACAAAATGATAAAAAGTGCCACAAGGGCAAACATGTAAGTAAATCGGACAATATTTCAAACGAATATATTAAATCAACCATTTAAGATGTAATGCTACCAGTATATATTAAATTATTCAATCTTATTATCGAAACAGTAATTATACCTAGTACCTGGTCCGAAGGCTATATTATTCAAGTATATGGAGGTAAAGGTTATCATATATGTCTCCTGAAAACTATATGCCGATCACAATTTTAAGTTGTCTCGGTAAGTTATTTACCGCATTACTGATCAAGATATTATCACAATTTGTAGACACGCATAACAAAATGCATGAAAACCAAGATGGTTTAGGAAATATCACTCCACAATCGATCACGCATTTACAGCAAATTTCTTGATAAGATCTATTACGTAAATAAAAAAGTAAACTGTTCGTCGCCTATGTAGATTTTTTCTCGTGCATTTAATGAGCTACCAAGTGCCCAAGTATATCAAGAACTAATAGACAATGGCATAAACGAGAAATTTCTTAGGGTAATTCGTAATATGTATGATAATTATAACGCATGTACATGTGTTCAGTGGAATAGCCAACTTCCCGGCATGTTTGCATGTGAATGTGGCGTTAGGCAATGTGAAAACCTTTCGGCTCTTTTATTTTCTTTATTCCTGAATGATTTACAAGATTTTCATCTAATTTCATAGGCTAGAGGTGGACCATCAATAGAGATGTCGACTTACCTATACAAACTGAAGATATACACGAATACAATACCAGAAGCGAGAGAACGAAATGATATTGGATCATCGGTACAGATGTCGACTTACAAATAAAAACAAGAGTACGATACATGAAGCGAGGGAACATAACGATGACTAGATCAACAATATAGATATCGACATACATGTACAAACTAAGTATTCACACAAATTTGATACAAAAAGCGAAAAAATGTAACGACGACTGGATAGTAGTCTAGATATCGACGTACCTGTACAAACGAAAGATAAAAATGAATACGATATAGGAATCGAGAGAAAGAAAGGATTACTAGATCATCAATCTAGAAATCGACGTAACTGTACAAACTAAAGATATACACGACTCCGATACAGGAAGCAAGAGAGCATACGTTGACTAGATCATCAATACAGGTGTCGACTTAGCTGTACAAACTAGGGATATACACGACTACGATACAGAAAGCGAGAGAACATAACGATGACTAGAACATCAATCTAGATGTCGACTTACCTGTACAAATTAGAGATATACACGACTACGATACAGAAAGCGAGAGAACATAACGATGACTAGATTATCAATCTAGATGTCGACTAACCTGTACAAATTAGAGATATACACGACTACGATACAGAAAGCGAGAGAACGTAACGATGACTAGATCATCAATATAGATGTCGACTTACCTGTACAAACTAGGGATATACATGACAACGATACAGAAAGCGAGAGAACATAACGATAGTAGATCATCAATCTAGATGTCGACTTACCTGTACAAACTAAGGATATATACGACTACGATACAGAAAGCGAGAGAACATAACGATGACTAGATCATCAATCTAGATGTCGACTTACCTGTACAAACCAAGGATATACATCAGTACGATACAGGAAGTGAGAGAGCATCGACATGACTAGATCACCAATCTAGATATTGCCTTACCTGTACAAACTAGGGACACACATGAGTACGATACAGGAAGCGAGAGAGCATCAATATGACTAGATCATCAATCTAGATATCGTCTTACTTGTACAAACTAGGGACACACATGAGTACGATACAGGAAGCGAGAGAGAGCATCAATATGACTAGATCATCAATCTAGATATTGCCTTACCTGTACAAACTAAGGAGACACATGAGTACGATACAGGAAGCAAGAGAGGGCATCAATATGACTAGATCATCAATCTAGATATTGCCTTACCTGTACAAAATAGGAACACACATGAGTACGATACGGGAAGCGAGAGAGAGCATCAATGTGACTAGATCATCAATCTAGATATCGTCTTACCTGTACAAACTAGGGACACACATGAGGACGATACAGGAAGTGAGAGAGCATCAATATGACTAGATCATCAATCTAGATATCGTTTTACCTGTACAAACTAGGGACATACATGAGTACGATACAGGAAGCGAGAAAAGGTGACGGTGTCTAGATCACCAATCTAGATGCTGACTTACCAGTACAAACTAGGGATATACAATACAGGAAGTGAGAGCGCATAAAGATGACTAGATTATCAATCTAGATGTCGGCTTACCTGTACAAACTTTGGATATACAAGAGTACGATGCAGGAAGCGAGAAAACGAAACAATGACTAGATCACCAATCTAGATATCGTCTTACCTGTACAAACTAGGGATACACAATACAGGAAGTGAGAGCGCATAAAGATGACTAGATCATCAATCTTGATGTCGACTTACCTGTACAAACTAAGGATATATATGAGTACGATACAGGAAGCGAGAAAAGGTAACGATGACTAGATCACCAATCTAGATGTTGCCAAACCAGTACAAACTAGGGATATACAATACAGGAAGTGAGAGCGCATAAAGATGGCTAGATTATCAATCTAGATGTCGACTTACCTGTACAAACTAGGGATATACATGAATACGATACAAGAAGCGAGAAAACGAAACATAACAAGATCACCAATCTAGATGTTGACTTACCTGTACAAACTAGGGATATACAATACAGGAAGTGAGAGCGCATAAAGATGACTAACCAGTACAAACTTGGGAAATGCAATACAGGAAGTGAGAGCGCATAAAGATAACTAGATCATCAATCTAGATGTCGACATACCTGTACAAACTAAGGATATATATGAGTATGATACAGGAAATGAGAGCGCATAAAGATGACTAGATCATCAATCTAGACTTACCTGTACAAACTTGGGATATACAAGAGTACGATACAGGAAACCAGAGAATGTTACGATAACTAGATTATTAATCTAGATGTCGACTTACCTGTACAAACTAGGGATATACAAAAGTATGATACAGGAAGCGAAGAGAATGTAACGATGATTAGATCATCAATCTAGATGTCGACTTACCTGTACAAACTTGGGATATACAAGAGTACGATACAGGAAGAGAGAGAATGTTACGATAACTAGATTATTAATCTAGATGTCGACTTACCTGTACAAACTTGGGATATACAAGAGTACGATACAGGAAGAGAGAGAATGTAACGATAACTAGATTATTTATCTAGATGTCGACTTACCTGTACAAACTTAAGATACATATGAGTACGATACAGGAAGTGAGAGCGCATAAAGATGACTAGATAATCAATCTAGATGACGGCTTACATGTACATACTAGGGATATACAAAAGTATGATACAGGAAGTGAGAGAACGTAACGATGATTAGATCATCAATGTAGATGTCGACTTACCTGTACAAACTTGGGATATACAATAAGTACGATACAGGAAGCGAGAGAATGTAACGATAGCTAGATTACTAATCTAGATGTCGACTTACCTGTATAAACTTAAGATACATATGAGTACGATACAGGAAGTGAGAGCGCATAAATATGACTTGATAATCAATCTAGATGACGGCTAACATGTACATACTAGGGATATACAAAAGTATGATACAGGAAGTGAGAGAACGTAACGATGATTAGATCATCAATCTTGATGTCGACTTCCCTATAAACTTGGGATATACAAGAGTACGATACAGGAAGCGAGAGAATGTAACGATAACTAGATTATTTATCTAGATGTCGACTTACCTGTACAAACTTAAGATACATATGAGTACGATACAGGAAGTGAGAGCGCATAAAGATGACTAGATAATCAATCTAGATGACGGCTTACATGTACATACTAGGGATATACAAAAGTATGATACAGGAAGTGAGAGAACGTAACGATGATTAGATCATAAATGTAGATGTCGACTTCCCTATAAACTTGGGATATACAAGAGTACGATACAGGAAGAGAGAGAATGTAACGATAACTAGATTATTTATCTAGATGTCGACTTACCTGTACAAACTTGGGATATACAAGAGTACGATACAGGAAGAGAGAGAATGTAACGATAACTAGATTATTAATCTAGATGTCGACTTACCTGTATAAACTTAAGATACATATGAGTACGATACAGGAAGTGAGAGCGCATAAATATGACTTGATAATCAATCTAGATGACGGCTTACATGTACATACTAGGGATATACAAAAGTATGATACAGGAAGTGAGAGAACGTAACGATGATTAGATCATAAATGTAGATGTCGACTAACCTGTACAAACTTGGGATATACAAGAGTACGATACAGGAAGAGAGAGAATGTAACGATAACTAGATTATTAATCTAGATGTCGACTTACCTGTATAAACTTAAGATACATATGAGTACGATACAGGAAGTGAGAGCGCATAAATATGACTTGATAATCAATCTAGATGACGGCTTACATGTACATACTAGGGATATACAAAAGTATGATACAGGAAGTGAGAGAACGTAACGATGATTAGATCATCAATCTTGATGTCGACTTCCCTATAAACTTGGGATATACAAGAGTACGATACAGGAAGCGAGAGAATGTAACGATAACTAGATTATTTATCTTGATATCGCCTTACATGTACATACTAGGGATAAACAAGAGTACGATACAGGAAGTGAGAGAACGTAACGATGACTAGATCATCAATCTGGATGTCGACTTACCTGTAATAATAATAATAATAATAATAATAATAATAATAATAATAATAATACCAACTTTATTTTTCGAAGGTAGCATATTAAGAGTACATAATATAATATCACATATAACTAATTTTCAATATGGCCTTCAACAACAACAACAACAATAATAAAAGCAATAATAAAACGATTGTCAATATTAGACCTACTTTCTGAATAATATGCTTAGATAATAATCAATCAAGAAGTTTAAATTGATATTGATTAATATGAACGAGACAAACGCATTTAACTTTAATTATAAAAAGTATTGTAAATTATTCAACGAAATTATACTCTCAAATTAGAATAATAAAAACAATGATCAGACACACTATTATGCATACAGTATACTTTGAGCCTGTGTAGTTTATATTTCTTTGTGTTTGTAAAAGATGTTTTTTTTAAGATTTTGTTTGAATGTGCATAATGTGTACTTTTTTCTAATGTCAATTGGAATTGTTCTCCACAAACGTTCAGCTTTGTAGTTTAATGATTGTTTTAAATAATTTGTGCGAGGTCTCACCAGGACAAGATCATTATTTTGTTTTAATTGAAGATTATATTTTTCATTATTTGCAAATGAAAAATATTGGTGATGTAATCAGGTGTAAGTTCATTTATAGCTTTATATATCAATACACCTTAGTGGTTATTACATCTGTTTTCAAATTTAATTCATTTAGTAAATTATCCGAACTTTTACGTTGCATGATTATCCTTGCAGCTCTATTTTGTATTTTAAGTAACTTATTTGTGTCAGTTTTGGAAGTAAGGATATACATAAGTACGATACACGAAGTGAGAGATCATCAAGATGACTAGATCATCAATCTATATGATGATTTAACTGTACAAACTAGGGATAAAAATGAGACCGATACAGGAAGCGAGAGAAAGTACTAGATACTCAATCTAGATGTCGACTTAACTATACCAACTAGGGATACATATCATTACGATCACATAACAATGACTAGACCATCAATCTAGATGTCGACTTAACTATATCAACTAGTGATACATATCATTAGGATCACGTATCGATGACTAGACCATCAATCTAGATGTCGACTTAACTATATCAACTAGGGACACATATGAGTACGATCACGTAACGATGACTAGCCCAGCAATCTAGATGTCGACTTAACTATACCAACTAGGGATACATATGAGTACGATCACGTAACGATGACTAGACCGTCAATCTAGATGTCGACTTACCTGTACAAACTAGGGATATACATGAATACGATACAAGAAGCGGGAGAACGTAACGATAGTAGATCATCAATCTGGGTATCGACTGACCAGTACAAACTAGGGCTATACATGAGTACGATACAGGAAGCGAAAGAACGTAACGGTGACTAGATAATCAATCTGGATGCCGACTTACCTGTACAAACTAGGGATATACAAGCGTACAATACAAGAAGCGAGAGAAGTAACGATGACTAGAACATCAATCTGGGTGTCGACTGACCTGTACAAACTAGGAGTTATACATGAGTACGATACAAGAAGCGACTTACAAACTAGGGGTTATACATGAATACGATACAAGAAGCGAGAGAAGGTAACGATGACTAGATCATCAATCTGGATGTCGACTGACCTGTACAAACTAGGGTTATACATGAGTACGATACAGGAAGCGAGAGAAAGTAACGATGAATAGATCATCAATCTGGATGCCGACTTACCTGTACAAACTAGGGTTATACAACAGTACAATACAAGAAGCGAGAGAAAGTAACGATAGTAGATCATCAATCTAGATGTTGACTTACCTGTACAAACCAAGGTTATACATGAGTATAATACAGGAAGCGAGAAAACGTAATGATAGTAGATCATCCATCTAGATGTTGACTTACCTGTACAAACTAGGGTTATACATGATTAAGATACAGGAAGCGAGAAAATGTAACGATGACTAGATCATCAATCTGGGTGTAGACTGACCTGTACAAACTTATGGTTATACACGATTACGATACAGGAAGCGAGAAAATGAAACGATGACTAGATCATCAATCTTGATGTCAACTTACCTGTACAAACTAGGGATATACAAGAGAACGATACAGGAAGCAAGAGAAGGTAACGAAGACCAGATCCTCAATCTAGATGTCGACATACCTGTACAAACTAGGGATATACAAGAGAATGATACAGGAAGCAAGAGAAGGTAACGATGACTAGATCATCAATCTAGATGTCGACTTACCTGTACAAACTAGGGTTATACATGAGTACGATACAAGAAGCGAGAGAACGTAACGATGATTAGATCATCAATCAGGGTGTAGACTGACCTGTACAAACTAGGGTTATACATGATTACGATACAGGAAGCGAGAAAAGATAACGATGACTAGATCATCAATCTTGATGTCGACTTACCTGTACAAACTAGGGATATACAAGAGAACGATACAGGAAGCAAGAGAAGGTAACGATGACTAGATCCTAAATCTGGATGCCGACTTACGTGTACAAACTAGGGATATACAAGAGAAAGATACAGGGAGCTTAATAAGGTAATGAAGACTAGATCCTCAATCTGGATACCAACTTACCTGTACAAACTAGGGATATACAAGAGAACGATACAGGGAGCTTGATAAGGTAAAGAAGACTAGATCATCAATCTCGATGCGGACTTACGTGTACAAACTAAGGATATACAAGAGAACGATACAGGGAGCTTGATAAGGTAACGATGACTAGATCCCCAATTGGATGTCGACTTACCTGTACAAACTAGGGATATACATGAGTACAATACAGGAAGCGAGAGAACGTAACGATAGTAGATCATCAAACTAGATGTTGACTTACCTAGTACAAACAAGGGTTATACAAAAGTACAATACAAGAAGCGAGAGAACGTAACAATAGTAGATCATCAATCTAGATGTTGACTGACCTGTACAAACTAGGGTTATACAAGAGTACGATACAGGAAGCGATAGAACGTAACGATAGTAGATCATCAATCTACATGTTGACTGACCTGTACAAACTAGGGTTATACATGAGTACGATACAGGAAGCGAGAGAACGTAACGATAGTAGATCATCAATCTAGATATTGACTTACCTGTACAAACTAGGGTTATTCATGAGTACGATACAGGAAGCGAGAGAACGTAACGATAGTAGATCATCAATCTAGATGTTGACTTACCTGTACAAACTAGGATTATACATGATTACGATACAGGAAGCGAGAGAACGTAACGATAGTAGATCATCAATCTAAATGTTGACTTACCTGTACAAACTAGGGTTATACATGATTAAGATACAGGAAGCGAGAAAATGTAACGATGACTAGATCATCAATCTGGGTGTAGACTGACCTGTACAAACTAGGGTTATACATGATTACGATACAGGAAGCGAGAAAATGAAACGATGACTAGATCATCAATCTTGATGTCAACTTACCTGTACAAACTAGGGATATACAAGAGAACGATACAGGAAGCAAGAGAAGGTAACGAAGACCAGATCCTCAATCTAGATGTCGACATACCTGTACAAACTAGGGATATACAAGAGAATGATACAGGAAGCAAGAGAAGGTAACGATGACTAGATCATCAATCTAGATGTCGACTTACCTGTACAAACTAGGGTTATACATGAGTACGATACAAGAAGCGAGAGAACGTAACGATGACTAGATCATCAATCAGGGTGTAGAATGACCTGTACAAACTAGGGTTATACATGATTACGATACAGGAAGCGAGAAAAGATAACGATGACTAGATCATGAATCTTGATGTCGACTTACCTGCACAAACTAGGGATATACAAGAGAACGGTACAGGAAGCAAGAGAAGGTAACGATGACTAGATCCTAAATCTGGATGCCGACTTACGTGTACAAACTAGGGATATACAAGAGAAAGATACAGGGAGCTTAATAAGGTAATGAAGACTAGATCCTCAATCTGGATACCAACTTACCTGTACAAACTAGGGATATACAAGAGAACGATACAGGGAGCTTGATAAGGTAAAGAAGACTAGATCATCAATCTCGATGCGGACTTACGTGTACAAACTAAGGATATACAAGAGAACGATACAGGGAGCTTGATAAGGTAACGATGACTAGATCCCCAATTGGATGTCGACTTACCTGTTCAAACTAAGGATATACATGAGTACAATACAGGAAGCGAGAGAACGTAACGATAGTAGATCATCAAACTAGATGTTGACTTACCTGTACAAACAAGGGTTATACAAAAGTACAATACAAGAAGCGAGAGAACGTAACAATAGTAGATCCATCAATCTAGATGTTGACTGACCTGTACAAACTAGGGTTATACAAGAGTACGATACAGGAAGCGATAGAACGTAACGATAGTAGATCATCAATCTACATGTTGACTGACCTGTACAAACTAGGGTTATACATGAGTACGATACAGGAAGCGAGAGAACGTAACGATAGTAGATCATCAATCTAGATGTTGACTTACCTGTACAAACTAGGGTTATTCATGAGTACGATACAGGAAGCGAGAGAACGTAACGATAGTAGATCATCAATCTAGATGTTGACTTACCTGTACAAACTAGGATTATACATGATTACGATACAGGAAGCGAGAGAACGTAACGATAGTAGATCATCAATCTAAATGTTGACTTACCTGTACAAACTAGGGTTATACATGAGTACAACACAGGAAGCGAGAGAACGTAACGATAGTAGATCATCAATATAGATGTTGACTTACCTGTACAAACTAGGGTTATACAAGAGTACAATACAGGAAGCGAGAGAACGTAACGATAGTAGATCATCAATCTAGATGTCGACTTACGTGTACAAATTAGGGTTATACAAGAGTACAATGCAGGAAGCGAGAGAACGTAACGATAGTAGATCATCAATCTAGATGTTGACTTACGTGTATAAACTAGGGTTATACAAGAGTACAATACAGGAAGCGAAAGAACGTAACGATAGTAGATCATCAATCTAGATGTTGACTTACCTGTACAAACAAGGGTTATACATGAGTACGATAAAGGAAGTTAGAGAACGTAACGATAGCAGATCATCAATCTAGATGTTGACTTACCTGTACAAACTAGGTTTATACATGAGTACGATACAGGAAGCAAGAGAAGTGTAACGATGACTAGATCATCAATCTAGATGTCGACTTACCTGCACAAACTAGAGATATACATAAGTACAATACAGAAAGCAAGAGAACGTAACAATAGTAGATCATCAATCTGGATGTTGACTTACCTGTACAAACTAGGAATATACATGAGTACAATACAGGAAGCAAGAGAAGGAAACGATGACTAGATCATCAATCTTGATGTCGACTTACCTGTACAGGGGATATACATGAGTACAATACAGGAAGCAAGAGAACGTAACGATGATTAGATCAACAATCTAGATGTTGACTTACCTGTACAAACTAGGGTTATACAAGATTACAATACAGGAAGCGAGAGAACGTAACGATAGTAGATGTTCAATCTAGATGTTGACTTACCTGTACAAACTAGGGTTATACATGAGTACAATACTGGAAGCGAGAAACCGTAACGATAGTAGATGATCGATCTAGATGTTGACTTACCTGTACAAACTAGGGTTATACAAGAGTACGATACAGCAAGCGATGGAACATAACGATAGTAGATCATCAATCTAGATGTTGACTTACGTGTACAAACTAGGGTTATACATAAGTACGATACAAGAAGCGAGAGAACGTAACGATAGTAGATCATCAATCTAGATGTTGACTGACCTGTACAAACAAGGGTTATACATGAGTACGATACAAGAAGCGAGAGAACGTAACGATAGTAGATCACCAATCTGGATGCCGACTTACCTGTATAAACTAGGGTTATACACGAGTACAATACAGGAAGCGAGAAACCGTAACGATAGTAGATGATCAATCTAGATGTTGACTTACCTGTACAAACTAGGGTTATACAAGAGTACGATACAGCAAGCAAAAAACGTAACGATGACTAGATCATCAATTTAGATGTTGACTTACCTGAACAAACTATAGATATACATGAGTACAATACAGGAAGCGAGAGAACGTAACGATAGTAGATCATCAATCTAGATGTCGACTTACTTGTACAAACTAGGGATATACATGAGTACAATACAGGAAGCGAGAGAACGTAACGATGACTAGATCACCATTCTAGATGTTGACTTACCTGTACAAACTAGGGATACACAAGAGTGCGATACAGGAAGCGAGAGAACGTAACTATAGTAGATTATCAATCTAGATGTTGACTTACCTGTACAAACTAGGGTTATACATGAGTACGATACAGGAAGCGAGAGAACGTAACGATAGTAAATCATCAATCTAGATGTCGACTTACTTGTACAAACTAGGGATATACATGAGTACAATACAGGAAGCGAGAGAACGTAACGATGACTAGATCACCAATCTAGATGTTGACTTACCTGTACAAACTAGGGATACACAAGAGTGCGATACAGGAAGCGAGAGAACGTAACGATAGTAGATGATCAATCTAGATGTTGACTTACCTGTACAAACTAGGGTTATACAAGAGTACGATACAGCAAGCGAAAAACGTAACGATGACTAGATCATCAATTTAGATGTTGACTTACCTGAACAAACTATAAGATATACATGAGTACAATACAGGAAGCGAGAGAACGTAACGATAGTAGATCATCAATCTAGATGTCGACTTACTTGTACAAACTAGGGATATACATGAGTACAATACAGGAAGCGAGAGAACGTAACGATGACTAGATCACCAATCTAGATGTTGACTTACCTGTACAAACTAGGGATACACAAGAGTGCGATACAGGAAGCGAGAGAACGTAACTATAGTAGATTATCAATCTAGATGTTGACTTACCTGTACATACTAGGGTTATACATGAGTACGATACAGGAAGCGAGAGAACGTAACGATAGTAGATCATCAATCTAGATGTTGACTTACCTGTACAAACTAGGGATATACATGAGTACAATACAGGAAGCGAGAGAACGTAACGATAGTAGATCACCAATCTAAATGTTGACTTACGTGTACAAACTATGGTTATACATGAGTACAATACAGGAAACGAGGGAACGTAACGATAGTAGATCACCAATCTGGATGTCGACTTACCTGTATAAACTAGGGTTATACACGAGTACAATACAGGAAGCAAGAGAACGTAAGGATGACTAGATCACCAATCGAGATGTCGACTTACCTGTACATACTTGGGATATACAATTGAACGTCTCACACACGAATTAATTTTGTACTGTTCTACATATAGAGACATGCACTTCTGGAACACTGGATACATTACCAATGATTCTAAAAGTGCCTTATTCCCATAGATAGTGCTCCGTTGGTCCAAATATGCAGAAAAAAACATGGGGTTGACCAGGTTGCTTTTTCACAATTTCGATGGTTTGATGGAACCCTTTCATTTTTGACAATTCTGCCCGTTTGTTGCAGTGTATCACTACGAATCTCTAAACTGTTATAGCATCATCAAACAGTTCCCAGGGTCACCCAAACTTTGCAGAAATCATGAAAATGTTCCAATGCTCCCATATGCATAAAGAAATATAACATTTTATGCATATTTTTTTTTTTAAAAATTACCCAACCGCTTTACACAGCTCTAATTTCTTGGGCGTAATAATCTTGCTACCGTCATGTAAGGGAGGAAATTGTTCAGTGAGACCACAAAAGTACCATACAGGAAGCGAGAGAACGTAACGATGACAAGATCATCAATTTAGGTGTCGACTTACCTGTACAAACTAGGGATATACATGAATATGATACAGGAAACGAGATAACGTAACGATGACGTCTAGATCATCAATCTGGATATCTACTTACCTGTACAAACTAAGGATAAAAAAGAGAACGATACAGGAAGTGAGAGAGAACATCAATATGATTAGATCATCAATCTAGATATCGTCTTACCTGTACAAACTAGGTACACACATGAGTACGATACAGCAAGAGAGAGAGAACATCAATATGATCAGATCATCAATCTCGATATCGTCTTTCCTGTACAAACTAGGGACACATATGAGTACGATACAGGAAGTGAAAGAGCATAAATATGACTAGATCATCAATCTAGATGTCGACTCACCTGTACAAACTAAGGTTATACATGAATACGATACAGGAAGCGGGAAAAGGTAATGATGACAATATCATCAATCTAGATGTCTGCTTACCTGTACAAACTTCGGATATACAAGAGTACGATACAGTAAGTGAGTGAAGGTAACGATGACTAGATCATCAATCTTAGTGTCCACTTTTCTGTACAAACTAGGGATATACATGAGTACGATACAGGAAGCGAGAGAAGGTAACGATGACTAGATCATCAATCTAGATGTTGACTTACCTGTACAAACTAGGGATATACAAGAGAACGATACAGGGAGCTTGATAAGGTAAGGAAGACTAGATCCTCAATCTGGATACCAACTTACCTGTACAAACTAGGGATATATAAGAGAACGATACAGGGAGCTTGATAAGGTAACGGAGACTAGATCCTCAATCTGGATGTCGATTTACCTGTACAAACTAGGGATATACAAGAGAACGATCCAGGGAGCTTGATAAGGTAACGAAGACTAGATCATCAATCTAGATGTCGACTTACCTGTAGAAACTAGGGATATACAAGAGAACGATACAGGGAGCTTGATAAGGTAACGAAAACTAGATCATCATACTGGATGCCGACTTACCTGTGCAAAGTACGGATAAACATGAATACTGATACAAGAAGCGAGAGAAGGTAACGATAGTAGATCATCAATCTAGATGTTGACTTACCTGTACAAACAAGGGTTATACAAGAGAACGATACAGGAAGCGATAGAACGTAACGATAGTAGATCATCAAACTAGATGTTGACTTACCTGTACAAACTAGGGTAATACATGAGTACGATACAGGAAGCGAGAGAACGTAACGATAGTAGATCATCAATCTAGATGTTGGCTTACCTGTACAAACTAGGGTTATACAAGAGTACAATACAGGAAGCGAGAGAACTTAACGATAGTAGATCATCAATCTAGATGTTGACTTACCTGTACAAACTAGGGTTATATATGAGTACGATACAGGAAGCAAGAGAACGTAAATATAGTAGATCATCAATCTAGATGTTGACTTACCTGTACAAACTAGGGTAATACATGAGTACGATAAAGGAAGCGAGAGAACGTAACGATAGTAGATCATCAAACTAGATGTTGACTTACCTGTACAAACAAGGGTTATACATGAGTACGATACAGGAAGCGAGAGAACGTAACGATAGTAGATCATCAATCTAGATGTCGACTTACCTGTACAAATAAGGGTTATACATGAGTACGATACAGGAAGCGAGAGAACGTAACGATAGTAGATCATCAATCTAGATGTCGACTTACCTGTACAAACAAGGGTTATACATGAGTACGATACAGGAAGCGAGAGAACGTAACGATAGTAGATCATCAATCTAGATGTCGACTTACCTGTACAAACTAGGGTTATACAAGAGTACGATACAGGAAGTGAGAAAACGTAACGATGACTAGATCATCAATCTAGATGTTGACTTATCCTGTACAAAATAGGGTTATACATGAGTACAATACAGGAAGCGAGAAACGTAACGATGACTAAGTCATCAATCTAGATGTCGACTTACTTGTACAAAATAAGGTTATACATGAGTACAATACAGGAAGCGAGCGAACGTAACGATGACTAGATCATCAATCTAGATGTCGACTTACCTGTACAAACTAGGGTTATACAAGAGTACGATACAGGAAGCGAGCGAACGTAACGATGACTAGATCATCAATCTAGATGTTGACTTACCTGTACAAAATAGGGTTATACATGAGTACAATACAAGAAGCGAAAAACGTAACGATGACTAAGTCATCAATCTAGATGTTGACTTACCTGTACAAAGTAGGGTTATACATGAGTACGATACAGGAAGCGAGAGAACGTAACGATAGTAGATCATCAATCTAGATGTCGACTTACCTGTACAAACAAGGGTTATACATGAGTACGATACAGGAAGCGAGAGAACGTAACGATAGTAGATCATCAATCTAGATGTCGACTTACCTGTACAAACTAGGGTTATACAAGAGTACGATACAGGAAGGGAGAGAACGTAACGATAGTAGATCATCAATCTAGATGTTGACTTACCTGTACAAACTAGGGTTATACATGAGTACGATACAGGAAGCGAGAGAACGTAACGATAGTAGATCATCAATCTAGATGTTGACTTACCTGTACAAACTAGGGTTATACATGAGTACGATACAGGAAGCGAGAGAACGTAACGATGACTAGATCATCAATCTAGATGTTGACTTACCTGTACAAACTAGGGTTATACAAGAGTACGATACAGGAAGTGAGAGAACGTAACGATAGTAGATCATCAATCTAGATGTCGACTTACCTGTACAAACTAGGGTTATACATGAGTACGATACAGGAAGCGAGAGAACGTAACGATAGTAGATCATCAATCTAGATGTTGACTTACCTGTACAAACTAGGGTTATACATGAGTACAATACAGGAAGCGAGAGAACGTAACGATAGTAGATCTTCAATCTAGATGTTGACTTACCTGTACAAACTAGGGTTATACATGAGTACAATACAAGAAGCGAGCGAACGTAACGATGACTAGACCATCAATCTAGATGTTGACTTACCTGTACAAAATAGGGTTATACATGAGTACAATACAGGAAGCGAAAAACGTAACGATGACTAAGTCATCAATCTAGATGTTGACTTACCTGTACAAAATAAGGTTATACATGAGTACAATACAGGAAGCGAGCGAACGTAACGATGACTAGATCATCAATCTAGATGTCGACTTACCTGTACAAACTAGGGTTATACATGAGTACGATACAGGAAGCGATAGAACGTAACGATGACTAGATCATCAATCTAGATGTTGACTTACCTGTATAAACTAGGGTTATACATGAGTACGATACAGGAAGCGAGAGAACGTAACGATGACTAGATCATCAATCTAGATGTCGACTTACCTGTACAAACTAGAGTTATACAAGAATACGATACAGGAAGTGAGAGAACGTAACGATAGTAGATCATCAATCTAGATGTTGACTTACCTGTACAAAATAAGGTTATACATGAGTACAATACAGGAAGCGAGCGAACGTAACGATGACTAGATCATCAATCTAGATGTCGACTTACCTGTACAAACTAGGGTTATACATGAGTACGATACAGGAAGCGATAGAACGTAACGATGACTAGATCATCAATCTAGATGTTGACTTACCTGTATAAACTAGGGTTATACATGAGTACGATACAGGAAGCGAGAGAACGTAACGATGACTAGATCATCAATCTAGATGTCGACTTACCTGTACAAACTAGAGTTATACAAGAATACGATACAGGAAGTGAGAGAACGTAACGATAGTAGATCATCAATCTAGATGTTGACTTACCTGTACAAACAAGGGTTATTCATGAGTACAATACAGGAAGCAAGAGAACGTAACGATAGTAGATCATCAATCTAGATGTCGACTTACCTGTACAAACTAGAGTTATACAAGAATACGATACAGGAAGTGAGAGAACGTAACGATAGTAGATCATCAATCTAGATGTTGACTTATCTGTACAAACTAGGGTTATACATGAGTACGATACAGGAAGCGAGCGAACGTAACGATGACTAGATCCTCAATCTAGATGTTGACTTACCTGTACAAAATAGGGTTATACATGAGTACAATACAGGAAGCGAAAAACGTAACGATGACTAAGTCATCAATCTAGATGTCGACTTACCTGTACAAACTAGGGATATACAAGAGTACGATACAGGAAGCGAGAGAACCTAACGATAGTAGATCATCAATCTAGATGTTGACTTACCTGTACAAACTAGGGTTATACATGAGTACAATACAGGAAGCAAGAGAACGTAAATATGACTAGATCCTCAATCTAGATGTTGACTTACCTGTACAAAATAGGGTTATACATGAGTACAATACAGGAAGCGAAAAACCTAACGATGACTAAATCATCAATCTAGATGTCGACTTACCTGTACAAACTAGGGATATACAAGAGTACGATACAGGAAGCGAGAGAATGTAACGATAGTAGATCATCAATCTAGATGTTGACTTACCTGTACAAACTAGGGTTATACATGAGTACAATACAGGAAGCGAGAGAACGTTACGATGACTAGATCCTCAATCTAGATGTTGACTTACCTGTACAAACTAGGGTTGTACATGAGTACAATACAGGAAGCGAGAGAACGTAACGATGACTACATCATCAATCTAGATGTCGACTTACCTGTACAAACTAGGGATGTACAAGAGTACGATACAAGCGGTTGAAGATCCTAAGAATAACGTTACGAGCACCAGTCCAACTACCAGTCCTGGAATATAAAATTGTTTAGTGTACGTATTCGTATGGTTGGTCAGATTGATTTTTTTTTGCAATAATTATATAAGAATTATCAAATTGAAAATTATTTAGAAATCAACCTGATTCGAAGATGTTCGAAAGGTAAATCAATGACGTTCTGTGCATATTTATAAAACGACAGATATGCGTAAAATCCTTGAGAAAAGCAAATTCTTATAATTCTTCGGATTTTTATCTATAGAAAACAACATGTGTTACTGTTTTGCTATCGTTGATGTGAAAATGTCATCCATTAAAAACAAATACGTCCCTGTGCTTACTTGAAATTATCTACTCCAAACGCTGCTTCTAATCCTTATTCATGAAGTCTTACACATTAACACATCCGTTACACAAATTTATATCTATTAGCGTATATATGGAGAGAGATGTCCACAACATTCCATTCATTATACCAAAGTCCAGAAAAACGTGCGCGCTCACGCTATTTGGAAATACTCGACAACGTCCTTTGTTAAGAAGAAAACTAAAATAATCATTCTTTCAAATGGTTGCCGCAAAAGTTCACTACGCCATTATGATGTTATTCATATCCACTTTCATCAGTAATTATGTATCCACATACTGCTTAAAACTGACAATTACTTATTTTTTCTTGTCCCGATAAAAGTTACATACGTACGTTCCGCCCGCAACCTTGACCAATATGTCCATTTCCAAAATAGAAACCAAATTAGTGGCTTGCACACATGCAGAGATATATTAATATTATAATTACGTAATGTAGATACATACTTTTACATAAACAGAGTGAAGTAAACATTTATGAAAATTACCGTGTGTATTTAAATGCATGTTACTATTTTTATCGTTTTTCTCATACAACGTAGACATACTGCTATATAATAAAAATGTGTATTCAAACAGCATTTCCAGTCTCGCTACAGAGTTGTGCCCCTTTCCACTGGCGGTATGACAATTTTTACGGTAAAATATCATATGTATAATTATGTAGCTTTTCAAAATGTGTTCCATTATTGCAGCTGAGCAAAGACTGACATGTTATAATCATACAGTAACAATACGTTAGTGTTTCTAAAAAAGTAACTTTTATTGAATTTTACAAGACGTAAAAGAAATTTATATAGGCTATCACTGTGCACGCGGTAATAAAAAGAGCACAAAAGAACTTTCCAGTTATTGTGCAGTTTTACAAGTCTGGTACATTCACAGTGCACATTCCAACTGTAGCTACATGTAGTTTAGTGCGACATATTGCACGTCTCCATGGCGCCTTTTAAAGATTTTTATTTTGCTTCTCCCGAGCCGGTCAACCGCGGAAGCCGATTTTCCCAACGGAATCTGTTGGGAAGGTATCACGACTTTAAAATCCAAACAATTGACATATTATGAATGAGAATTGAAACTCGATCCGTTATAAAAGTATATTCAGTGCACGCTAAGTATACCGATAAACCGATCTGAAACACGAGATGGGTCCCACTTCAGATGAATATGTATCATTCGCCATTACCATCTGACATCGAGTGTTCCGAATGAATCATCACCATGTTGTATAACAACAGATGCCTTTATAATATGAAATCGAAAAATGCACGGTGCAGTTCTACTTTTGTTTAATTTAAATCGAACAGTTTACATTAATTTTATTGTGGTTTTTTTTGTAATACTTGTTAGTATAAGTTATATATGATATGATAAGATCTGTGTTTAATAACTTTAATTTGTATAAGGCAAAACAATAGAAAAATGCAATATATAGGCAGAGGCTAATATCAGTATACATGGCTGAAATTTTGGATGACACCTTAAGTATTTCTTTAAAAACTTTTGAACCTTTGTCTAGGTTTAACAATTTTGGTACCAAAGATGATACAGTTTTTGTCTATTTCCAATTATTTTCTTCTGTTTTTAAAGTATTACGGGTTAAAAACAACATAAAATTGTTTTTTTACGATTTTTTTATTGTAACAAAAACGGTATTGTGTAGTTGATTTGACAAAAACATTTTAACAACACATCAAAGATTTTTTGCAGAATTATGAAGAAGTACGTTTTCGATTGATGACAAAAAATTATATAGATATTTAAAAAAGTGTTTGCTATTTCCTTTAAAAATGGACTAAAAATGAGAAAATGTTCACACAAAAGTAACTTTAAGCATCACTTGAAATGCTTCTTAAAAAGAGAAAAGTTTACCACCCAACGTCCTTCCTTTCGATATCAATAGCACAAGCATATTTTGTTAGGGTCAGTGGGGAGTCGAGCGCCAAATGTGCCACCCGAAATTTAGACAAACAAATCCAATCATTTATCTCTGTATAATGGTCTCTGATATATAAGAATATATATTACTTTTCGAAGAATTTAATAATTAGTGATATATTACACTGAATTGCGCTACTACAAACCACGCTGATGATATACATTTAGCCAACCATTGCTCTATGTTGGGCAAGTCGATTAGGCGTTGTTGGGATTTAAAAAAAATGCTTACCTACCAAACCGATTTTTTAAAGAGGGTTGGGTTTGAATAAACAATGTGTTATTATTTATTATTCTGGTCGAGTCGTTTTTTTTAAAGTAATCAAGTTTGATGCCGTAGTCACTTTTTCGGCAGAATATTGAATTATTCTATGACTTAAGTTATTTGTAGTAGCAATGTTGACTTCTTGAAAAAAAAGGTTTTAAAACTCGTACATAATATCGACGAGTTTATTGTAAACTTTGGAATGAATTCAGACCTCACAACACTCTTCGGTAAAATGTAGGTGTCACTATAAAATGTATATTTTACATTAAAACCATATATACCTACCATAAGTTCACAAGATAGTTGTTTACACGATTTTAATCTTCTTTTTCTTTTTATATTGTATTCTTTTATGAAAAATGAATACATGTACATGTAAATAGACAATATTTAAGTCTTCTTACTGACAGAAGTCGCCTAAAAATGGCAAATATAGTTAGACTTATTTGTTTTACCTTGATTAAGAAACAACTGAATACAACAGATCATAGTTCGAAGAATTCTTGCGTAGATCCAGTACTAAGCTTATGCGTACAAAGTGTCTTGTCCAAGGACACAACAGACCTAACTCTGTATTGTACGGAAGTCCCCATAATGGTCAGATTGATAACTCGCATAACAACAAACACGACAGTACAAGAATAAACAACATGTACAAGTCGTTTCAAAGACAATTTCGATCCATCATTAAAATTATGTTTTCAATAAGCTTACAACTAGGTTGCACGTTTGTGTGTAGTCTTCGTGCTCGGCCATTCGCTTTTGTTCTAACGAATTTTATGTTAAATGCCTGTTTAACACATTCATGACATGTGGAATTCAATTGAGTACAAGCGATTTCAACGATACACACAATGTGTGATCTTGTCGACCTATTTACTGGCTCATATTAAGTGACCTTTACGGTGCCGCAAAGCATAGCATACAAAAAAGTTCTTGACTTCCGTACCTTTTTTTTCTATTAAAACATTAGACATTATTTGTTCGCTTTTTTTCAGACCCAGTATTTTCGCATTAGGTATGTCGTTAGCTTTGTGTAAGTTTTTTTGGTGTAAATGGACATAATTCTTGAAAAAAAAAACCCAACAACAATGCTTTCAAGTTTGGATAGCTAATATCTGAGTGAGAGGATGGGAGCCCGGCAAACATTGACTAGTTTTTACACAAGTACGTCTCTGCGGCACACAGGCATTTTTATGTACAACCTTATGTAGTACTTGTTTGATTTCGCACCGGAGATACTCGAACTGCTACTTTTTGAATAGTTTTTGAGGTACTTATTTAATATTGCTTTTATATAAATAATATTAAAATGTAAAAACATTACCCACACAAAAAGAGTAATACATGTATCATAGACGGATTATTGCCTGTATCCGTATTTAAGCAATTACCCTTCTTTAAAAGTACAGTCAATAAAACAAGGAATAAATACAGTTTTCTGTGGTACTTAAAATTATGTTTCATATAGAAATTATAATTATAAAATAATATTAAAAGTGTAAAAGCACCCACTCCCCTAATTATCAATTAAAAGATGCAATACATTCTTAGCACGCAGTTATTTGTATTTCAGCTATGTTTCCAGCCTATAAAAATAAGAGGAAGTTGTCTGGGGTAATTATAAACCGGGTCCGTATTGGGGTTTTTTAATTAAAAAGGTAAAATGTTAAAAAAAAAATTATACTGATCACCTCAACCCTTATCCATAATCATGTATGTTAAATACCAAATTCCCAGTGACCTAACCATTAATTAGTATTAAGTCATTGCTTAGGTTAAATAGATTGCAAATTTCTTACAAAAATACATGGTAACTTATTTTATTTTATTTATCCATAAGCATTTCATAATATTTAAATCGTAACAACAAAGAATGATTACAAGGCACCAGCTTTCAAGAAAATATAAACGTTTGTGAGCATTTCGCTTCAACCGTGTGTAAATCAAATCTTCTCCGTTATATGTTACGTCAAAATTTCGTTCGCGACTGTGATTTTGAAGGTTCACCCAGTAAATTGTTAATAATTTCATTGTAACTCAACAAAATGATGTATTTTATTAATACCGTTTGATTATTTAATGTTTCATTGATTTATTTCAACAGTTTGTTTATCCTGTCAAGCCGTATAACAGCGTTAAATGGCATACACAGCGAAGTGGTATCGGTGAATTTTTTTCTAGTACATAAATTGGTCTAGCGCAACAAGGCGTTATATAACGGACAGAAAATCAGATATCAAAATAATAAATAAGCTGTCCATTCACGTCTTATTTAATCAGGCTACAGCTAGTTATGATTTGTTTTTAACACAGTAACCATTTGCCTTCCGATAAACCGCTGTAAAACCACCCTGACACTCAGCCACTGTCCCACTACGTCCTCAAACAATTGGGTAGAAACGCAGTAGAAACTGACAAGGACGATAAGGACGTGGTCAAATTTGCACATGTTAAAAAAACGTAGTGAGGACGTGGTAGAATCAAGACGCAACAAGAACTTAATAAGGACGTAGTAACGATGGCATTGACGTAGCATCAACGTAAGATGTTGTCTTACTGTCTCAGCCAATGAAATCGCTCAATTTTTTTTTTCAAAATACGTTCTATTTAACATAGAAACTTCTATTTTCCATACAATGAAAAATAGAACGTTCTATTTTTGACCGATTGAAAATTTCTGAAGCTGCAAAGAAGAATGCTACAAAATGTTTTACCACGGTGGCGAATCCACGTGACCTTATGCTAAAAATCGAAGGCGTAGAAAATACCATATAACTTCTAACCTGCACGCAGGAACTTCATTGACGTAATACAAGCATGGCACTGACGGGAAAGATTTGCATGGCGTTCTCGCTGGTTTAAGAGCGGTAAGCATTTGGAAAGCGCGTGTTGAGATCTGATTGGTCGTAGTAAAAATATAGTAAGGACGTAATAAGAACACATTAAACGCGGTGCGCGCGTGATCATGTGCGTGGTAAGTTATTAGTGGGAACCTGTTAGACGCAGTGAGAACCTGGCAGGGACGTAGTAAGGACGTCGTATGAAATTGAAAATTACACTTTTTTCCATTTTGACCACGTCCCCACTGCGTTCTTCGAAATTTTCAGGAGTTAGTGCAGTCTTAATGGTCTTCGTCTGAGCGCGAAGGGGGCATAACGGACATAAATATGTTTTATGAATACCATGACAAAATATAGGAATTATCAATCAACTTCCTTTAATAACTTTGTATTTGTATCTGTAACTGGATTTAATTATTGGATGCAGATATTTTACCACATATGTTTTTGTCATCAAGTATTTATATTTGTATTACTGTTTTACGTAAGTTTTTAAAGAAAATGATAAAAAACAGCCAAAAAGAGAAAGGAAAATTGACTCGTTTTGGTCGTTTCATTGTGTTAACCCGACCAGCTGATTAAATTGTCTAAGGCTGATCCGTTTGAATGATTACAGAAAAAATACAGATAGTATATGATAGAAGAATCGCACGTGACCAAAAGTTAACTCTTTTTTACCGTGTCTCAGTTCGGGGAGTGTATTGAAACATGGAGCGCCCTGCGCGCCCCTCTCCCTCCCTGGAGTATTCTATTTTAGAGACACTCTGAATACGCTCCATGATTCCAATGAATCAGAAATAATAACAATACCGGGTGGAATGCCGGTGACTTTTTAAATTGAAAACCGATATGAGAATATTTAAAATGTAGGTTACTTACCATCGTCCATGTTTAACTGGCCAACTTGCCGCGGTGTAATTTCTGTTGTAACTGAAACAGTCGGTTTATAGTGTAAAAAGTCGCCAACGTGTCTTAAGTTATATATAAAATCGTCAACTTCTCATCCCATATACTGTGTAATAAACATTGGATTTTATTTTTCACTAAACAATCCGTATGATTTTTTTTTAAAATAAAGACCATATCCTCCAAACGGCCCATATATACCATTTACAGTTTTACTGCGATATAAGTGAAGCATGAACCCCGTGACTACGCGGAAGTTTTATTTAAGTAATGTGAAACCGAAAACACAATGCTAGATACATTAAAGGTACACCAGCTAATGAAGTTACTGCCATACACAAGCGAAAACAAAAACAATTGTGTTAGTTTTATACTAATTTAATCAGCTCGATTACGAAAAAAGCCCAAAGTTTAAACGAACCGCTATTAAGTCCGCTTCCTGCGTAGATCCAGTGTTGTTTTAGATAGGCATATAAACTTGTGGCCCATATTGCCTATAATCGTTAGTGATTTTTATATAGCATATGCAAAATATATAATTATAATATGTGTTTATATGACAATAACATGGGTTTCAACTAAGTAATAACCACTACGATCAATCTTCCGAGTGTGCCTCGTGACCTGAATCAAACTCTAACAACGAAACAGCCTTTATTTATACCGATTGTCATTATTGAACTTTGAACACAAAACTAATCATACATTTCCGCTATTTCCGGCATTAGTCTGCAGTATCTAACGATACTGTAACACTATTTATTTAGTCTGCAGTATTTAACGATATTGTTACACCATTCATTTAGTCTGCAGTATGTAACGATATTGTTACACTATCTATTTAGTCTGCAGTATGTAACGATATTGTTACACTATCTATTTCGTCTGCAGTATCTAACGATACTGTTACACTATTTATTTAGTCTGCACTATTTAACGATATTGTTACACCATTCATTTAGTCTGCAGTATGTAACGATATTGTTACACTATCTATTTAGTCTGCAGTATCTAACGATACCGTTACACTATTTATTTAGTCTGCAGTATGTAAACATACTGTTATACTATTTATTTAGTCTGCAGTATCTAACAATACTGTTACACTATGTATTTAGTCTGCAGTATCTAACGATATTGTTACACTAGTCATTTAGT